>JAPKLW010000297.1:467060-571558 GCA_026898455.1 Plectranthus barbatus
TTGGGTGTTTAGTTCTCCCAAGAACGTATCTTCTCAATACGGCAAAACCCCGTAATAACTCAAGTGCTGGCTGGCACAAGAGCTGCTGTGAACTTCCTCAGAAGAGAAAGAACACCAAAGAGATCAGTAACTTACAAGCTGGAAGCTTGAAGTCTCGTGTTTGAAGAAATCAACACACGGAAAGCTTTAAGAAAAGCCTCGAAAGTTTTGCTTGCTTGCAATAAAGTTTCAGACTTTCGGTAGTTGAGTATGGCGAGAAGAGTATTGAATGTTGGTGGATCCCAGGTATTTATAGCCGAGGGATCCGATTCAAATCTTCTAGTCGTTTGGACACATCCGGAAAAGGTCTCTGTCCTCGCATGTCCTTCAGACGGCGGCAGGTAGGAATTTCCGGAAAGCGCCATGCTTTTGTCCACTTTATCTGACATTGATCTCTTTATGTCAGAACGGCACTATTCGTCAGTACGAGGAATCTGAACTGGTGTCTTGAACTGATAGACTTTAAGGTATCCTCCCTTAAAGTCATACTTTGTCAGTTTATTCCTCAGACGAATCTTCTTTTTGTCTCTAAGACTCTGGAAGAGAGAATCTGGAATTCTGCTGGTAACATCCGACTGGTAGATCATTCTGGTGATCTTGTGCTGGCAGTCTCTGCTGGTGACTTGCGCTCGCACAATCTAAGTCTACCAATATGTCTGATGTTAACTCTTGGAATCTCCCATGACTGGTGGTTTCACCGCTGGTGAATAGTGTCAGTGAGAACACGTATTCTGCTGGTAAGGTTTGTCAGCCGCCTGCTGATGAAAACCTTCCCAACTGGTGAACAGTAGCCAGTCGTGAGCTCTTTCTCATGCTGATGAACAGTGTCAGCACGAGTCTTGTCAGTCGCTTGCTGGTGAGACTTCTCTCAACTGGTAAGTACATCTCATGCTGGTGAACAGTAGCCAGCATGAGTCTTGATTAGCTGCGACTTACAGCTCAAAAGACCTAAACAGGACTTTACATTTGAGACTAGAGCTATTCTAGAGACAAACTGACGCTGGTAGGACTTAGGATTTGATCCACCAAAACACCAAAACTAGAATCTAAACAAGTAGCTACTGGGGAAAGGAAACTTAGCCAAATTTCCCAACACCAGATTTCCTGCCAAGAATATAGCATAACCATAAGTCGAACGGCGAGTGTCAATACATCTAGCCCAATCAGCATCGGAATAGGCGACTAAGTCGCAAGAGGAGTTGCGCGAGAAATATAAGCCGTGAGATAGCGTGCCCTTCACGTATCGTAAGATCCGTTTGACCGCTTGAAGATGCTCGACAGTGGGAGACTTGAGAAATTGACTGACGAGATTGACAGCAAAGGCAATGTCTGGCCGAGTGATAGTGAGATATTGCAGAGCACCAATTAGTGAACGATAGTGAGTGACATTGTCATACAGAACACCATCTTGAGGTATATTTATTCCAGTAGCGAGTGGTGTTGCGACAGGCTTGGCATCGAGTAAGTCCAAGCGCTGAAGAATATCCCGAGCATACTTGAATTGAGAGAGAATCAATCCATCGTCTATATAAGAGACCTCCAAACCCAGAAAATAGCTAAGAAAACCCATATCTTTGATTGCAAATTCCTTGTGCATGCGAGAGATGAAGGCAGTGATAAAGTCGACATTGTTGCCTGTGAGAATGATGTCGTCGACATATACGAGCAGAAATAAAATAGTAGAGCCACGATGAAGAATAAATAAGGAAGTATCTGCCTTACTGCATGTGAAACCTGAGGAAAGAAGAAACGAACTTAATCGTTGAAACCATGCACGAGGTGCCTGTTTGAGACCGTATAAAGCTTTCTTGAGTAGGCACACGTGATTCGGAAACCAAGAGTCTATGAATCCAGGCGGTTGAGACATATAAACAGGGACTGAAAGAATACCATTTAGGAAGGCGTTCTTGACATCGAGCTGATGCAGAGGCCAACCAAGAACGACGACGAGAGACAGGATAACACGAACAGTAGCGACCTTGACCACGGGGCTGAAGGTGTGAGAAAAATCAATGCCAGGTATTTGAGAGAAGCCCTGAGCAACCAGACGAGCTTTATGACGCTCAATGGATCCGTCGGAGCAAAACTTAGTCCGAAAAACCCACTTGGATCCAACGATATTGGAATCTGGAGGAGGCGAAACTAGTTCCCAAGTGTGATTACGATGAAGAGCATCCATTTCTTCGGTCATAGCAGCAAGCCAAAGAGGATTCTTCGCAGCAGATTTGAAACCCTTTGGCTCGGCAGAGGAGAGCAGCGCCTCATGCAGCTGAGTAGAAGCATAGTAGGCGAGATGGCGAGGCTTAAATATAACCGCACGAGCCCGTGTGATCATGTGATGACCCGGAGGAACAGGAGGCGGGTCGGGTAGGGCTTGTGGCTGCGGCGATGGAGGAAGAACCGGAGGAGCTGCTAATTCATCTACACAAATTGAGCATGGCGGAGATGAGGCGGAAGCAGACGGCGTAATTTGGGGCGGTGGCTGAGAGAGCACGGGTGACGAGACCGAAGCCGAGGGTTCCAAGAAACCCGAGACATCCAGTGAGGCAATAGGACTGGCCGAGGAGGACGCCATCATCGGAAAATAGGACTCATCAAAACGAGCGTGGCGTGTGATGTATACACGAGAAGTGGCCGGATCAAAACAGCGATATCCTTTGTGTTGAGACGAAAAACCAATAAAGATGCAAGACAAGCTAGGAGGAGAAAACTTGTTAGCAGCATAATCTCTCAAGCACGGATATACCCGACAGCCAAAAGGATGAAAGTTCTCAAAGTTAGGAGGTGTGCCAAATAATACTTCAAAAGGTGATAAACCCCGAAGAATAGTAGAAGGCAAGCGATTAATAATATATGTCGCAGTAGAGAACGCATCAACCCACATATGCAGAGGAATATTAGAATGAAATAGAAGAGCTAGGCCAGTCTCTGTGATGTGTCTATGTTTCCGTTCAGCACGTCCATTCTGAGATGGAGTATACGGACAAGACATGATATGTTGAATCCCTTTCGAACGAAAAAATCCAGCGACATTGTGATTCTTGAATTCACCACCCCCGTCGCTCTAAAAGACTTTGATATGACAAGAAAAGAGATTTTCCACAAGTTGTGTAAAATTTTGTAAAACCTTAAAGAAATCCGACTTTCTGATGAGAGGAAAAAACCAAGTGAACCGACTGAAATCATCAACGAAAATTGCATAATAACGGAAAGAAGCAGTCGACTCAACAGGGGAAGGACCCCATAATCACAGTGAATAACATCAAGAACGTGGGAAGCACGTTTTTCATTTAATTGAATTTGCAAGCGAGTACTCTTAGCCTTTTGACACGAAGTACAAATAGAAGGCTTAGGTAAACATGAAGTAACGGAAATATGACCTTGCTTATTTAATAATGCGATAGAATCAAAAGAAACATGACCAAGGCGACTATGCCAAAGTTCAAAGGAAGCCTTTAAAACATTATTCTTTAAAGTAGAAATAAAAGCAGGACGAGTGCAATCCAATGTGTAGAGACCACCATTACGACGACCGCTTGCGATAACCTCCTTGGTATGACGATTCTGAAGTTAAAAAAAGCGATCAGAAAATTTAACATCAATCAGAAAATCAGATGTCAGCTTGCTAACAGAGAGCAAGTTCTTGGTCAAAGAAGGAACCACCTAAACATCCAAGAGATTAACTGTATTAGAAATCCGAGAAGCACCAATACGAGAAATAGTAAGATTAGCACCATTACCAACAACAACGCGGTCCAGTCCAGAATAAGGCTGCGAGGTATCGAGCTGTGCAGCATCCGGTGTCATATGCACCGATGCCCCAGTATCAAGATACCTATCAGACGAGGGTGGAGAGGCAATTGCACAACTGGAAGAGAACGCCTCTGCGAGGTTGGCGGTGGAGGTGCGAGAATAGCGATTCGGACAGACATCGACATAGTGACCGTCCTGACGACAGATCTGACAGCGAGGAGGGCGACGGTTATTGTTTTTGCCATTGTTGCCACGATGTTTTTGAGGGTGACGCGAATTGGACGACTTTTGGTCTGCGGATCCGTGACTGGAATTTCCAGGAGCTTGTAAATGACCATAATAGGCGACCTGAGAAGAAGATTGAGAATCCATAGAATCCTGAAAAATAGAAAATTTTCAGCCTTAGATAATAGATCGTGAAAAGATGGTAAAGCTGTGAGGGCCATCTGTGCGACAGAGAACGAGGCGAATGCCGGTCCAAGGCCCCGAAGAAACCAGTGAGCCTTGTCAGAGTCATCGACGGGATGTTCGATGGCTACCAACTGATCACATAGCGACTTAAAATCCCGACCGTACTTAGTGACAGAACGGGAACCACGCTTGATGGATTGGAGGTCGTCTTTCAGACGCAGTTTGCGCGTCTTAGATTTGTTGGCGAAGGCAGCGTCTAGAGCAGTCCATACGGCGCGCGAGGTGTTACAGCCCAGTACCTCGGCCATTGCTTCTTCAGGCAAGGTCGAGAGCAGCAGACAGAGAAGACGCTGATCTTGGACATGCCACGCAGTATACGCGGGGTTGGGTTGCGTGGGACGGGTTGGCGAGGCAAGGGCCACGGGCGGAGCTAGTAAAGAGCCGTCAACATACTTCATTAGATCTTGTGACGTGAGAAAAGGCAGCAGTTGGGAGCGCCATAGGAGGAAATTTGATGAGGATAATTTGATGGTAACCATGTGAATAAGAGTGGAAAGAGGGAGAGAATCAGTGGCCATGACTGGAACTCGTCGGCGCACGCGAGAGAGAGGGAGAGAGGCTGCGCGCGAGAGAGAGGGGAGGGATCGTGTTTAGTATGATACCATGATAGGTTTTTCCGCAAACATAAAGATTTTATTTACTTGTTTAAATAGAAAACGAAAGGTACAAGATATGCATGAAAGTAAACCCTATATATGAAAGGAAAACCCTAGATAAGGAAATATCGAAAAGATACATGCAATTCTAATCTAATATTCTATCATTGGTCTCCTGAGAAACGGTCTTATCATTTTTTATTGTGAGACGGACCTTAATACATCATTTCATTTTTTAATATATTATTTTTTAACTATAAAAATTAAATTATTTGCAACAAAGAAATACATTATTTGCAAAAAAAAATACATCATTTCAATGAATTAAAATACATCATTAAATTCGTCTCATAATAAAAATTGTGAGACCATCTCATCTGAGAGTTTGTCTTTTACGTATTGAAACATACAAACCGACAATTTATCATTTCTTTAAAAAAAATGTTACAGCTGCTAAGCAATCTTTGAATATCTTTTGTTGTCAAATATAGATGTGGCTCAATTTTGGTTCAATTTGTACATGCTACAATTCTGAAGTTTGAGAGAAGGTAAGAAAAAAATAGAAATAATTATAATTTTTCTCACTTGAATAAGGTTGACATAAAAAGGAACTTTACAAATGCAGTTGCCAAATGATATGTATATTTTGGTAAATTAGTAATTGAAAATATTGATATGGTTTGATTCAGTGACGATGATTCAGTAAGTAATGTTTATGTCAATTTTCTTTTTCTTTTAAAGAAGAGTGAGGGAAGCAGAAAGTATAATCGATTTGAAACTTTATATTTTTACAAATATTAAAATTTTCTTTTCATCGTTATAATACATTCTGAAAAATATCAAATTTGCGATGGAATAGCGACAAATAAAAAAAGGGTTGCAATTTTGCAACGGATTACAGATGGATTTGCGATGAATTTTTTTAAATATTCCGTAGCTAAATCTTGCGACGGAAATTCCGTCGCCTTTCTGTTGTCATTTTGCATATCGTCGCAAAATGCGCAAATTTCTTGTAGTGAAGGTATATGCACCCTGCAATCTGCATTGAAGTTTGCTGAAGTATCATTTTTAAACAATGAATTTTATTATGAGGTTGAAAGCATTAACTAAAATGAATATGTAAGTACTTTACTAAACAATTGTAAAATTAGAAATTAATAAATTAATGTAAAGTTCTAATTTCGATAGCACAAGGTCTTTTCCAGATTTAAAATAAATTTTAGATTTAAATTTTTTTTTTATCTAATATCGAGTTATATACAGTTATTACTGGGTCTCGCACGTTTGGTACGCAATCGCTCACATGTATAACTAAATGGGTCAGACTGAGTTAGAGAAAGTGTTGCACCTAGGTAGGTCACTCAAGAATTGAACTTTTTTGGGGTAAATAGTAAAATATATCTCAATTTTTAACAAATTAGGGCATTTTATCCTAGTCTTTTTTAATTGGGAAATTATATCCCACACTTTACTTCTGTTAGGAAATTTTGACCCATGTTGTTGATTAAGCCGTTAAGTGCAACGTGACGTTGATGTGCACTGACTCACTGTCATATAATTGCCACGTGGCATTTTTTTAAAAATATTAATTTGACATTTTAATAATGTTTTTTATTTCATAATTAAATTTTTTATTTATAAATTTCATTTTTTATAATATTTTAAGAAATAAAAAATATATAAAATAATAATAATTTAATTAAAAATAAAAAGCATTTATTATTAAATTATATTATATTAAGAGATTAGTTCCTCATTAAAAATTATAATTAATATCAATAAAAGTATTGACAATACTAATTCATAATTTTTAAGCTAGTGTTGGCTGTAGAGAAAATCAATAGTGGTAAAACTAAATGAAATTAATTCTAGGCTATATTGAATGATTATTTTATTTTATTTTTAATGATAATTTAATTTTTTTAATATATTATAATGTAAGAATGTCATGCCCCGATTTATAAAAGAAATAAGATTTAACAATTAAGGCGCATCGGGTGCGTAACATGTGTTTGGGATAACAATCAAAATGAGTAATGCATACAATTTAAAGAAAATATCAACACATATTCATCCCAAATATTTAATAGAATGAAAGGCGCCTCCTTTCGAAGAGATCTTGGCTTCTCGAGTAATGGGATAATGTAAAGTTCAAAGTTCACATCATCAAGAGAAATGAGTTTAGCAGCAGAAAATTATCAATAAAATATGTATATGAAAATACATACTTCAGAATCTAATTATTACAAAACAGAAGTCTTTAGTTCTGGTTCAACTACAACCTAGCACACCGCTCAATGCTTTTCTTCAACATGTACATTTCAAAAATAATGCACGAGGTTAAGTACAAATTGTACTTAGTGAACACAAGTCTGGAAATATATATTTGTAAATAATGTTGTCATGCCTTAATATCAGGTCGCATATGGGATTTTAAGTTTTGAAATCCTCCCAAGGCACCAAAGCATTTTATGAGAATGAGCATGCTCTTTATAAAAGTTAAACTATATGCGATAAAATATGTGACTGATGGGAGGTGGCCTCCTACCACAGTCTCCCAGTCACGATGCTAGTCCAAGTAGGGCGTGACCCCTAACATGTCAGCATCACAAGGCACTTAATTCGTGGTATCTCTTTCACTACCAGGGCACAATCGTTAAGGCTCGCAGTACGCAGAGCCAACATCCACACTTAGTACATTTGATGTTCTTCTCTAAGTATAGTTCCCCCACAGAGACGACATATAGAAAATTAAAACAGTAGGCAATGATAAAACATTAAAAGAAATTCATCATTTATCATTTTTGAGTTATTTTGAAAAGAAAATATCATTTTTCATTTGTATTTGACCCAAGATATAAGGGGTAAGAAATGCTATATTGGTCTGACTGGTAAGCTTCTCCTTCCATTTTCATATAAAACAGGAATCTTAATAAGTCTCAAATGTCAAGAGATTGAGATTTCTATTGGATTGAAGAATTAAACAATTCTAGACTCTTAAACTTTCATGGATTTGTCAAGTCTTGAGCCTCTAGATACAAGGTATATAATAATTTCTTGGTTTAATTTGATGAACAAAGGAATCAAACATTTGCCAAATAATTGGTTATTCAAATTCAAAAGTCTTTCTCGAAAGAAAGCTCATTATTTAATTTGATTGAGCAAGCGCACAAGAATTCATCTAATGACTTTGAAGGGATTCGTGAACTGAATCAGGAAGTCCGTTTGCCAAGGATCGTTGATTGGAATATAAAAAATAAATTGATATGCCTATGATTATTCCTAGCATGCTCCTATTGATTATGCATAAGGGGGTTTATGCGGAATACCTGGATTGTAGAACCCTGAAGAACGAGTGCTTAGAGATTTGATCCTCGATCGTTTAGGGTTTATTCCTAACAGATCAAGGAATTAAATCTAATGAAAATAAATAAATATTTTTGAAAACAAAGAGGGAGAGAAGAAAGAAGATCCTCCTGATCTGATCTTCTGATCTATATTCCAACTTTGATCCGAATATCTGGTGAAGATTCCCTTCGGATTCCTTGCCCGATTGAGAAGCATAATTTCCTCCTCGTTTCTAAGATCAGTCGATCACCACAGCTCCCAAAATATGGTTTGCTGTGTGCAACATATGATCTTGTGGTGTGTTGAGATCTGAAATACTGAGGCCTAATTATAGGAAAATACTAGACTTCTATTGGGCCTGAGTTTCATGGGCCAGACCAGGGACCAGAATGCAAATAGAAAATAAGGCCTATCAATTAATTAATTCCCATATTCAACCCAGAATACAATTAATTAATTAATATTGATTCATTCCACCAGAGAATCAATAATGTCCTACCTATTTGCTACCATGTTTTGAGGTACGGGTTGCATTGGCTCGGTTTATCCCCACATTTAAGGTTACAGACATTCGTTAATTAATTTAAGCTCTAACAAGCTATTTAATTAATTAACATCTTATATTCCTGAGTCAATCCACTCAAACCTTTTCACTTATGCTTGAACTTAATCAGCCTGCAGGACTTTAGCATAACGAACCTTTTGAGCTGCTCAGGGAATGTCACCATCCTATATTGGATGTGGTTACCTAGTTCCGGTACCAGACAGTAATACACAAATTGCTATCACCCAAGATACAGATATACAAGCTCAACTAGAGCCTTTCACAGCAACTTAAAGTGATACACAATCTGTATATACTTCTGTACCTTCATTTAGGTTTAGGATCTCATCACGCCATAGAGACATAGATTCTTTTAATGTCAGATAAAAGAATCGTTCTCAACTTAGGTCCTTATCAATGTGTGCCCCACACCAGCATACCAAGCCATCCAAGATAAGATGCTTATTACCGCGTATGATGCAGCCTACACCGACAGTTTATCTTGGAACTGTCTCAACTGTGATAACTATTTATATCTCGCTAGGTCAAACGATCCATACGATCTTCCATGATCTACTACACATTATATGATCTCCCTATCGACGAGATAAGAGGATAATTGCGTTTGCAACATATGTTTGTTAATTCAAACAGGAGATGAGCATTCAACATTTATGATTCCCAGTATATTAACCAATCGACCTTGTACATAATATAACAATCATAATGCTTTCAGTATATAAATCCATCAATCTCCCACTTATACTCAAAGCATTATACAGGTGCTTTCCAGAGTATAACGTGTCTAAACTAATCTAGCTATTACATCAATCATTCTATGTGGTTGGCTTTGCCCTCAGCCCAAGGTTACGTACATGCATCTCATAGACCTTCTGAGGCAGAGCTTTTGTGAATGGATCCGCTAGATTATCTTTTGTATCAATCTTCTCTATTAGCACATCACCCATTGCTACGATTTCTCGTATAATATGGCACTTCCTTTCAATGTGTTTTGTTGCTCTGTGAGTTCATGGTTTCTTTGAATTAGCTATAGCTCCCGAATTATCACAATATACCGTGATGGTCTTGGGCAACTTAGGAATCATGTCCAACTCCAGAAGGAAGTTTTGAAACCATACTGCTTCTTTCGAAGCTTCAGAAGCTGCCACATATTCTGCTTCCATGGTGGAGTCGGCAATGCATTTCTGCTTTGCACTCCTCCATGATATGGCCCCACCTCCCAATGTAAACACATAGCCAGAGGTGGACTTCTTTTCGTCTCGGTCTGCCTGGAAATCCGAATCAGTATAACCCACAAGGCACAACTCCTCACACTTATAGATGAGACAATAATCTCTAGTCATTTTCAAGTATTTGAGTATGTGCTTTACTGCGGTCCAATGCGCCTGTCCACGGTTAGACTGGTATCTTGCTACCATGCCTACAGCAAAGCAGATATATGGCCTCGTACATAGCATTGCATACATGAGGCTCCCCACGACCGATGCATACGGCACGTTGCTCATCTCATCTTTCTCCTTTTGTGTCACCGGACACTGATCCTTGGAAAGATGTATGCCATGTCTGAAGGGTAACAGACCTTTCTTGGCAGTTTCCATGTTGAAGGGGCAATCACAGTATCCACATATGACCCTTGAGACAAGATCAGCATCCTCTTATTGTGCTCCCGCAATACTTTTACCCCTAGGATGTATCCTGCCTCCCCAAGGTCCTTCATATGAAACTGTTCGGATAACCACCCCTTTATGTCCGACAATACTTCCACATTGTCGCCAAATAGGAGAATATCAATTCCAACACATCCTCTGCTCGAGACTGACTTGCCTTAAAAGGCCTGGTCGTTATCTTTCCCTCTATACAGGATTCACAGATTTGATGCGGTACCACTTGAAAAGAATCCAAGAGCCCATCGCATGCTAATCTTTTAATCCTCTTTAGATTGATGTGACCTAGTCTCAAGTGCCAGAGATATGTCTGATCCTCATCGAAAGAAAACTTTCTATATAAATGATTATTATTATTGGATGAGTTTGCAATATTCACGGAAGATTTATGCATACAATCAATGATATAGAGAGTCAATCAGTTTACCACGACAGATAACACCGTTATTCCTAATGATAGAAGCTCCACTATAAAAAATAACTGAATATCCATCATTAAATAACTTGGAAACTGAAATTAAGTTCCGCCGAAAAACCGGCACATATAAAACATCTCTCAAAATCAAAACATTGTTTTCAAAGCATAAAGTAAAATCTCCAATGGCTACTGCTGAGACCCGCTCTCCGCTGCCCATTGAGATGGTAATCTCGTCATTCTTCAGCTGCCTTGTCGGCCTGAACCCCTGCAAAGTATAACAAACATGATCAGTAGCTCCAGTATCCACTACCCAAGAATGGGTAGAAACTGATGCTAAACAAATTTCCGTTATAAATGCACATGACGCACCTTGTCCACTCTTCCTGACTTGACAATCTTTCTTCCAGTGACCAGCCTTGCCACATCTGAAACACTTATCTCTTTTTCCAAGCACGTCCGGTGTCCTTTTTGACTTCTTCACAGAAGTTGTACCTTTGGCTTTCTTCTTAAACATTCCTTTGCGCCTCTTGCCAACCAGCGCAACAGGACGGTTTCCTGAAGTAGCCAAAGCAACCTTTTCTGGAAGCATTACTGACTCCGTTGCCATCGAGTCATTGAGTAACTCGTTAAGAGTGTACTGTTTCTTGTTCATGACAACATTCAGTCTAAAGTTCTCAAAGGACTTTGGCAGAGATTTGAGGATGATATCAACCTGCTTTTTTGCATCGATACCACCTCCGTGCAGCGTAAGCTCATCCATGAGATGAGTCATGCTGACCACGTGCTCTCTGACCAAGTTACCTTCCGCCATCTTCTTTCCCACGATTTCCCTCATGAGATTGAATCTGACTGCTCAGTCTGACTCACCATAAGTCGCTGTGAGGCTGTCCATTATGTCACAAGCATTATCATATGAATGATGTTGCTGTGCAAGTAGTCAGTGGCGTATTTAGGGGTTCTTTTGGGGGTACAAGTGTACCCCCCAAATAAATTTTTTCTTATATAAATTTATATATTTTTTACTATTATTCATAATATTTTTACATAATATTTATACATAATGTACCCCCAATTTAATATATTTATATATTGTACTCCCAATTTCAAATTTCTGGATACGCCACTGGCAAGTACCTTGGACATTGTAGTCATCATATAGTATTTCACTATATTATTTGACTTGAGCCACTTATTATAATAGCTCCTTTCTGTTGGGATTATATACTGAAAGCATATATGATTAAGTGTTTTGTACACTGACCTTCATATATGTTGCTACAACAATGCTCGCTGTCTAATGAAACATACATACAACGAACCATAATATCCTATTATCTCACTCATAGGGATGACCATATGGTGTGTAGGAGATCACAGAGGATCATATGAGTCGTTTGACCTAGCGAGATATAAATTGTATCACAGCTAAGACAGTCCCTGGATAGGCTGTCGGTCTAAGCTACGGCACATTGGTTCATAAGTGGGCTTATCCTAGCTAATTGATGTGTCGGTACATGGTTATGTATTGATGGAATCAACAGTGGGATGTGCCATTCTCATTGACATATGAATGAGCCAGATCCCTAACATACTTCCTATGATCTTAAACCTAACGGAAGGATAAGGGGCACACACAGATTGACCGCACTTTGATTTACCATGGTGGCGAGTCTTACATATACTCTTATACCCGTATTTTAGGTGTTGGCAATTTGTGTGTGGCCTGCTTAGTCTGGACGTTTAGGTAAGCATATCCGTTTCAGGATGGTGACATTCCCTGAGGAGCTCACAAGGTTCATTATGCTAAACCCTGCAGGTTGAATTATTTAATTCAGGCATAAGTGAAAAGGAGTGAGTGGTATTACTCGGGAAATAAGAGATTAATTAATTGTGGCTGATTGTCATAAGCCAAATTAATTAATGAATGTCTAAAACCTTAAATATGTGGATCATGTTAGTTTGGTGCAACCCGTTCCTAATAACGTGGTAATAAAGGGGCGAGTCAGCATTGTTACCGTGGTGAAGGTTAAAACAATGTTTTATTAATTAATTATGTTATGGGTTGAACAAGGAAGGATTAATTAATAAAGAGGGCCCACTTTATAATTTGCATCTGGTCTCTGATCTGGCCCATGAACTGCTCAAGCCCATTAGGGTTAGGGTTTCTCAAAACCCTAACACTATATAAAGGCCTTCTCTCTATCAGATCATTAAGAATTAGGGTTTTCAGTATATTGAGAAAGAACGGCGGTGCGGCTGATCCAGTAGGAGAAATTGATCGTCTTCTCCAGATCTCGGATCCAACTTGGTAGATAATCCTCACCAGATTTCCAAGGAGCAAGGGAACAGATCAGAAGATCAGATCTGTAGGAACAACTATTCATCGCCGGTGTTCAGATTCAGATCCAGATCTATTTCATCGTTATTGGCTCCGATCTAGATCTGTAGATCAAACGGTGAAATCAGGTATTCTCTAAATCCATCCTCTGCAATTAATTTTGTAGGAGCATGCATAGGATCGCATGGTTTAATTAATTGAAATTTGTTCCTGGTATCCTAAGAACGATCCTTGGCAAGAAATTCATTAATGGCAACTCGTGTTGTCCATCGTAGACTCAAACCCTACACTTTCCTCATCAGTCAATGCATTAGTGGGAGCAGCCGGACGAGACTTATCAAGGACAAACTTATGTTCCTCTGCAACAAGGATGTAATCCAAGTTGTGTTTCCATTCTTGAAAATTGGGACCGGTAAATTAGTTTTGTGCTAAGATATTGATCACATTTGGTAAAGACATGTCCGAAAATAATAAATTAAAGAAGAAATTAAAACATAGTCGCAAACAATTAAAACAATTAAATATTGAAATGTTATGATAAAACAATATTAATGTTTTCTCCAATTTGCCTAAGTATTACTATTGCAAGCCACACATGTGGACGTTTACAACAAAACACTTAACCAGACTGCATCTTTTAATTCCAGTCCTTTAATTCCAATCCATGCCCTGGTTCATTAGAAAAATGGAATTAATAATTGGAGACTAACTTAAGACCATATTATCCTACTGAGCAGGGACATCACAAATGAGTTATACTCTGGATAACATCTAAGCTAGCTTACCACCAAAGCCAACCCTCCCATATAAGGATCTACTAGGACACACCTGATCCCTTATAATAAGGTTGTCTTATTTAATTTAATCCCTCGAGAACTTATGAAAACTCAATACGCAAGCTACACATGTAGACGTTTACGCGTGAACTCCCACTTCTCACATGAATTAAATGTTTGTTTTAAGAAATCCTATCTACTAGAACTTATGAATAATAAATTAAGTAAGCTACACATGTAGACGATTACCTAATAAATTCCCCACTTCCAATAAAGGATCGCTTTGTGGAGGTCTTATTAAATAATCAGCTAAGTAATTTAAAATTCATAAGGTTCAATTGCACAGATTATTTTATGTAGCCATAATTATAACATTGCTAAAATTCTATCATGCATCGCATGAACCCCGAATTTATAGTTATAATTAATTACATAAAATAAATCACATAGCATGCTTTTAAAGCTGTAAATAAAAGCAGTAAAGGTGCTCCTATTATCTACAACATGCTTATATGCTGCGGAATTAATTTAAACACATATATCATGCGAAGACAAATAATAAAGCAAATAAAAAAATGTCCTCGTGGCCTCATGATACGGAATTAAGAAATAATCCTATCTATTATATTTTGGAATTATTTCACAGATCTTCAACTGGGCTCCCACTACTTGGACTATGATCTCAATTTATTTTCTGAAAAATGGGCCTCCAAGATTTGATCCATCAGAAAATAGGACAACTGGGCCAGTTAACCAAATCGCGGACCGGGCACACATTGCAACCCCGATATCCTGTGAGAACTCAGCCCGATGGGCCACCATCGGCGAAACACCACCTCCGGCGACCCACCGCCACCGTGAGGGCTATCGGAATCGCGCAACGATCGCGCATTCACGTCGTGCGATCGTAGCCTGCGATCTGCTTCCTCCAACCGTTGCCTGCTTCGCATGACGCCGCCCCAAATTGCCCCGACTGTCGCCCGAACTATCGTCGCCATCTTCTCCATCGTCGGCCACCACGATTCTCTGGAAAACACGCAGGAGACGCGGTCCAAAGCTTGCACAAACCGCGCGCAAACCCTAGGGTTTTTAGCACTGCCATTCGCGCCCAGTCCCGCCACCGGCCGTCCCCAGCCCACAGCCCCCAGCCAAGAGCTGCACCGCACCACCCTACCCTGCCAACATCGTCCGAGGAGGGAGGAAGCGTCGTCGGCTGCTGCGCAAACGCCGCTAGCAGGTCTGCCGCTGCCGTGGGCCTGCCGCGTGCCTGTCGCTGCTGTGCCTGCCATCACCGACCGCCGAGCATGGCCTGCAGCCATGCCGGTGCCGTCATGCGCTCTCGTACGGTCCTTCGTTCTTCGTGTTCTTTCTTCGTTCTTCGTGTTCTTTGTTTTTCATTTTACAGATTTAATTTTAAATTTGAAAAATTATATTGAATTGCATCCTAATACAATTTGGAATTTCAATCTAACCATGGATTGATCTCGTGAGTGAAAAATGAATCCTTGTAAAGGGGCGGATTAACCCGAGAACCACGAGACGAAAAAACACAAACATACAATCCAAAACCCATACATGCAATCATTCAATAATAATCATCATGTAAATCATAGGCATATTATTTTTTTTCCGATAAAGCCAATTAATTAACCTCGCTCTGATACCAATTGAAGGGATTCATGAATTGAATCACAAAGTCCGTTTGCCAAGGATCGTTAATTGGAATATCAAAAATAAATTGTTATGCCTATGATTATTCCTAGACTGCTCCTATTGATTATGCATAAGGGGGTTTATGCGGAATTTCTAGATTGTAGAACCCTGAAGAACGAGTGTGTAGAGATTTGATCCTCGATCGTTTTCCCATGCACGAAGATTTATTCCTAACAGATCAAGGAATTAAATCTTATGAAAATAAATAAATATTTTCGAAAACAAAGAGGGAGAGAAGAAAGAAGATCCTCCTAATCTGATCTTCTGATCTGTATCCCAACTCCGATCCGAATATCTGGTGAAGATTCCCTTCGGATTCCTTGCCCGGTTGAGAAGCAGAATTTCCTCCTCATTTCTCAGATCAGTCGATCACCACAGCTCCCAAAATATGGTTTGCTATGTGCAATATATGATCTTGTGGTGTGTTGAGATCTGAGAAACTGAGGCCTATTTATAGAAAAAGACTGGACTTCTATTGGGCATGAGTTTCATAGGCTAGACCAGGGACCAGAATGCAAATAGCAAATAAGGCTTATCAATTAATTAATTCCCATATTCAACCCAGAATATAAGTAATTATTAATATTGATTCATTCCACCAGAGAATCAATACTGTCCCTACCTATTTGCTACCACGTTTTGAGGTACGGGTTGCATGGGCTCGGTTTATCCCCATATTTAAAGTTACAGACATTCGTTAATTAATTTAAGCTATGACAAGCTATTTAATTAATTAACATCTTATATTCCTGAGTCAATCCACTCAAACATTTTCACTTATGCTTGAACTTAATCAGCCTGCATGACTTTAGCATAACGAACCTTTTGAGCTGCTCAGGGAATGTCACCATCCAATACTGGATGGGTTACCTAGTTCCGGTACCAGACAGTCGTACACAAACTGCTATCACCCAAGATACAGATATACAAGCTCAACTAGAGCCTGTCACTGCAACTCAAAGTGATACACAATCTGTATAGACTTTCGTACCTTCATTTAGGTTTAGGATCTCATCAAGCCATAGAGATATGGATTCTTTTAATGTCAGATAAAAGAATCGATCTCAACTTAGGTCCTTATCAATGTGTGCCCCACACCAGCATGCCAAGCCATCCAAGATAAGATGCTTATTACCGCGTATGCTGCAGCCTACACCGACAGTTTATCCTGGAACTGTCTCAACTGTGATAACTATTTATATCTCGCTAGGTCAAACGATCCATACGATCTTCCGTGATCTACTACACACCGTATGATCTCCCTATCGACGAGATAAGAGGATAATTGCATTTGTGACACATGTTTGTTAATTCAGACAGGAGATGAACATACAACATTTATGATTCCCAGTATATTAACCAATCGACCTTGTACATAATATACAAATCATAATGCTTTTAGTATATAAATCCATAAGACTTAGCATTAGGTCAAGATTGAAAATCGAAAGAAGTTTCAAATTTGAATATGAATAGATGTTTGATCAGACTTTGATGTCAAGGTTTGACGAGTTCAATTCAATAGAAACTGAGTTTCAGTTTATCCCTTATTTGTTGTTTTTGGTGTGCAAAAAATGACTTTGGCTTTAAGTTTCTAGAGTGTTTCTAAATGTAATCCTTGTATAGGATTTATTGAGTTGTAATAGACTAGAAACTGAAGCTGAAGATTTAGCAGACAGAGATTCAGTCTCTAAGGGGCAATTTGTTGGAAACCAAAGCTCGAGAAGACAAAAATCTAGTTTAAGAACTTAAAGCAAAGATGCCATGAAACTTGAAATGATGAAGACTTTGTTTAGGTGATTGAAACATAGAATATCCAGAGAACTCAGTTTCTGGAAACTGAGTTTTTCACTGAAGATAGGAAACTTAAATTGATTTTGGAGAATGTAAGTTTTCAGTTTCAGAATTAAAGAGCACATGAAAAACAAAGAGACACGAGGAATCCAAAGAGGAATCAGAAGTCAGACTCAAGATCTCTTAAAGTATCAATCACAAAGTCAGTACTAGGAAACTTGTACTTAGGTTCCTCGGACTGAAACTTAGTTTTGCCAGAGCAAGTAAAAAGTACACTGCCAAAATTGAAAAGCAGACGGTAGAGCAGAGCAGACTAGAAGAATAGGTTATGATTGGACGACCCAATCTTTCTCTCTAACGGATGAATCAATGAGTCTAACGGGCAGAAATTCGAATTGTCAATCTAGCAGACTATAAGTAGTCCAACACTTCGACAGAAACAACTCTCTGACTCTCGTGCAAAACTTAGTCCAAGCTCTGTCAAACTGAAAAGTCAAGAAGCTCTCTAAAGATATGTGTTTACTCCATGTTAACTGAACATGAGGCTTAAGTCCTTCGACTCAAGCTATTCCTTATGTGCATTTGTCTAAGTGCATGAGGCTAAAGCTCTCAAGCTTAAACTACTACTCTTGGTGATTATTACTTTTCAAGTAAAAATCACAGCAGTCAGTTTTCCACTCCGGATTACTGATTCTCACGGGCATTGCCGAAAACCTTGAAGTTCTAGGAAGAACAAAAAACATTCACCATCCAGATTGAAGGTTGCGAGGTGTGCCCTCACTTTAGTTCTAAAGAAGGAGCAGACGAGAAGGAGTTTCTGGGCAAGTGACCTAGCAGACTGAAGGACGGAGGTTTCCAACAGGCTAGCATAGATCATGAGAAAACTTGTATTTTGTGACTTAGTGGATTATCGGATTGATTTCCGAAGAGTGGACATAGGACTTTGATTTCAAACTACTCTAATATCCTGTGTTCTTTACTGCTTATTTAAGTTTCTGCACTTTGAGTTGCATGAACAGAAATTGGACATCCAGATGGTTAACAGAAATGAAGTTGTCTGAAGTGCAAGTTTACCACCAAAAGAAAATGTTGTCTTCTTTGTAAAGAGATACTTTCAAAGGCGACCCAAGAAGCCATATCAGTCAGAAAGACCAAGTGGCCAATCATCTGCAACAAACGCGGCTCCCACAATCTCATATTCTCATAGGAAAGAAGAAGAAAGCTCAATTGCTGAGCTGGAAGAGCAGATGTGGAAGCTAACAAAGCTTCTTGAGAAGGTGAAAGCCAAAACTGAGAGTTCACAAGGAAGTTAACAAAAGTTTAGTGAGAGACCACAAAAGGCGTGCTTTGAATGCAAATCACCTAACCATATCAAATACGAGTGCCCTCTTGTTTCTAAAGAAGAGAAAATGCCTGAAGATGATATTCGAGATGAAGGCATCCAAAGTCGTTGCAAAGGCCATGCTCTCAAGAACTGAGGTGCCAGACATTCCAAACCATGATGATGGTTATTACACATCGAACGATGAAGCAGAGCAAGAAGCCTTCCTGGTTCTCATGGCCAAGATGGAAAAGGAGAGATCAGATGAAGAAACTGAAACTGAGAAAATGGTAACCATTTCTAACCAAGTTTCCAGTTCTTCGGCATGCATTGAAGAGGACACTGAATCTATTTGCTCGGATTCAGAAGATGTCACTCTTGAAATCCTTTCAAAAGAGCTTTCTAAATTTTATGAATTGGAAAATGCATTAGTCCTCACTGAAACTCAAACTTGCAAACTTGACCTAGGATATTGAAGAATCAAGTTCACTCAGTTAGGAACTGACTAAACTAAAATAAGAACATTCCTTTTTACTTAAAAATTTTCAAAATCTTTCTGAGGAATGTGATTCGCTAAAACTCAAAGTCAAAAACTCATTTGCTCACTTTATTCGAGCGCTAGCAAAACTGATGAGGCTTTTAAAGGTAAAAGAGACCCTTCTGATAAATTAGGGTTAGGATTTTCAAAAAATGTTTTGAGCAATCATGCATCCACTTTTGAAACTGGAAATTTAAAAGATCATCATTTTAAGGGAAATTTCAGTTTAGAAGTTAAGTTGCTAGGTAAAGGAGTAGTCAAATTTGATAAAAACTCCAGTTTGGCCAATCAAGGCAAAGGGAAAAAGTCAGTTCCAAAACTGAACTCAGTTTCCAAGCTTAAAAATAATTCAGTTTCTAAACTGTATAAGCCTGAGATGAAGCCCACAACGCCTAACAAATGGGTGAAGCAATCTGTTCCTATTGCGAGGAAACCCATTTCAACAACTGAAAATGAATTTAAGAAAAAGTCAGTTTCACGTCCGGATTTCAGAAATTTGAGGTCCTATAATAATAACTCTTATGAGAAGAGGACTAATCCAAGTAGGGGGGAACACCTACTTGAGGTCTGAGCCCAAACAAGTTTCATTTTCAAGGGCTAGGAAGACTACACACCTGGGACTTGGCTTCCGAGACTCCAACAGGAACTTAGTTTCTATAAACTTAGTTTCCAGGAACTCAGTTTCCCGATAGAGTTCACACACACCGACAATTCCTTCTAGCATGCATCCAAGCATCATACATTATTTTAGAAGGAAGAGTAAGGTGGAGAAGAAACCACATGTTCTTAAGGTGAAGCAAGTTTAGATTCCCAAAGGGTGGATCCAAAGGACTAACACAACAGGACCCGTAGAAGCTCAGGTACCTAAGGTCTAACTTTATCTGTGTTGCAGGTACAGGGACATTGGAATCAGCTCCAAAAGAAGAAGAGAGCGTGGATTTTAGACAGTGGATGTTCCGCCCACATGATCGGAGAAAGAGACTTACTCTCACAGCTGGAAATTGCGAGAGGACCCCCTATAATTTTTGGCGATGATTCAAAGGGGAGACTCAGAGGCAAAGGATGCGTGGAATACAATGGCATAACCATCCAGAACATATCATTGGTCACCAACCTAAATTACAATCTTCTGAGTATTAGTCAGCTTATCCAAAGTGGATATGAGGTGACCTTTGCCCAAGCTGAGTGCCTGATCAAAGACAAAGACTCCAAAAAGATCATACTGAAAGGAATCAGAAAAGGGAGTCTCTATATTGTGGATTCGGAGAGCGGTTAAGCTGACACTTGCCTTGTCGCAACAAGCTCGTCTCAAGAAGGCACAAATTGGTTGTGGCACAAACGATTAAGCCACATGAACTTTCGGTCGATCGGATAGCTTGCCAAACACAAGCTAGTGGAAGGTCTTCCAAAAACTGGTTTCAAGAAAGAAGGAGTCTGCCGAGCATGCAAGATGGGGAAGCAGACCAAAGAGTCATTAAAAAATGGTCCCGTAAAAGTGAGCACAAACCAGATTTTGGAGCTGCTGCATGTGGATCTTTTTGGACCAGTCAAGCCACCCACCATCGGAGAAAAGAGATTCACTCTTGTAGTTGTTGATGAGTACTCGAGGTATACTTGGGTGAGGCTCATGAAGACGAAGGACGAGGTCAAGCTCCAGCGTCTACAATTAATTTTGCAGGTGCAAAATAACAAGGGAGTGACCGTGAAGTGGATAAGGTCAGACAATAGATCTGAGTTCTGCAATGGACCCTTGATGGACTTCTGCACAGAAGTTTGAATTGCTCATGGAAATTCAGCACTGATGACTCCTCAACAGAATGGCCTTGCCGAGAGAAGGAATTGCACACTCAAAGAAGCAGTAAGGACCATGCTCGCTAAAGCAAGTTTGAGCGAAGGATGCTGAGGAGAATCTTTGATGACGGTATGCTATACTCATTCCATCAACAGTCGTCATCAAAAAATTCCCTACGAGGTCTATAATGGTCGTAAGCCCTATATAACTCATCTTCGTGCACTCGGTTTACCATGTTACATTCATAATAATGGAAAGTCAAAATTGAATACCTTTAGTCCCAAGGCTGATGAAGGAGTGTTCCTCGGATATGGACATCCTTCATACAAGGGATATATGGTACTCAACAAGACTACGGGACTTGTGGAGGTAACATGTAATGTTGATTTTGATGAGTCTATTCTAGTGCGCATGACCTTAAAAGAACTGGAACTTGATACTCGTGATATCAAGGATGTCAATGAGAAACTGAGTTCTGAAATTGAAGATGCTAATGCAGTTTCACAGACTAGATCTATGAACAAAACATCGAGCAATCCAGAGGATTCGGCTAGATCACAACCTGTGTAAAACTGAGTTTGCTGGAAATGAAGATACCTAACCCGAAGTCATTCCTGAAGGCCAAATACAGGGGATGTGGAAGCAAACACTAGAGAAGAAGGACCAAACCCAATTTTGGAGGATCAAACTTCAAGAGAGGATAGTTTAGCCATGGTGGAATCCGCTCTAACCTCAGTTCCAATTTCAGGAACTGACTTTCCAGGAGCTTTCATTCAACCGGTCGAGGTTACTCAGATCCAGAAGCCAAAGTGGTTAAGACATTATCCTGAAGATGTTGTGTTGGACAACATTGCAAATCCAATCTGCACATGTCAAGGAAGCGCCTTATTGACATGCTTTATCTCTCAACAACCAGAACCAACAAAGATTTGAGATGCTCTGAAATCCACAGATTGGATTAGTGTCATGCAAGAGGAGTTTGTTGAGTTCAAGTGCAATGATGTATGGTACTTGGTGGACAGACCAACTCACCAAGCTGTGATTGGAAAGAAGTGGGTTTTCAAGAACAAGAGAGATGAAACAGGCAACATAGTGAGGAATAAATCTAGAATAGTAGCAAAAGGATATGCTCAGTGCGAAGGGATCGATTTCGATGAGACTTTTGCTCCAATTGCCAGACTTGAAGCCATAACACTATTCTTAGCTTATGTCGCGCACTACAACTTCACAATTTTTCAGATGGATGTGAAGAGTGCATTTTTTAATGGAGAGCTCAAAGAAGAACTATATGTTGAACAGCCCCCAGGCTTCGAAGAAGGAAACCAAGTTTTCAAACTGAGAAAGGCTTTATATGGGTTGAAGCAGGCACCCAGAGCTTGGTATGTGACTTTGTCTCGGTTTCTTCTCAAGAATGGTTTCCAAAAGTGAAAGATCGACACAACCTTGTACAGAATCAAGGATGGACTTTTCAAGTCTTGAGCCTCTGGATACAAAGGTATATAATAATTTCTTGGTTTAATTTGATGAGCAAAGGAATCAAACATTTGCCAAATAATTGGTTATTCAAATTTAAAAGTCTTTCTCGAAAGAAAGCTCATTGTTTAGTTTGATTGAGCAAGCGCACAAGAATTCATCTAATGACTTAGCATTAGGTCAAGATATAAAATTAAAACAAGTTTCAAATTTGAATATGAATTGAAGTTTGATCAGACTTTGATGTCAAGGTTTGACGAGTTCAATTCAAAATAGGTGTTAGAAATTGAGTTTCAGTTTATCCCTTATTTTATGTTTTAGGTGTGTCAAAACTGACTTTAGCTTTAAGTTTCTAGAGTGTTTCTAAATGTAATCCTTGTATAGGATTTATTGAGTTGTAATAGACTAGAAATTGAAGCTGAAGATCGAGCAGACAAAGGTTCAATCTCTAAGGGGATTTTGTTAGAAACCAAAGCTCGAGAAGACAAGAATCTAGTTTCAGAACTTAAAGTAAAGATGCCATGAAACTTGAAATGATGAAGACTTTGTTTTGGTGCTTGAAACTTAGAAAGTCCAGAGAAGTCAGTTTCTGGAAACTGAGTTTTTCACTTAAGAGAGGAAACGTAAACTGACTTTGGAGAATGTCAGTTTTCAGTTTCAGAATTCAAGAGTGCGTGAGAAGCAAGGAGACACGAGGAATCTGAAGAGGGATCAGAAGTCAAACGCACGACCTCTTAAAGTATCAATCAAAAAGTCAGTACGAGAAAACTTGAACTTAGATTTCTCGGACTGAAACTTAGTCTGACAAGAGCAGGTAGAAAGTACACTGCCATAAGTGAAAAGTAGACGACGGAGCAGAGCAGAAGAATGGGCTATGATTGGAAGACTCAATCTTTGTCTCTAACGGATGAATCAATGAGTCTAACGGGAAGAAATTCTAATTGTCAACCCAACAGACTATAAATAGTCCAACATTTCGATAGAAACAACTCTCTGACTCTCGCTCAAAACTCAGCCCAAGCTCTGTTAAACTGAAAAGTCAAGAAGCTCTCCAAAGCTATATGTTTACTCCGTGTTAGCTGAACACGACGCTTAAGTCCTTCGACTCAAGCTATTCCTTATGTGCTTCTGTCTAAGTACACGAGGCTAAAGCTCTCTAGCTTAAGCTACTACTCTTGGTGATTATTACTTTTCAACTAAAAATCACAACAGTCATTTTTCCACTCCAGATTACTGATTCTCACGGGCATTGCCAACAACCTTGAAGTTCTGGGAAGAACAGAAAACATCCACCATCCAGATTGAAGGTTGCGAGGTGCGTCCTCACTTCAGTTTTGAAGAAGGAGCAGACGACAAGGAGTTTCTGGGCGAGAGACCTAGCAGACCGAAGGACGGAGGTTTCCAACGGGCTATCATAGATCGTGAGAAAACTTATATTATGTGACTTAGTGGATTATCGGATTGATTTCCGAAGAGTGGATGTAGAACTTTGATTCCAAACTACTATAATATCCCGCATTCTTTACTGCTTATTTAAGTTTCTGCACTTTGAGTTTACTTGCTTTTTTTAAACCTTCAATACTTAGCTAAGTATTGAAGCGTATTCTGAACTGAAACCTTAAACTTACTTTGAGAAAACTAAGTTTTCCCAAAATTGAAAACTGAGTTCCAGTCAGTTTTCATACAAGTGCAAGATCATTTATAACTTCCGTTGCACATACTTTTGTACTCTGATTCTGGTACCAACAAGTGGCATCAGCGTCAGTCAGTCCTTACAGGCTTGTCGTTGTTGAGTCGCTTAGGACTGGATCAATATTTCCTTGCATTTGGTCTTGTGTCTTAAACCCAGGTATACAGATGTGTCAGATCATATATTGTGCCTAAGTCACTCATGGACCGCTACTAAAAATAATTTTTTATAATTTTTATTTTATTTTCTTAGTTTTTTAATACTCTTTTGTGTACGTGTCACAGTCGGGTTGGAAAATTTTCTAACATTTCATAATCCACCCAAATTATATATTATTCTTAAAATAAATATTTTATTTTAGTATCGATAAAAATTGAGAATTTAGAAAAAAAAATGTATTTTTAATCATTTCTTAAATGAATTTATAAGAATAGCTGAATTCGTCATATGTGATAACCAAAATAATTATTTCGGTATTATTCTCTTGTAGGATTGTAATTTTGGCCTAAAAAGTGAGTGCACAAACTATATATATTAATTGGACCAACCCATACAATTTGTGGATAAATTTTATCAGGTTTCAGACGATTCGATTTACGTCAATTAGACTATAAAATCTCAACCTTAATTCTAACTTTTCGGATGGGTTTTATGCTATTCGGATTAAACTACTTCAATTGTAACATAATTAAGCTAACGAATAAATTTAGAATTAAATTGATATCCCTCACACAAAACAATCAAACATACCTATCTTGATTTTAAAGGTAAACATTGTGGGGGTGATTTTAGTTGAGCTCCTAAGATTCTGAGTTTGTTAACTTCATTGTATTGAATGATTGACTGAACAAAGTGGTGACCTGAATTACTTCAAAATTGATCATTACATAAATAAATTGCATTAATTTTATTTGTAATTTTGTAAAACAATTAATTTAAAACGTGTACAAATTATTAATTATAGCAAATAATTTAAAATATTGATACATATATTAGCATATGTGCAATAATAGAATTTTGATGAAGGATAATTAAGTCAATCGAAAAAAGATTTTTGAAATGAAATATTATATGGTAGTGTGAATATGGAGTTGATAGTTGGTAATAAATATTGAATAACTGTGCGCTAATATTATAATAGAGTCCAATTACATGTATTTTAGAATATTTTTTTTTTTGGTATTGAAGATGACATAATATAATGTTTTGATCACACTGCACCTACAAATAATAATTAAAATATACAAATTGCATTTTAAAATATATAACTTCCAATTGAAAGTCTCACATGATTATATGGTCTTGGAAGTTGGAGCATATGTGTGTAGGGAGTGGCTTCAATGAGAATCCATTCACAGCTGAAAAAATTGAGAAAAAAACATTGTAAAGAACAAAAATAAATGATTTTTCAATATTTTTTAATTTATTAATTATATTCTTGTTATAATTAATGAAAATTATTACACTAAAATTTTCTTATTCAAATCTCTTAATAAGTGATTGACATTGGTGGATTTAAAAATTAGGGAATTGAATGATTCCAAAATCTAGTGTTTGGTTTATGAATTTCAAGGCTTGAGAATCATTCCTAAATTTTTGGAAATCTACAAAAACCCTTCTAACTCCATAGGTCCATTCCCATTTTTCATTCATGCCCCCTTCTCCAATTTCACTTGTCCATTCCCATTTTTCACTCTAACTTCCCTCTCCAATTTCACTTCGTCAATCTGCCGAGGATCGCAAATTAAGGGAAATAAAATCGAGCTTCATAGAAATTTCATTCCTGCACTTTTTCTCTTCTCCAAGAATTTTCACGAAGACCTCTGCGAATCTTTTTTTATTATTATTATTCTTGATGTTTTCTGCGCTTCTATCTTCTATGCCTCAACTTTTCTCCTAATTTTTCATGAATCTCTGTGCTGCTATCTTCTCCATATTTCAGTAAGCAATCAAATTCAGCATAAAATTTGCTATTTTTTTCTCTTGCATTCCTCTCTTCCAGTGAGCTCTACGCTCTGCCATTTCTCTTTTTTCCTAATTTTTTATGAGCTTTATGCTCCTTTCTCCCGAATTCTGATGAACCTTGCGCCACGCAGTTGTTTTCTCATTTCAAATTAATATTGTTATTTTTTATTTTAAACTTAGAAATTTGAAGTTTAAATTAATTAATATTATTATTTTTATTTTGGGCAAGTTTATAATTACTCAATAAATATTAAAATAATAAATATAAATTTATTTATATATCTATAGACTTGATAAATCAAATATGAAATTTGGAATGATTCCTAAACCCAATTCATGAACCAAACATCAAAATAAGAAATGATGTCCCTTATTCGGGATGTAGTGGTAGTAGCACTCTACCTATGATCAATAGGTCATGAGTTCGAGATTTTATGTGGACATGTATGGTGTGTGTGTTTAATTAATGTTAAATTAAAAAAAAAATAGAAATGATTCCTAAACCCAATTCATAAGCCAAACAACATAATTGAAATTACTAAACTCATGCTTATTCCCTTTACTATTAAACTCATACCCATAGTGATTCCGGACTATTAAACCAAACACCACCTAAGAATATATATAGATCATGATTCAGTGAGAAAGATCTTTATTATAAGAAATAAGAATAAATCCGCGTACGCTCAAGATCTTCCAGAATTTTTAGTCATTATATCTCCAAAAAACTGCATTATAGGGTAATTTCATCATTTCGCTTATACTTAAAATTTCGTTGTGCACTATAACAATATTTTTTTTTAAGAATGCACTATCACATTTCTTTCATTAAAATAGTAAAAATAGTGCATTAACATCTTCATTATTAGACAACATTTAATCATTTTATTCATCTTCATTTTTTCGAAGTTATCTTGTATTTTAGAAAGAAATATTTGCATTATAGTACGTTAACATCTTCATTATAAGATGACATTTAATCATTTTATTCATCTTCATTTTTTAGAAGTTATCTTGCATTTTAGAGATCAATACATGAATTATAGTACATCAACATATTCATTATAAGAAAATACATAGTAATCTATTCTCTTTCATTTTTTCAGATCTATCTTGCATTTTAGAGTAAAATAAATGTATTATATTACATCAATATATTCACTATATATTACTCCCTCCATTCCGATTATATGGTCCAGTTTGATTTTGCACATTTGTCAAAAATAATTTTATATAAAAAACAAACTTTCAATATTACCCTCATTTAAAATATTAATTAACCTCTCATTTTCATAATATCATATTTAATATTCTCATTTTCTTAAGTTATTCAGGGGTGTAATTGTAAATTACCAGAGAAAAATAATATCAAATATAGAAATTGGACCATATAATTAAGACACCCTAAAATAGTAACTCGGACCAAATAATTAGAATGGAGGGAGAATAATTTTATGAATTTTACGAGAAGTAGTTCATTGTTATTTGATTTGTGCATAAAATTACTAATTTTCATATTAATTATACAGTTTATTTCCACCAAACATGTGCAACAAAGATTTAATTTAAAAAAAAATAAAATCATATTTAATTTGATAAATGACAGATTTAAAAATAATTTAAATTGATAGAGTTATGATTATTTATAACAATAAGAGAAAAAAAAATAAAACTATACGCACTAAATATTGGATATTCATATTATAATTTGTTGGTCCCAAATCAGAGTAAGTCACTGTGCACAACAGAAGTTCTTGCAGACTAATACTCTTCAAGCTGGTGATTATGGCACCAACTCGGGTACGGAAAACAGGTTACTTAGCAAGCGATATATTACTTAGTCAAAATTACTAATATACTTCAATACTTGAGGTGTTGGGTTTCAAATCTAATATAGAAAATTAAATAAACCATTAAATAATACAATGGGTTTATAGAAGTTCTGACCAAGCTATTGTTGGATTTTGTATACAGAAAGCATTTATTACGATGAGTATACATTCAACGGTATTTCCTATCTGTTAAACAAACTTACATGCGAGTAATATTGGTATCCTCTTATCTGACCAATAGGGACGATCATACGACATGTTGTAGATTGTAGAAGATAGTATGATCATACGACATGAGAGTCAGAAGAAGAAGCTCTCCTGGCATTTATGGCAGCTCTCGGAGAAGAGCCAGCTGAAGAAGATGCTGAAGATGAGGAACAACTGGCACTTGCTGCTGACAATGAGGAACTAGGTCATGCAAGTCAGCTTCAGAGGTCGAGCGAGTGGATCATTGATAGTGGTTGCTCCGCTCATATGACTGGTGAGGAGTTCCTGTTTTCAGAGCTCACCAAGGTCAGAGGACCTCCAGTTATCTTTGGTGATAACTCCAAGGGCCGAGTTATCAGCAAGGGATGCATAGAGAAAGATGATGTGCGTATTGTCAACGTATCCCTTGTTACCAATCTGAAGCACAACCTCCTGAGCATCAGTCAGCTGTGCGACAATGGTTATACCATTGTGTTTGACAAGTCTGGGTGCCAGATCAAGAATGAAGATTCTGCTGAGACCAAGCTGAGAGGTGTCAGGAAAGGAGGCCTTTATGTCGTTGACTGGCAAAGCGGGAAGACTGATACATGCTTTGTAGCCACCAGTTCCATGGAAACTAACTGGCTGTGGCACAAAAGGTTAAGTCATCTGAACTTCAAAACTATTAATTACCTAACCAAGCATGATCTTGTAGATGGTCTTCCCAAGGGCGGGTTCAAGAAGGAAGGAATTTGCAAGGCATGCCAGCAAGGCAAGCAAACCAAGAAGTCCTTCAAGAACCAGTCGCCAGTCTACCCCAGTACCAGTCAGGTACTTGAGCTGTTACATATGGACCTGTTTGGACCAGTAACGCCGCAAACCATTGGAGGAAGGCGATATTCGCTGGTAGTAGTCGATGACTACTCGCGCTATACCTGGGTAAAGCTTCTCAGAACAAAGGATGAGGTGAAGGTGATTCTTCCTGAGTTGATCATCCAAGCTCAGAAACAGAGAGAAGCTGTGGTAAAGCGAATTCGTTCGGACAATGGGACTGAATTCTGCAACGGTCCGCTGATGGATTTTTGCGCGGAGGCCGGGATCAAGCATGAGAGATCTACTCCAAGGCAACCGCAGCAGAATGGACTGGCAGAACGTAGGAACAGGACGCTGAAAGAAGCAGTCCGGTCCATGCTGGCTGAGTCCGGCTTGGGACAGAGTTTCTGGGGAGAAGCGTTGGTGACTGCCTGCTACACTCAGAATAGAAGCGGGATCAACGACAGACTCCAGAAAACTCCCTACGAAGTGTACTTTGGTCGTAAGCCTTCTTTAGCTCATCTTCGTGCATTCGGTTCACCATGTTATATCCATAATAATGGGAAGTCGAAGTTAAATGCTTTCTCGCCTAAGGCTGATGAGGGTGTGTTTGTCGGATATGGACATCCCTCTCACAAGGGCTATAGAGTATTTAACAAGACTACCCAGCTTGTGGAAATAACATGCAATGTTGTTTTTGATGAAGCTACTTTAGTGCGCAGGACCTTACGCCAACTGGCTGAAGATGTTCCTGAGGTCGAGGATGTCAGCGACCAGTTGGGCAGGAATTCTTCCGATGCTCAACCAACTGGTTCGACTAGACCTATGAATGGATCATCTTCACAACCAGTTCCCTCAGGTGCCCATCAGCAACCTGAGAGGGTCGGTGATGCAAGTGACCTTGCTGAGACCTTTCACTCAATCTCTCTGAGTAATCCAGGCAACAATCTAGGGGGAATCCCTACTGGCCTTTTTGAAGAAGAAGGCAATGATGGACCAGCTGGAATGGATGTTCCAGCTGATGCTGACAACGTTGGTGAAGGTTCAGACAATCAGTCAGAAGGTGATGCTGATGAAGTTGTTCCAACTGGTGAAGGTCCAGCACCAGCTGATGTTGCAGCCCCGACTGGTGGAAATGTGAAAGCACCAGTCGTCAGGACAGATGAACCTGTTTCACAGCCGGCACCAGCAGTCGCTGGTCCTCCCAAATGGCTGAGGGATCACCCAACTGATGCTATTCTCGGTGATCCGGAAGGTTCTGTCCAGACTCGACACGGCAGTGCGCTCCTGAGTTGTTTTATCTCTCAAATGGAACCTACTTCCATAGGAGTGGCGCTCGAATCTGCCGATTGGATCAATGCCATGCAAGAGGAGCTTGCTGAATTCACTCGCAATAACGTTTGGGACTTGGTGGAGAGACCATTACATCAGTCAGTGATTGGCACCAAGTGGGTTTTCAAGAACAAGCGAGATGAGAATGGCACCGTGGTCAGAAATAAAGCTCGATTAGTCGCCAAAGGTTACAGGCAGTGTGAAGGGATCGATTTCGATGAGACCTTCGCACCAGTTGCCAGAATGGAGGCGATACGGCTGTTCCTTGCTTATGCAGCGTATCACGGCTTCACAGTGTTCCAGATGGATGTGAAGAGTGCCTTCCTGAATGGCGAGCTAAAAGAGGAGGTATATGTCGAGCAACCTCCAGGCTTTGAAGTTGGCACCAAGGTGTACAAGCTGAGAAAGGCCCTGTATGGATTGAAACAGGCGCCCAGGGCTTGGTACGAAACGCTGTCACAATTCCTTACCAGCAATGGATTTCGGAAAGGGAAGATTGATAGGACCCTCTTTCTTCTCAAGGATGGAGGTGACATGCTGATGGTGCAGATCTATGTTGATGACATCATATTTGGATCAAGGAATATAACTCTCTGTGAGAAGTTTTCTCAACTGATGCAGACATCATTTCAGATGAGTATGATGGGCAAGTTAACATACTTCCTAGGACTACAGGTCCAGCAGTCAGCTGATGGAATTTTTATCAGCCAGCGGAAGTATACGAAAGATTTGATTCAGAAATATTGCCCAGAGAAAACTAAGTCCCTCAGAATACCTATGAGCACCAGTTGTCAAATATTCCTTGATGAGCAAGGTGAATCAGTTGATCCTACCATTTACCGAGGAATCATTGGATCACTTCTCTACCTCACAGCCAGCCGACCCGACATTTCTTATTCAGTCGGAGTGTGTGCCAGATTTCAAGCAAATCCGAAGAAGTCACACATGGAAGCTGCCAAGAGGATAGTGAAATATCTGAAGGGGACTGAATCTCTCGGAATATGGTATCCCAGGAATGATGAGCTCACACTCATTGGATATTCAGATTCAGACTTCGCTGGATGCCGTATTGACCGAAAGAGTACCAGTGGTACGTGTCAGTTTCTAGGACACAAGCTAATCAGTTGGTTTAGCAAGAAGCAGCACTCAGTTGCTACATCTACCACTGAGGCTGAGTATGTTGCCGCTGCCAGTTGCTGTGCTCAAATTATCTGGATCAAGCAACAACTGGAGGATTATGAAGTGGACACTGGCTGTGTTCCAATCTATTGCGACAACAACAGTGCTATGTGCATCACGAAGAATCCGGTTCATCACTCCAGAACCAAGCACATAGATATTCGACATCACTTCATTCGTGATCATGTCGAGAAGAAGGATGTCAGCGTGGACTATATCAGAACTGAAGATCAACTGGCTGACATCTTCACCAAGCCACTGCCAGAAGCAAGATTTAAGGAGTTGTGCATCAAACTCGGTCTTATGGAGATTGATGTGAGCCCCAATGATGAGGAAGAATGAGTCCCAGCTCTCATTCTGTTCTTGATCTTCTGGAGGACGCTGATTACGACTAAGTCCAAGCTCTTAGTTGTTTTTATTTCAGTGGTATCTCTATCTACAACTGGTGTCTACTGCGGAATCTTGCCAGTTTAGGCCATCAGTTGAAGCGAAATTGGGTCCCAGCTCCCAATTCCTAGAGAAGAGAAGATTATGCGGAATAAAATTGAGTCCAAGCGCTCAATTTTCCATCTTTCCTGTTGCCAGCTGATAACTGATGGAAGTCTGCCAGCAGCAAGTACTATCAGCAAGTGGTATCAGTTGCTAACTGATGAAGAGGCCAACCAATTAGGGGGAAGTATACAACTGGTATGTGCTACTGATGACCAGTCTTGCCAGCTGTCTCAGAAAAGGCGGGATTGTTCAAATCCAAGTAGCGTGTACAGCTCTCAGAATTTAATGCGGCATTTAATGCCACATTTAATGCGCACAGCGTCTGCGCAGTCCGACGTTTGGTTGCCACCAACCGCTGAGCGCCACGTCAGCTACACGACGTAGCCCACGTCAGCACGACCGCGCACGTCGCACAGGAAACCGGGCTTGCTGATGACCGTTGATCCCCGCTTGCTGAGCGTTGATTGTGATCGTTTGATCCTGCATGGACTTGGGTATAAATACCCGATGCTTTTTCGACGGAAAAACCTTTACGATCATTCAATTTCAGAAACCCTACTCTCTCAAGCTTTCCTTAAGATTTCTTCTGAAATTATGGCTTCATCTTCCCGACAACCAGATGATAACCCTCCATCTCCATCTACATCTTCTTCGTCTGGCTCACCAGACTTACCAGTCGCAGAAGCCCACATGCCGACTTACACTGGCATCACGCAGATGGACGATGTAGACTACACCCTTCCGTTCGCTAGACTGGTTCAGTTGAACAAGCCAGCAACCAGGGCTCAACTCTCGAATGCGCAAATCAGGGCGGCGCAAGTTCAGAAAGAAAAAATTCTGAACGAGAAGCTGGCGCGCAAGAATTATGGAGCGGAGTTGATCGAGATGATCGACCGGGAAGGCCTTCGACAATATCTGACGGCAAGGCCCGAGACCTTCCATCCGCATATGGTGGCGGAGTTCTATGCACGGGCCGTGATTGCTGACGGGAGGAAGTCTTTCACCACTTCCGTCTTCGGCCATCTGATCACTGTCAGCGCCGAATACCTCGCCAACTTGTTCGGTTTGAGGAACGAGGGAATGGAGATAGCCACCTACTTCCACAACGATGTCGAGGAGTTCAGGAGGCGATGGACGCAGTGGAAGAGGGAGGGGGTGACGAGTTTTCGCACTGGTATGCGGAAGTCGGAGATGGACGACTGGTGGCAGATGGTGTGCGACATCGTCGTCAGGATGCTGCAGTGCGAAGTTGGCTCATATGCTGAGTTGAGCCTGCGCAAATTCTCCGTGATGTGCGCGCTGGTGGATGGCGTGGAAGGGAACTGGGCCGAGTTCTTTTTCGGGAGACTGCTGGAGAATGTTGACCGCAACATCAACATTCCAATTGATGGGACGTTCACTCACTCCGTATCCTTTGGGCTGCGGATCAGCCATATTTTGGAGATGGAGATTGGAGATGGAGTGGACCAGGGGGAGCAACTGGTGAGTTCGGATTTCATTCCGCCCACCAAAGAGCAGGCAAAGCTGCCCCGCCCTGACTACCATAAGCCGCGGAGGCTGAGGGGAAAGACAGCAGTCGACCCAGCCACGGTCGTTTCGGAGGAAGAAGAGGAGGATGAGGGGGAACAGGTGCCAGTCATGGCACAGCCGCTGACGGAGGAGGCAAGGGCAGAGTTGAAAAGGAAGATGGAGACCGAGTCTCTCTTCACCCAACTGGAGGATGCGGAAGTGGAGGCTTCTGGCAGTCGCCCTCAACCAGTTATGAAGGCGCCAGTCACCAAGAAGCCCTCCCGCAAGAAGCCTAAGACTTCCCAGCACCAGCAGCCACCATCAGCTGTGGCATACAACCCCGAGTCTGGGAAGATCTCCATCCCAGTCAAGAAGTCCGTTCTGGGACTGACTGAGGAGGAGACGCTGGAGAAGATGACTCGCAAGCGCAAGCGAGTCATGACCAAGGCGCAGAAGGCTGAGAAGCACGCCAAGAAGGCAAGGAGTGCCTCCTTGGTGAGGAAGAAGCAGGCCAAGTCAAGGCTCCGGGCTCTGCTGGCTAAGCAGAAGAGAGAGGCGGAGCTGGCGGCGAGGGATGAGCGCTTTGCTCAGATCAAGGCTGAGACTGAGGCCAGGCGCCAGCAGGAAATACAGTAGCAACTGAGGCTGGCGACCAGGGGCAAAGGAAAAGCGTTCGAATCCACAAGTGCAAGGCCACCAGCACCAGCACCAGGCGAAATCTTATCTGAAGAAACTTTTGAACGCCTGCTGGTGATGGGCGCTGACAAGGATGTACTATCCCTTGTGGATGAGTACCAGCCGGAGGAGGAAACCGCTGATGTCCCTCCACCCGTGCAAGGGGGTGGTGGAGGTGACGACGTCCCACTGGCCGCGCAAGGGGGTGCAAGTGGAGGAGAAGAAGAGCGGGCGACCACCCCGGTACAACTGGCGAGCTCCTCGGATGTCAGTTCTGAATTCGAGGATGAAGAGGAACCAAAGGCTGAGAAGCCAGAGAAGGAGCCAGCTACGGAGGTGGTGCATCACTCAATGGTGCAGAGGATGGAGCCAAGGGATCTGTTCCCAGACTTTGAAGCTAAGGCTCAAGTTTCTGCCCGTCGCCCCCGATCCACAGATGCCTCGACATCAACTTCTGGGCGACCAGCAGCATCCTCAACATCACCAGTTAGGCGTGCTCGATCTGAAAGGCGTCCTTACATGCTCTGCATCCAAGAGCATCAACTGGTTGATGAGGATACTTTCCAGGCACGAGTGACAGGAGTGCACCGGTGGGAGCAGCGCGGGGAGATGGCATTTCATAATTCAAGAGTGCCAGAGCCATCTGCATTCAACATCATACCTCTCAGCGGACTCCCCCACCAGTCGGTATATGCCTCCAGAATCACTGCCTGGTGCCTGCCTCTGCAGCCAGTGGAATATTACAACTCCACTCTCTATGAGTATGCTGAGAACATCGCGGTGGAGGTGGAAAATGCCGTCAATGATGAGATAATATCCAGCTACCGAAGGCTCTGGAGGGTGGATCCGGAACTATGTCTGGAGTTCCGGAGATGGAGAATTTTTGATAGATGCCAGCGCCTGCTGACTGTGGAGAAGCGGGCGGTTCTCTATGCCAGGCTGGGTCTTGGCTACTGGAGAGCAGAGGAGGAGTGGGCCAATGCTTTCATGGGCACCGATCCTGAATGCCACCAGCAACTGTCTACAAGGAGGATCCAGCGCCGCTTGCTGAAGATTGCAGAGTATAGGCAGCTGACTGGAAGCTCCGGCCTCCCGCCACGGCAAAAGGTTAAGTTACCTTTCCTCCAGTTCCGAGTCAGCAGTCGGGGGTACCAGCTGACGTACGCGCTCCGACGCCTCAGAGTGCTGGTTACCCTCCCAAGGATCCCTCCCTATCATGCTATCCTGTTCGACATGGCTGCCTGCGCCTTGCTGGTAGACCATATTGTGGAGGAGGATCCTTCTCGTGGCTTGTGGCTGACCCTTGCCGTCCCTCATGTTCCTATTGTCTCGGGCAATCTCGTCCCTGACTCTATGGACTGGAAAGTGGTGGAATTCACTGCACAAGTCCAGCCAGCTCCAGCAGCAGTGCCAGTGGTGGCTGAATCAGTAGCAGAGTCGGCTGAGGAAGTACAAGTAGAGGCACCAGCAGCTGCTGCAGTGCCAGCGGAGGAGCCAGCCCCGATGGAGATATCAGCTGCATCTGAACCAGCGGCGGCTCCTTCCGCAACTGATGTGCCTTCCTCTTCCCTTGCAGTTTCAGCACAGCCTCTCTCCGAGGTCCATCCGCCTGCGCAACTGCTTGATCTCATTGATGCCAGGATGGACCAGCGCTTTTCCTCCTACCGAGCAGAGATGGCGCAACAAATGGAGACCTTCACCTCTGGGGTGAACTCCTTTTTGGTGCGGATCCAAGAGGGGGAAGATGCGCGAGCACGTGCCGAGGCTGAGAGGTTCCGTCTTGCTGAAGAGGAGAGGAGGATAGCTGCTGAGGAAAGGGAGAAGAGCAGACAAGACATGGCGGCTCTTACTGAGATCTTGAGGAACCTAGCTAATCGAAATCAATCTCCTGGATCTTCTTCTCAGCCATAGGTCTTGTACTCTTCAATTTTTGGTCAAGTATTTTTGTACCAGTTAGACTAGTCAGTCTTTTAATCCTGTACTTGTAATTGCATCATTAATGGATTGATTACTGACGGGTTGACGACAATTTCTCATTGTCCAACTAATGTCTACTGATTTTTACTTACCAGCTGAACTTACACATTTTGTGTAATCAGCACCAGCACTCCATTTGGTATTTTTTTTCTAACCTGGCTCAGATTCTTACTTCATAATTTAATCGAGCAATATCTCTCCCAGTTTGAGGGGGAAGATCCTTAGGTTAGAGCTGATGTGAGGAAGTGGTTTCATGGGTTTAGATCTGATAGGTTTACTTGTAAAACCCAGAAATATTCTGTAATTTTCCTCATCAGCTGAGTGCTCGCTGGTTAGGCTTTGATCGCACCAAAAAGGGGGAAATTGTTGGGAAATCTGGCTAAGTTTCCTTTCCCTCAGTAGCACTCATAGAAATGATGTGATTTTGTTATCTAGATCATAGTTTTGGTGCATCAAATCCTAAGTCCAACCAGCGTCAGTCTGTCTCTAGAATAGCTCTAGTCTCAAATGTAAAGTCCTGTTTAGGTCTTTTGAGTTGTAAGTCGTAGCTGATCAAGACTCATGCTGACACTGTTCATCAGCATGAGAATCTCTTACCTGGTGAAGGATTTCACCAGCCGACGACTGACAGACCCATGCTGACACTGTTCATCAACATGGAGTCAAGAGCTAATGACTGGCTACTGCTCACCAGTTGGAAGGATTTCACCAGCAGGAGGCTGACAAATCCTACCAGCAGAATACGTGTTCTGGCTGACACTATTCACCAGCGGTGAAGCCACCAGTCATGGGAGATTCCAAGAAAGGGTTAACATCCAGACAAATTGGTAGACTAAGATTGTGCAAGCGCTAAGTCACCAGCAGAGACCGCCAGCACAAGATCACCAGTATGTTCTACCAGTCGGAGGTTACCAGCAGAATTGAAGATTCACTCTCCCAGCATCTTAGAGACAAAAGGAAGATTCGTCTGAGGAATATACTGACAAAGTAAGACTTTTAGGAAGGATATCCTTAAAGTCTATCAGTTCAAGACACCAGTTGTGATTCCTCGTACTGACGAATAGAGCCGTTCTGACACAAAGAGGTCTGTGTCAGAAAAAGCGGACACAAGCATGGCGCTTTCCGGAAATTCCTACCTGCCGCCGTCAGAAGGACATGCGAGGACAGAGACTTTTCCGGATGTGTCCAAACGGCTAGAATATTTGAATGGGATCCCTCAGCTATAAATACCTGGGATCCATCAACATTCAATGTTCTTGGCCAACTCTCCACCTACCGAAAGACTGAAATTTATTACGCTCAAGCAAGTAAAAGCATACAACTTTCGAGGCCTTTCAAAAGGCTATCCGTGTGTTGATTTATTCAAACACGAGACTTCAAGCTTCCAGCTTGTAAGTTACAGACCTCGCTTGGTGTTCTTTCTCTTTCTGAGGAAGAACATAGCAGCTCTAGAGCCAGCCAGCTCTTGAGTTATTACGGGCAGTTTGCCGTAGAGGATTTACGTTCTTGGGAGAACTCAACACCCAACCAGTCAGAGGAGGAGATCAAAGTGACGTGCTCGCACTCCATCCATCTGACGAAGAGTTGAAGAAGGACAAGGACCGGGAGCGGTTGATCCAGTGGACTGGTAGACGGGGCATCTACCAGCTGGAGATAGATCGTAGGACTCTTTGTACCGGATTACTCTTATAGTGAATTTCCAGTGAGTCGACTGGAGAGTGGACGTAGATCAGTTGATCGAACCACTATAAAAATCCTTTGCCTTTATCTGCTTTCAGTATTTAATTTGTATTTGAAACCCAGCACTCAAGTGCTGGTGTATATCTGAAAACTGATAACTGTGCAAACTAGGCTTAAAATATTCTAAGTGTTGAGCTATCAGCTGACCAGCCAGTCAGCCAGCCAGCTGAGCAACCAGCAGGACAGAGTGCAAGTTAGACTTATAAGTTCAATATTTCCGCTGCGTAACGTTATACACTCTGATAAACCGGGACCAACAATTACAATCTGCCTCAGCCACCATTTCCTGTCAGATTCAAGAAGCAGAAGGAAGAGGAGCAGTTCAAAAAGTTTTTGGATATGCTAAAGCAAATCCACACCAATGTACCTTTATTAGAAGCTCTAGAACAGATGCCAACTTATGTAAAGTTTCTGAAGGACATTCTGACCAAAAAGAAAAGGCTAAGGAGTTTGAGACTGTGTCTCTATTTGAAGAAGTTGGTGGACCATTGAGGAGGCAAATTCCAGCAAAGCTAAAGGATCCAGGGAGTTTTACTATTCCTTGTTCAATTGGAGGAAGAGATGTGGGGAGAACACTCTGTGATCTGGGAGCTAGTGTGAACTTGATGCCACTCTCAATCTTCAAAAAGCTGGGTATAGGAGGAGCAAGGCCAACAACCATCACTCTGCAGCTTATAGATAGATCAACTGTCCACCCAGAGGGAAAGATTGAGGATGTACTGGTTAGGGTTGATAAGTTTATCTTTCCCGCAGATTTTATCATTTTAGATTATGAAGCTGATAGAGAAGTACCCATTATCTTAGGGAGACCTTTCTTAGCCACAGGGAGAACATTGATTGATGTGGAAAAAGGGGAATTGATTATGAGAGTTCATGAAGAGCAGGCTACTTTTAACCTGTACAACACCATGAAGTTACCAGATGAATCAGAAGACTGCTTCACCATTGGAATATTGGAATCAGTTATAGCAGAACATGTGGAAGAGCTGCACCAGGAAGAATGTGAAAATGAAGACATGACCGATGAAAATGTTGCAGCATGGGTTGAGCATGGTGCAAAGTTTGGGGGGTACAAAGCCAATTTCGAATCATTGGACCTTATGAATAGGGAACAGAAGGAGCCAAAGTCTTCTCTTGAAGAACCCCCTGTACTGATACTCAAACCCCTGCGAAATCACCTGAAATATGTGTATTTAGGGGAAGCAGACACTCTACCTATGATAATTGCTTCTAACTTGAAAGATGAAGATGAACAGAAGCTGATGCACATGCTTAGGAAACATAAACAGGCAATTGGGTGGACCATATCAGATATAAAAGGAATCAGCCCTACAATTTGCATGCATAAGATATTGTTGGAAGATGGAATCAAGAACTCGGTACAACCACAAAGAAGGCTCAACCCCAACATGAAGGAGGTTGTGAAGAAAGAAATCATTAAATGGTTGGATGCAGGGATCATCTTTCCTATTTCAGACAGTTCATGGGTGAGTTCAGTGCAGTGTGTACCCAAGAAAGGAGGAGTAACTGTGGTGCAGAATGAGAAGAATGAGATGATAGCTACAAGGACAGTTTCTGGGTGGAGGATCTGTATAGATTACAGGAAGTTGAATGATGCCACCAGAAAGGATCACTTTCCACTGCCTTTTGTAGATCAGATGTTGGACAGATTGGCTGGTCAGGATTATTATTGCTTCCTGGATGAGTATTCTGGGTACCATCAGATTGCAATAGCCCCAGAACATCAAAATTTAACTACATTCACGTGTCCTTATGGGATATTTGCATTCAGAAGAATGCCATTTGGTCTTTGCAATGCTCCAGCAACTTTCCAGCGTTGCATAATCTCTATATTTTTTGAAATGATTGAGAATGGGTTAGAAGTGTTCATGGATGACTTCTCAATCTTTGGAAGAGATTTTAACACTTGCCTAGGAAACCTTGAAAGAGTGCTGCAGTTATGTGAGAAGTCACAGCTGGTTTTAAACTGGGAAAAATGTTGCTTCATGGTGCAGCAAGGGGTAGTTTTAGGGCACAAGATTTCAAACAAAGGCATTGAAGTTGATCCTGCAAATATTGAAGTAATAGACAGAATGCCAATTCCGAGTTCGGTGAAAGCAGTTAGAAGCTTCTTGGGCCATGCCGGTTTTTATAGAAGGTTCATTAAGGATTTCTCCAAAATAGCCAAGCCATTATCTGAACTGCTAGAACAAGACAGAAAGTTTGATTTCAGCAGTGATTGTATGAAGGCATTTACTAAATTGAAAGTTGCACTTGTCACAGCTCCTGTAATGCAACCACCAATTGGGATGAACCCTTCGAGCTGATGTGTGATGCAAGTAATTATGCAGTTGGAGCAGTGTTAGGACAGAGAAAGGATAAAATCTTCAGATCTATATACTATGCTAGCAAGACAATGGATAGTGCACAGAGAAACTATACCACTACAGAAAAAGAGCTGTTGGCAGTGGTATTCGCTTTTGATAAGTTCAAGTCCTATCTAGTTGGAGCCAAGGTAATAGTATTCACTGATCATTCTGCAATGAAGTACTTAATGGCTAAGAAAGATGCAAAACCAAGGCTCATCAGATGAATACTTCTCCTGCAAGAATTCGATTTGGAAATCAAGGATAGAAAAGGAACAGAGAATCAAGTTGTTGATCATTTGTCAAGATTGGAAAATCCATTTGGAGGGGAAGCCACAACACAGATTAATGATGCTTTTCCAGATGAGCAACTCATGGCCTGCAAAGAAGATGCACCCTGGTTTGCAGACATTGCAAATTATCTTGCTACAGGCCAAAAACCATATGGTTTGCATGGACAGCAGTTGAAGAGGTTTCTACATGATGCAAAGTACTATTATTGGGATGATCCAACCCTGTATAGGTTGGGCCCTGATCAGATTTTCAGAAGGTGTGTCCCAGATTATAAGATTCCAGATATTTTGAATGAATGTCGTGCTTCAGCATATGGAGGGCATTTTGGGGGATAGAGAACAGCTGCCAAAGTGTTGCAGTCAGGGTTCTATTAGCCAGGGATTTTCAAAGATGCTTTTGAGTTTGTGAAGTGCTGTGACAGATGTCAAAGAGTGGGGAATTTGCCAGCCAAGAATGCTATGCCTCTGAATAATATAGTGGAAGTAGAACTATTTGATGTGTGGGGTATGGATTTCATGGGGCCATTTCCATCTTCTTTTGGAAATGAATATATTTTTTTAGCTGTTGATTATGTATCTAGGTGGATGGAAGCTTGCGCTTGTGCTCACAATGATGCTGCCATTGTAATCAAATTTCTGCACAAGAACATCTTCACAAGGTTTGGAACTCCAAGGGCAATCATCAGTGATGAGGGAACACATTTCATTAATATAAGTTTGGCTGCTCTTCTAGCCAAATACAACATTAACCACAAGGTCTCAACTGCTTATCATCCACAGACTAATGGGCTAGCTGAATTGTCAAACGGAGAGGTAAAAAGTGTGCTGGAGAAGGTGGTAAACACCACAAGGAAGGACGGGTCTAAACACCTAGATGATTCGTTGTGGGCTTACCGGACAGCCTATAAAACACCTTTGGGGATGTCTCCTTACAGGATTGTATTTGGGAAAGCTTGCCATTTGCCTTTAAAAATGGAGCATAAGGCATTTTGGGCCACCAGGAAACTGAATTTCGATCCGAAGACAAGTGGAGAAAAGAGAGGATGCAAAGCTATGAAAATGCAAAGATATACAAGGAAAAAGTGAAGAGCTGGCATGACAGCAAGATTGTAAATAGAAACTTGGAAGAAGGACAACAGGTTTTACTTTTCAATGCTAGGCTGAGGCTGTTTCCTGGCAAGCTCAAGTCCAGATGGTCAGGACCTTTCACTTTGGTGAAGATTTATCCTCATGGAGCTGTGGAACTGAAAGATGAAGGCACGGGGAGCACTTTTAAGGTCAATGGACAGAGAGTAAAATAATATCATGAAAGAGGCTGGAGCAATCTGAAAGCTTCTTTCATATTGGAGGAACCTTGAAGTTGAGGTAACCTAAGCTATCATGAGGAATATATGAAGCATGTGCTGATAGCTTAGGATATATATTTTAATTCTGCATTTATTTTCTTGCCTAGTTAAATTTAAATTTTTCTGTGAATTAACCTTAGGATAGTTGAATGCTACAGCCTGTGAGTAACATTGGTGTTGAGCATAGTTGATTTGATTACGTGGAATATTTTAAGTATTTTACTTAGTGGTACGAGTTCTAGTAGTTTATGTTTTTATCATTATAAAAAAAGGAAATAAATAGAAAACAAGAGAGATAGTAAATTTGGAAATATGTGGATAGGGATTAAGCACATAGCCGTTGAGGAGAGAGAGTGCGGTTATCCCTAGGAATGACGGTTTAGGAAATTTACTTTTTGAATTGAAAAGAAAGGGTGTGTCTAATCAAGGGAAGTTGAAAGGGTTTCCTTATTTCTTGTGCCGATTATTGCTTAAAGTGGGGTTATATATATATTGTACATATTGTTGAAAAACTTCAAAAACACTCCATCTTTAGTAAACTGGGCAGAGGAAACCGGGAAACCTTGTACATAAATCAGGAAGTTTTTGTCGAACAACAGGTACGAATTTTCACTTCACTTTACTCTTTTGCTTTTGGGTGTTAAAACTCTTTTCCGAACTTGGTGTTCTTTGTTCTTGTTTGATCTCGCAACTTAGAATGGCTGGTATGTTCGTGTTTTTGAAGTTTTTGTTGATTTGCTGTCTGGGATATAGATTAAAACTCTTTGTTCGCATGATTTTGAACCCATGAACTTGAATAAATATATAAAATATTTGTCTTGGTTTTTGTGATCATTGCGAGTCGCATGCAGTAGTTCTGACAAGATAATCTGACAAGTTTGCGTTAGGGCTCAAGATGATTTCAAATTTCAAACTAGTGTTTAATCTGTTGTGAGGAACTTTGAGTGGACTCAAAGTTTGGGCGTGGATTTTTGGTGTGTTGAGCGAATGAATGCCCATTTTTAGTCTTGGGATTTATGTTCGCACTGTAGAAATTTCTACCTGTTTTCCTCTTGGGGTCTGAAGACATGCCTTTTTGCAGATTTGAACATGAGGGTGAAACAATCTGGAAAGAAGCGACCAGGGATGGAGGTTGAATCCCCTGAGGCAACCCCAGAGAAGGCGAGTCCAGCCTCACCAAAGCCTAAAGCTTTTTCAAAGCCGAAGAAGCCGGAGCCTGCTCAAAAATTGAGGAGGTCGAGCAGGGCTGTTGTCTCAATCATGGCTCAGAGGAACGTGAAGTTACCACCCACCAGTGCAGAGAACCCAGTTAAGATTCCTGATGAACCAGCCAAGAAGCCTAAGACTGCAAACCCCAAGCCCAAGAAGGGGAATTTGATGGATTTGGTTAACGCGGCTACTTCAAAGCCTGAACTTGAGACTGCAAGGGAACCCGAGAAGGAGGTTGTTGTTGAAAAGGAGGACGCACAGTCTGAAGATGTGGAATCCGAAGCAGAGGACAATGCTGATGGCCAGTCTGAAGAGCCGGAAGCAGAACAAGAGTCTGAGCAATCAGAGGGTAATGATGTTAGTACAAGGGAAACAGAGGCAGGCCAGTCTGAAGAACCTATAGTGGAGAGTGAGCCCAGTGCTCAGAAAAGTTTGGAGACCCAGAATCAGCCTCTTGCCAAGGAGAAGGAACTGAGTTAGAGCACCGCAGTTGAAGAGGAAGCTGAAGCAGCCAATGCTACAGCATTGAAAGTGAAGGGATTCGTGAACTGAATCACGAAGTCCGTTTGCCAAGGATCGTTAATTGGAATATCAAAAATAAATTGTTATGCCTATGAACAATCCTAGCATGCTCCTATATTATTATGCATAAGAAGGTTTATGTGGAATACCTGGATTGATGAAACCTGAAGAACGCGTGCGCGGAGATGCCCTTTGATCTTTCCCACGCACAAAGATTTAATTTCCTAACAGATTGAGGAAATTAATCTATGAAAACAATAATAATATTTTTGAAAAAAACAAGGAGAGAGGGAGAAGAAAAATCCTCCTAATCTGATCTTCTGATCTGTATCCCAACTCGATCTGAAAATCTGGTGAAGATTCTCTATCAGATCCCTTGCCCGGTTGAGAAGCAGAATTCCTCCTCGTTCTCAGATCTTGGTTGATCACCACAGCTCCCAAAAATTGGTTTGCTGTGTGCAACTTATGATCTTGTGGTGTGTTGAGATCTGAGGAACTGAGGCCTATTTATAGGAAATTACTGGACTCCTATTGGGCTTGAGTTTCATGGGCCAGACCAGGGACCAAAATGCAAATAGCAAATAAGGCCTATAAATTAATTAATTCTCATATTCAACTCAGAATATAATTAATTAATTAATATTGATTTATTCCACCAGAGAATCAATATTGTCCTACCTATTTGCTACCATGTTTTGAGGTACGGGTTGCATGGGCTCGGTATATCCCCACTTTTTAGGTTACATACATTCGTTAATTAATTTAAGCTCTGATAAGCTATTTAATTAATATACATCTTATATTCCTGAATCAATCCACTCAAACCTTTTCACTTATGCTTGAACTAAATCAGCCTGCAGGACTTAGCATAACGAACCTTTTGAGCTGTTCAGGGAATGTCACCATCATATACTGGATGTGGTTACCTTGTTCCAATACCAGACAGTCATACACAAACTGCTATTACCCAAGATACAGATATACAAGCTCAATTAGAGCCTTTCACTGCAACTCAAAGTAATACACAATCTGCATATACTTTTGTACCTTCATTTAGGTTTAGGATCTCGTCAAGCCATAGAGATTTAGATTCTTTTAATGTCAGATAAAAGAATCATCTCAACTTAGGTCCTTATCAATGTGTGCCCCACACCAGCATACCAAGCCATCCAAGATAAGATGCTTATTACTGCGTATGCTGCAGCCTACACCGACAGTTTATCCTGGAACTGTCTCAGCTGTGATAACTATTTATATCTCGCTAGGTCAAACGATCCATACGATCTTCCGTGATCTTCTACACATCGTATGATCTCCCTATCGACGAGATAAGAGGATAATTGCGTTTGCGACACATGTTTGTTAATTCAGACAGGAGATGAACATACAACATTTATGATTCCCAGTATATTAACCAATCGACCTTGTACATAATATACCAATCATAATGCTTTCAGTATATAAATCCATCAGAAAGAGCAAGTAGCCACATCTGGTGGAAAGCCAACATTAAAAGGGAAGAAAACCGTACCTGAGAAAAATGCAACACCCATGAAGAGGAAGCGAGTGGAAATCGTAGAGGATGACAAGGGGATTTTGAGAAGTAAGAATACATGGAAGCGTGTGAAGCAAGTTGCTGTCAAGGAAGTGGGAGAAGGTTCAGCGAAGAAGTCAGACAGAGATCGAAAGAAAGAAATCAAGCGTGGGAAGGCTAAGGTTGTTGAATTATCTGCAGAGGAGATTGAACAGATTCCAAAATTTTCAACAAAGCTACACAAGGCAAGAATGCAAGAACTTGCTAGCCGGAAGCTTAATTTGGAGAGGGGATTCAAAGATCGCTCCAATTGCCTGAAGTCATACTCCGCAGTGTCGAACAGCAGGGGTGTGAACCCTTCGTTGTTATGCAGCCCGCACTAGTTATTGCTCTTATCAGAGAGTTCTACGCCAATTGTGAGCAGTCTACGAGTGTGGACTATGAGATTAGGGCAACTGTCAGAGGAAAGGAGGTGGTTTTGAATCCTAGAACAGTGCACGCAGTCTACGGCACGCATCCACCACAGCCCGATACGTTCATTGACTTATTGAATTTAGCCACGAAGGAGCAGTTGGATGAATCTCTGAGCGTTGTATCAGTGCCAGGCGCACGTTGGGTGGATGAGACAAAGGATAACCTCTCTGCCCTGGCCAGCTTCTTGACGACTGAAGCTAACACGTGGATTCACTTTTTGAGGAATAGAATTAGCTCAATAACCCACAACACCTTGGTGGGACAGGATCAAATCCTAATGGTGTTCGCGATTGTGAAGGGCGACCCGATTGACATTGCACCGTTCATCATCGATTCAATAGGTGTCCAAGCTTCCAAAAAGGCTGGGCCACTCTTTTGTCCTTCGTTAATTTATGAGCTCTACAAGCGGGCAGGAGTTCACTTCCACTCCGAGGAGCCGAGGAGCATCGCGAAGAGCTACTTCAACATTCCATACCTGACGAAGCGCCATGCTCAAGCACAAGCCCGAGCTCAAGGGGAGGAGACTGTCGTGGCAAGCGACGCAATGGAAGCCCTGCAGAGTGAACTATCGAAGATCAAAGCGAAGCAAGTGAAGCTGTTAAAAGGGTTCAGGATGATGCACAAGGTGCTGCTGAAAATCAAAGCACGTACCGCCAGGTTGTTGAAGAAGAAGGATGGTCCTGTGAAGAAGAAGACGGTTGTTGGTGCTTCAACTTGACGAACAGGGTCCTTTCTAACCTCTTTAAGCTTTTGCAAAAACAATATCAAATTTCGTTTGGGGGAGTTGATAAGTGCGCTATTTCGTTCACTTATCTATGGATTTATAGGGTGTTTTTAGTAGATTGTAGTGTGTTTACTCCGAATTATAAGCATCGTAGTGTTTTTATGCCTGAGTTGTGTGTTATGCTTGAAAATGCAGGTTTTTGGAGTGAAAATTGGCTAAGTCCGGAATCTGGAGATTTTGGCCGAAGCCTCTGTTTCGATCGACAGAAAGTGTGTCGATCGAAACAGAGGTATGTTGAAAAAGGGAGAGCACGTCGAAATTCCAGCCGATCGACAGAAGAAGGCATCCTGTCGATCGACAGAATTTGTGTCGGTCGACAGGGATGTTTGTGTTGCCCAGTCGACAAAGCTGCTCGTGTTCGATTTCGAAGAGCCCATTTCGATCGACAGGATTTGTGTCGATCGAAATTCGGGTCGTTCTGAAGGAATTTATTATTTTTAAGTTATTTCCATGTTGGGACAATTAAACCTAGTATATATATGTTTGTTTAGGCGAATTTTCACAATCATGCCACTTTGGAGATTAGAACCCTAGAGTTTTTCTTGCCCTTGAATTGTTTTCGAATTTTGGTGAGATTGGACTCGAACCTTTGAAGATTGGATGCAATTACAAGGCTTGTTTTCTCTATGAAGTTGTGTTCCAGGTTTTATCTTTCCATATTTCTGTTTAACATGAATATGTGTAGGTAAACCCTTATTCAGATTCTAGGGTTTATGTGATTGTCTTGGATGCATGTTTAGGTGATTAAATCGATCAATATTTTTAATTGGTTTATCAATTCTTGTGCTTTTTCTTAATCTGATTAAATTGGCCATTTGATTAGGTTTTCACAATTAATTAATTTGAGACTGAAAAGTGAAAATTGGTTAATGGATTTAAGAATTGATAATATGGATTTTTATTTTGTCTGAAAAGAGGAATTTAATTCATAGGAATAAATCTGATGTTCTTTGGGAGTTGTCAATTTTTCTAGAGACCGAAAGGATATAGGAAATTGATAATCTACTTTATGAATTGCCAAACCCTGGAATTTGTAATATTTTCCTGATGTTCCACCAAATCTTTATTCTAAATTGATCGATGAATTTCCCTTGCATGCTATCCTTGACATGAACTTGCCCTGGAATCTGATCTTTTCTCTAGTGTTTTTAAAACCCAAAATTTATTTCTTTGCTTTAATTTAATTTTCTTGCAAAAGTTAGTTTTAAGATTTCAAAACCCGTTCAAATTTATTTTTACTTAGACAACAAACCGAAAGCAAATGATTCAGTATATGAGATGTTCGCTTCTACAATCTCCGTGGGATCGATAATATTAACTTGTCACTACACTATAAAAAATCATTATAAAAAATAGTGATCATTGTGTTATTTTTGTTTTTATGTTATGGGTGTTAGTTTTTGTTGAATAGGTATCTGAACTTCATGCTTATTCCATGTTAAAGCATGAAGTTCTATTTAGTCCTTATAATAATATGTTCTAAGCTTAGTAATCTATTCTCCTCTTGCCCGATGATGTCTCGTTTTTCCTCATTCTTTCTTATGCATGTCTGGTTGTGATCGTGATTGTTGAAAGTCAATCCTCGTTTATTTTCGTTGTTTAACTGTGTACATGAAATCAGGATCTGCGAAACAAAGTTTGAATGCAACATTGTTTTTGAATAAACCTGATATGCTAGGCATATGCTTGAGCTTAGCTGGTACTGCGTCTTAAATTTCAAATTGTGAAATGTCATCTACCCTAAGTTCAATCTTGGTCAACATGAATTAGGTCTAAGCATACTACTTAAAGATGATTAAGGCAGTTGCTTGATCTTTGTGCCTTCAGAAGATTCAATGGTTATGATTGAATATCCGTTTGCACCTAGTTTTTTAGCATGAGCCTTTTTTTCTCGTATACACCTACTTCATGTTAAGCCAAATTCCAAACATGTCCTAGTCTAGAGGGTTGTTCCGACTTAGTTCTACTCTAACATTGAGGACAATGTTATGTTCAAAGTTTGGGGGGTACCACTTCTATTCGAAGTGTCGTCTTTAGGCCTCTTACCCTTAGAAAATGGTGAAAATTGTAGGCATTTTGGCCTGAAAAAAAAAAAGAGAAGAAAAAGAAGAGAATGAATAAGTCAAGTGTATAGCCTGAAAAAAATATGAACACAAATATGTATGAGTGTCTTGAAAGGAAATGTATAGGAAATAAAGCTCATATTGAGCTGAAAAAAAAAAGAGAGAAAAGTTAGAAAAAGAGAATGAAATAAGCCCAAGGGTAGAACAAGAAGGACAACACCTCTAGACTTGAGTCACTCTATCCAAATTTTCTCACCTTGAACCTTGGGCTAACATTAGAAGCTATGAAAGTCCTTTTGATCTAAGTGGAATGTGAAGCCTATTAGTGGAGAACAAGAGAGGATGAACGGGTAGGAAAAGAAACATGGCATTGATGAGTATTGAGGCTTGAATAAGTAGTTAAAGTTAAGCTCAGTTATGATTTGGCTATCTTAAAATCTGATTTACTTTTCTGCGGACTTTGGATTGTAAGATTAGGTGAGTGTGTATTGTTAAACTTTGTAAAGAACGAGGACTGAAGTTGAACAATCAAGAGAATTACCATTCATGCTTTCTTTTTAATTTTTGCTGAGGGTTTCATAAAGAGGAGATAAACTATTCTAGCTTATTACTTGTGAACTTTGTTTCATGATTGTGTAGTCTATTTTTGTTGCTTGAGGACAAGCAACATCTTAAGTTTGAGGGGTGATAACTCTCATAAAGAGTTATCTTTTGGTCTCTTTTTATGAACTTTAGATGTTGTTTTGAATAATATGTTTAGTAATCAAAGTCCTTTTTGCTTGTTTATGCTTATTTGTAAATAGGTCATGGTATTTTAAATTATGCAAGTATTAATAAGTATCTGCAAGCTTTAGGTGACGTTTTGACCAGGTTCGGAATGCTAGAGCCTACCTGCCGCATGCTGATGAAATACATGCTTGAGCATAGGAGATGCATGAACAGAAGGCTGAAGACTTTCTCTCTCCGGGACCATTTGGGGACAAGGATAAAGGTCCTTTTTGATCTTGTCTGCTGGGAGGACAGGTGGCACAAAAGGAAGCTGATCCCTTGTCTGGACGAAACAGTGACACCTTAACACGTGGAAGCATCCAGGGGAGAGAGAGGAGATCAACGGCTGTGGGAAAGAAAATGAGAAAATATCAACAAAAAAGGGAGAATCAGTTGAGAGGGCGGATAACACTCGTGGGAAATACGCACGCACGGAGAAAGTGACCGGCGATCGGAGAGTCAGCTTGGAGAGGAAGTTATCGGAGTAGAAGGGATCATCATCTATAGTTTGTTTTAGATTTATAAGTTGTATTTTGATGATGAATGGTCTCGTGCTTTTATTTATTTTAGTTTCTAGTATGAGCTAACTCTACTTAACACTTGGGTTGTGGAACAAAACATCATTTTCTTAAATATATGTTAGAATCAGAGTTTCGCATGACTGAACTTATCTTTGATCCTGTTTTCAATCGTTTCTTGAGCACGACAGTGGATAGAAACCCATCACTTATGGAGACCGAAAGGTGAAATAGGCCGAGGGGATCTTAGATAATTGTGTTAATTTCATAGACATATGAGATGGTACAACTTAACTGAGCTTAGTTTGATAACTTCATCATCCAATCACTGAGAGATGCATAGACATATGAATCCTGGTGAGAGGGTGTAGATCTAGTAGAACGACAGTTTGCTAGGCAGGTTTAGAAAAAGTTCTAAGGTTCAAGGGAATGTGGGACATAAACTCTAGCATACAGGATAGCAGTGGTGAATTGTATTCCATAACCCGAGTGTGCTTTCTAGTATTTTTGAATCCATCTATAACATTTATGCTCATTTTGTGGAACGAAGAAGTATTATTGATCTTAGCTTTAGTTGGAATTATAGTTTATGCATATTTATGTTTTGATTAGAATTAAGACAAAGACATTCCCCTCAATTGCAAACAATTCATAGTGCACGATTTTGAAACCCACTCCCTTGGGTATGATATCTGGTGTCACTTGATTATATTACTTGTGGTCTGTGTATACTTGCACATTAGTCCTGTAGTAACACTATAGAACACAACAATCAGCCAGCTCGTCTTATACCATATGGAATACACTTGAGTTGGTTGATTGAACATAAGTATCTGGAGTACATTCTAGGTGGCCGATCCAACATCTTGGATTCAAATTTCTATCCTTCATGATCTTTCTCTGTCATGTTTCGCTTGTAGGGATGTAGACTAGAGATGTGTTTCCCCCTGCATCTTCTTTTTACTTTTTCATTTCAGACTATGTACTGAGAATTTCATTTTAAGTAGTTGAAATTTCCTTAGGGTTCATCTGTTGATCATAGTAGTCTTTGAGATGTATCATGCGTTTTTTCTGTACTTGAGATATTATGCGCCCTGTATGGCCCTTATCCTAGGATTGGATGTAGCGTCTGGACTTGTACCTCTGAGAGCTGTCACTCGTAGACATTTCTCTGTCAGACTGCAGACCTAGTTGCCACATGTTCTTTCAGGAGAGGCTAGTCATGGTCGTTGAGCATTAAATGCTTGCCTGGTGACTTTGGACTTTGTGTCATGACTAGTTATGTCATGAAGATTTGCTATATTCCTCGTCCTTTGTGCAAGATCATCCATAAATGATGTCCATAACCATCTGTGGTGTGTAGCTCATCTCATATTTTTCCCTGAGTATTGGATATCATTTTTATAAAGAAACGACTTCTCCATCTCCTCCTCCTCCTCCTCTTTAAGTACACGATGTCGAACGTCGTGGAGGAGATTGGAAAATTTTCCATTCAAAGAAATAGAATTCTAGATAGACGAGGAGTGTCAGCATATAATTGGAGAGTTTCGGGTATAAATCATTGGTTGATGGGTTGTCTGAGGGTCAGTGGATTGGATAGATTTATGACAGTTGAGCCTCACTGCTTCCATCAGGAGTTGCTGAGGGTGTTTGCGTATTACTCTTCAGTCACTGAGAGTGAGATTTTCTGTAATCTCAATGGGAGAGTATTCTGTTGGTCGGCAGACTCCTTTATAGCAGATTTTGGATTACAGCGTCATGATGAGAGAACACCTGTCATGTCTTATCAAAAAGAGGTGACAGCGTCCGAGTGGTCCATATGGCCTGAGTGGAGACAAGGGAATATTTGCTTTCATCCGTCAGCTCCAAGTAGATACCTCAGACCACCCTGCAAGTTATCCTTCGATATTATTAACCAAATGGTTGTTTGCAATTCTTCGGAAGAGACTAACTTTACGCCGCCTGTTTGGAAAGCTATGATGGCGCTTGAGAAGCAGGGAGAGGTTGACTGGGCAGGATTTATCTTTGACCGCCTGAAGATGGCTCTTCAGAGTCTACCAGATGCCACTGTCCCGTATGGTATGCAGTTGAGCTGGCTATTGGAGCGGAGTATTCCTTATCTCAGGGATGGTCCTTCAGGTCTGGTTGGTACGGATTACTATCCTTCTCGTCCGATCAACTGGTACTTATATCCTGATGGATGATAGACGATGTAGTGCTATCTATTCCATTTAATGTTAGAAAGTCGGAATGACTCATTTCCTTTTGTATCCAACTTCAATGAATGAGAAAGCTCTTATTTTCTTTCGTTTGTCTTTAACAAACTGCAATCACTTAACAAGCTGTAATTGACTTAATCACCACAATAATCAAGCGCAATTAACCAGTTTTTAGGCCGATCACTTATCGTCTCCTTCTCTTGAGACGTCTTCAAACTCAAGAAGACCTAGTTTGATGCATAGCTCTTTGAAGCGAGCCTCAGGTAGCGGTTTGGTAAATATATCCGCTAACTGATCATCAGTTCTAATGTATTCCACCGAGACATCCTCCTTTTCGATGTGATCTCAGATGAAATGATGACGTATATAATGTGTTTCTTCCTTGAATGTAGAATCGGATTCTTTGAAATAGAAGTTGTGCTATTGCTATCATGATAGATAGGAACGCATCATGTATCTATTCCATAGTCCTTAAGTTGCTGCTTTATCCACTGCACTTGGGCACAACAGCTGGTTGCTGCTACATATTCTGCCTCTGTGGTTGATGTAGCCACCGAATGTTATTTATTACTGAACCAACTAATTAGTTTATGTCTTAAAAACTGACAGGTTCCACTTGTGCTCTTTCTGTCGATTCTGCAGCCTCCAAAATCTGAATTAGAGAATCCATTTAGCATGATTCCATCAGTTTTAGGATACCAGATACCTAGAGACTCTATACTCTTGAGATATCGGACAATTATCTTTGTTGCATCTATGTGCGATTTCTTTGGGTTTGCCTGGAACCTCGCACATACTCCCACTGCATAGGATATGTCTGGTCGGCTGGCAGTTAGATACAATAAGGATCCAATTATTCCTCTATAAGTTGTCGGGTTGATAGATTCTCATTCTTCATCTAGAGTGATTTGAGAACTGGTGCTCATAGGAATCCTTAGAGATTTTGTCTTTTCTGGACAAAACTTGTTGATCAGATCTTGAGTATACTTCTTCTGACTGATGAAAATCCCTTCGTCAGATTGATCAACTTGCAAACCAAGAAATAATGTCATTTTGCCCATCATGCTCATCTGAAATTTGTTCTGCATCAGCTGGGCAAACTTCTCGCATAGCTTGGTATTTTTGCTTCCAAAGATGATGTCGTCTACATAGATCTGAACTAGTAGGATGTCCTCTCCATCCTTTATCTTGAATAGTGTTCGATCTATTGCACCCTTCTCAAAACCACTTTTGAGCAAAAATTGAGAGAGAGTTTCATACCAGGCTCTAGGTGCTTGCTTTAGTCCATATAAAGCTTTTCGTAACTTGTAGACTTGATTTTCTTGCTCAAAACCTGGGGGTTGTTCGACATAGACTTCTTCCTTTAATTCGCCGTTGAGAAAGACACTCTTCACATCCATTTGAAGAATTGTGAAGCTTTGATAGGCTGTATATGCCAGGAATAGTCGAATTGCTTCCAGTCTGGCTACTGGTGCAAATGTCTCATCGAAGTCTATCCTTCACATTGAGCGTAACCTTTTGCAACCAACCTCGCCTTATTTCAAACAATGGTACCGGTCTCATCTCTTTTATTCTTAAAGACCCACTTGGTACCAATTACAGACTGATGTGTAGGTCTGTCCACAAGATACCACACATTGTTGTGAGCGAACTCATTTAGTTCCTCTTGCATCACATTTATCCAGTCTGTAGATTGAAGAGCTTCTATGATCTTTACTGGTTCGATTTGAGACAAGAAGCAGGACATTAAGGTTGTTCCCTGTCTGGTTCGAACAGGATTTCCAATATCATCAAGGATAGCTTCCTTGGGATGATCTCTTAACCAGCTAGGCTTCTCTGCTGGTTTGTCTTCAGTGGGGGCCGCTAGATCTTCAGACACTGTAGGAGGTTCCTTTTGAGATGGTTCAGTTTCAGGTTCCAGAACTGTTTCTTCCCTTTCTACAATGGCTTCTTTATCTCTTAGCTTTGGAACTGCGTCCTAGACTATTTCTGAATTCTGAGCTATAATTTGCTCCTCTTCGATTGATGATTCCATGGTGTCTTCAAGATGGATTTCATTGGATTCAGCTAGATCTCCTTTCATAATTGCATCTTGTTCTTCTGAAAGCTTCTTTTCACCTGAATCATCTAATTGTGTGTTTCTTAAAGCCTCTCGACTGTTTGGAGTTCACTCGAGAAAACTGAAGTCTCAAGTATATCACTCACTGATCTAGTCGGAGGAACCGTCTTATTATTATCAAGATCATTCTTAGGTTCCTTATTGATATCATTGATCTCATGATTTCCTAAACTCAGTTCTTGGAGAGTCCTGCGCACTAGAGTAGCTTCATCAAAAACAACATGACATGTTATTTCCACAATCTTGGTTGTCTTGTTGAGTACCCTATATCCCTTGTATGATGGATGTCCATATCAAAGGAACACACCTTCATCAGCCTTGGGGCTGAAGGTACTCAACTTAAACTTCCCATTATTATGAATATAACATAGAGAGCCGAAATCATGAAGATGAGCTATAGAAGGCTTACGACCATTGTAGATCTCGTAGGGAGTTTTGTGAAGCCGCGTATTGAATGCACTTCTGTTTTGCGTGTACCAGGCTGTCATCAAGGCTTCTCCCCAGAATCCTTTGGCAATGTCAGTTTCAGCCATCATGGTTCTCACTGCTTCTTTGAGGGTCATGTTCTTTCACTCTGCGAGTCCATTCTGCTGTGGAGTTCTTGGAGCAGACTTCTCATGACCAAATCCTAGCTCAGCGCAGAAGTCCATTAAGGGTCCTTTGCAGAATTCTGTTCCATTATCTGACCTTATCCTCTTCACTTTTAATCCATTTTCATTTTGAAGACGGTTCATCAGTTCTGGTAGGTGAATCTTGACCTCATCCTTGGACTTGAGTAGCACCACCCATGTATATCTTGAGTAGTCATCAACAACTACCAATGTATATTTTTGTTTTCCAATTGTGGGTGGGGTGACTGGACCAAACAAATCCATGTGAAGTAGCTCTAGTATTCTCTCTGTGCTTGTTGTAACTGGCCTGATCTTGAAGGAGGCTTTTGTCTGTTTCCCGAACTGACACGCTTTGCAAACTCCTTCCTTTTGAAACTTTTTATCTGGCAGTCCTTCAACTAATTTGTGCTTCGCCAGATGTCGGATGGAATTGAAGTTTAAATGGCTAAGTCTCTTGTGTCATAGCCAATTTACAGCTTCAAAGGAATTGATTGCAATGAGGCATGTCCCTTTTACTCCACTGGACCAGTCTACATTGTAGAGGCCTCCTCTTCTGATTCCTCTAATTATGGTCTAGTGACTCCTTATCTATCACTTGACATTCTGACTTTTCAAATCTGACAATGTTGCCACTTTCACTCAGTTGACTTATGCTGAGGAGATTGTGCTTCAGATTCATGACCAAAGTTACGTTCTGAATGATTATCCCATTGTGCTCCACGTATCCTACTCCAATCACTTGACCCGTGGCTTTGTTTTCGAAGCTGACAGTTACACCTTCATATATTTCTAGGTTTTTGATCAGTCTTTTTTCTCCTGTCATATGGGATGAGCATCCGTTGTCCAATATCTATGTTCTTGTCTTCTTCAACGGATTCCTACTCTGCAACACAGAAGAAATTATTTAGGTCCCCGTATCCTTTCGGGTCCTACAGGGTTAGTCATGTAAATCCAACCTTTTGGTATCCACACTTGTTTCACTCTTACAGTCTGTGAAACCAAATTACCTTTTTGATTACGATAATCCCTATTTCCAAACAGGTGTCTGCTGTGCAGATGTATGTTGTTTAAGTGTGTGACTGGTGAGCTCTTCCTGAACTGACTGTTTTGGAAAGAGTTTTTGGATACTTTTCTCGTGAGTGTAGCCATCACAGTCCATTGAGTATGAAATTGATTGGACTTTGGCCTCAAATAGGTGTTCCCCCTATTTGGTTGATAGGTATGATGAGCAGCAGCTCTATTATAACCTCTTGGATTAAATTTCGATTGTTGAATAGACTTCCTTGCAACATGTGTATGTTGCTCAGCCGTTCTTGTTGGTAAAACTGGAATCCTTGCATGGGAAACATTATGCTTATCCAGTTTTGAGGGATGGTCAGTTTTTCTCATGGCAGTCTGCTTGTCCATTTTTCCAACTGTTTTTGCATTCTATCGAGATGCCAGTTCAGTTTTTAACCAGGAACTAGTCTTAACATTCTGATTAACTGGTCTCTTGGAAATTGCCTTTCCCTTTTCCAACGAAGTACCTGAACTGAGTCTTGCTTTCACAAAGCCTAAATGAGTGTCCTCAGTTCCTAAAGTGGGATCATGATTGTTCAGGACTTCCTCCTCATTTTAATATTCAACATATCCAAGTCCAAATTTATCAGACGGAGGTCTTTGAACACTCAGAATCTCACTCAAGGTCTTTGAGCTTCTTTTAAAAGAACAGTTACATTCAGCATGCTCAAGTTTCTTAAGTGAATCACATTCTTTTGTCATGTTCTCTTATGTAATTTAATTATATACTAAGCGATTTATTTCTTTCTAGTTCTTCTGTCAAGGCTGAAATTTCAGATTTTAGTCAGGCATTTTCAGTAATTAGTGTATCCTTAATTTCATGAAATTTTTCAAATTCTTTAATAATTTTCTCAAGCGTGATATCTTCTGAACTAGAGTAACATGTTTCAGAATGTGTATCAAAGCATAAGGAAACACTAGGTGTGGGCAGATTAGTTGTTACCAGGATTTTGCGGTTTGAGGTGTTTTCTTCTTCATCGGTAACATCTCCATCTATGGCTACCATGAAAGCGAGAAATGCTTCCTCTTCCTTTTCATCTTCAGACGTGTAGTAGCCATCATCTTGGTCTGGTACGTCTGGCACTTCTGTTCAGGTGAGCATTGCTTGGGCAACAGCTCTGGATGCTCTCTTCTTGAACAGTTTCTTCAGTCTGTCTCTCTCCTCCTGAGAGACTTGAGGGCATTCATACTTCAGGTGGTCAGGGGAGTTACACTCGTAGCACGTACGTGGTTCTCTCTTGATGAACCTCTGCTCACTTGATTGACCTTCCTTCTCCTTGCCTTTAGCCTTCTCAAGAAGTGCAGTCAGGTTCTTTAATTGCTCTTCCAGCTTGGCAACTGACAGTTCAGTTTCTGTTTTCTGAACTGTGTTGGAGGTGGCTGGTGAGGATTGATGGGCATTTTTCTCAAAGTAGACTGGCCTTTTTGAACGCCATTGGAAGTCTCTTTTTGCGAAGAATACTGCATCAACATCGGTTGCTGAACTTGGGGTTCGAACAACTTCATTTCTGTTCACTATCTGGATGTCCCACTCATGGGCTTGAAGTTCATCAAACAGTTCTTTGGTGGACATTTTTTAGAGATCCATGGCCTTCAGACTGGTGGTTTTAACAAACCAGTCTTTCTTTGGAAGTCTTGAAAGAATTTTAGCGTTTAGATCTGCTACTTTTTCTTCTCTTTCGAGGTTTTTCATCTCATTGACGCTGGTATTAAATCTTGCCTCCATCAATTTGATTGATTCGCCGGGAAGTATCTAAAAGGATTCATATTTTTCCACGGCTATTTGCTTCTTGTTGCGCTTCATCGCATCTATTCTTTCGTGAGATTGTAGATCCAGTCCCATAGTTCCTTGGCAGAGTTGTTCTCCACAGCTGCGTCTTGAAGGTTATTTGGGAGAGATTGTAAAATCATCTCTTGTGCGATGAAGTCGACCTGGTGATTTTTCTTGTCTTCAACTGTCCATTCCTCCTTCGGCTTGTCTATGTATTCGACACCGCCTGGCTTGTCTGGTGTCTCAAGGATGATTTTGGTTATCTGAATCTTCAGAGGTCCCTTTTCCAGGACTTCATCCATCTATGGATGTTGAGCTCTTAGTTGAATGAGACGCTTCTTCTTCCATACTTCAAACCTCTCTGGATTGTACTTGGGAAGACTCGTATGAGTTATCATTCTTTAGCAATAATTTGCTCGTTAAAGCACACTAGATAAACAGTTAGAGTGTAAGGAAGTACGGATCCGGTGTTAAGCAACTCAAAACAGGACAGTCTAGAAAGACCAACCTGGCTCTGATACCACTTGTTGGTTCCAGATCAGAGTACAAACAATGTGCAGCGGAAGTAATTAAAAAATGAATTACACTCTACGTATATACAGTTCAGTTGCTATCACTTGGGGTGGCAAATGGGTCGGGATCGGGTTGGCGGGTCGGGTTGCGACCTGATAATAACAAGCGACAAGCCAACCCGAACTCGACCCGTATATTTTCGCGGGTCAGAAATCTCAACCCGAACCCGACCTGTTTATTTTCGGGTCGACCTGAAACTGACCCGAAATGACCTGTTTAATTATTTTAAAAATTAAAAAGATGTGTTAATTAATTTAAAAATTAATAAATTGTGATAATTATTTTAAAAATTAAAAATTTGTGTTAACTATTTAAAAATTTTGGTTTTAGGCTATATTTTATTTATTAAATTTTTAAGTAATTATATTTCATAAGTAATAATTACTATTATTGGTGGGTCAAATGGGTTCGTGGGTCAAACCGAGATTGACCCGAACCCAACCCGAAAATCAAATAGGTTGGACGGGTAGACCTGAAACTGACCCAAAAATAAATGGGTTGACCCAACCTATTTTTTTCGTGTTGGGTTCGTGTCGGGTTGGAGATTGCCGCCCCTAGCTATCACAGTTTGAAGTTAACAGTTTTTTATATGAAACATAGTTTTAGTTTAGCCAGCAGATTAGTAAGAAGTTTTACAGTTCAAACAGTTAGACAGTTTATACGCTTCAATACTTACTGCGTAAGTATTGAAGGTTTCAAATTATCTAGTAAACTGTAAAGTGCAGAATGTAAATCAAAACTGTAAATGACACAGGATATTATAGTGGTTCGGAGCCTAAAGTCCTACGTCCACTCTTCGGATATCAGATCCGGTAATTCATTAAGTTATGAATATACAATCCTCACGATCTATAGCCAGCTGCTGCAAAGACCTCTGTCCACAGCAAGATGGATCACTCGCCCAGGCAGTTGCTCTTCACTCCTTCTTCAGTCCGTCGAAGGCTCTGCGTCTTCTCTGTAGACCGGCTCGAAGTTGGACTGAGGGCAAACCTCCTTTTTCTTTCTTCGGTAGGTTGGATGATTTTGTTCTTCCCAGAACATCGGCTGTTTGGCGGTAGACCGTAATAACCAGTTCTTTCTTTGCAAAGACCAGGTTGCTATGTTCTTACGTAGACAGTAAGAACACCAAGATACTAGATTAAGTCTGCTAACTTAATCCTAGTAATAACAACGTCACACAGTGAATCTCCTCAGATTCCGTAGCAATGGATGCAATGAGCTCAATAAAAGAACTACGGCAGCGATGTCTTCTCCCTTGAATCCGTTTAATGCTTTTCTTTTGATTCAGGCGAGAGACAGTAAATGGAGGTTTAACTTTTGTAGATAATTGAGCAGAGATATAGCAATTTAGCAAAGGTTTTTAAGTCTCTGTTGATCCTGCTATTTATAGGTGAGCCACCAAAAATAGCCGATAGAGACATTGGAGATGGTGTCCAATCACAATCCATGCTCTTCTGAAAAGTTTCTTGTAACTCTTCTTTTTCTGCTACAAGGTACTACTTTTCAGAGCAGTTTTTACTTGTAAGTCAAACGTCAAACGTTGTACGCCAGTCACAGCTTCGTATTTGTCTTATCTTTTTCATTAACCTTTTTGGCATTCCCTTGCATCTTGTTCGACATCTTATCATGTACGCATTTCTTGATGCAAAACTGTCTTGCTCTTGAAACTGCAGGCTCCTCTTAGCAGTTTCTTTGTGAAAACTGTATCCACAGTTTTCGTGACCTTGCTCTGCTCGTCTTCGTCTTCTTAGTCAAGACAGTTTTTGTCTGAACGATCTCTTCTTCAAACTGTTCCACATTTTTGTTGACTGCCTTATTCCTGGACTATTACAACTCGAATTATCCTATACAAGGATTACATGAGCTAGTAACTCTAAGTTCTAGACTTTGGTATTTAGTTTTGACACATCAAAACATCAAATTAAGATAGGATTTCTACATCAATACCTAACATAAAGAGTTGCTTACTGATCTCTAGGCAGAACAGTCTTTCATACATTCATGACATTCTGAGTTATCGGATTTTGTACATAGTCTGAACATATAGAAAAATGTGGTCGATGACCAGTTCAGAAATCTGATTGATCAAAGAATGCATGAAAGGAGGTCTAGGGAGATGAAGATGGTTGTTGTCACTTCAAGCGAGAATGCATGTGGAAGTAAAGGACAAGGTACATCATTTGCATTTGTAACAAAAATATGTTTAGCATCGGTTTCTACTCATTCGTGGGTAGTGGATACCTGAGCTACTAACCATGTTTGTTACACTTTGCAGGGGTTAAAAACGAGGAAGGTGCTGAAGAATGATGAAGTTATCATCTCAATGGGGAATGCAGCACGAATGAGTGCAGCTGTCATTGGAGATGTCACCTTGTACTTTGATGATTCTAGTTTGACTTTGAGATATGTTTTATATGTGCCGAATTTTCGGTGGAACCTTATTTCAGTTTCCAAACTTTATGTTGATGGATATCCAGTTATTTTTTATAGCGGTGTTTTTATCATTGGTAATAACATTGTTATCTATCGTGGAATGATGAATAACTCTCTCTATGCCATTAACTATCATCATAAGACTTCCGCAAATTTTGCATGTAATTCATCTGAAACTGACCATCCTAGAAAGAGAAATTTTATTTCATCTAATAAGGATCTTACATATCTCTGACACTTGAGACTGGGTCACATCAACTTGAAGCGGATTCAGCGACTTGCAGATGACGATACATTGGACTTAGTCTGGCCTATACCTTATCAAGTCTGCGAATCCTGCATCGAGGGAAAGATGTCTTCTAGGCCTTTTAAGGCTAGTTTGAGGATGTGTTGGAATTGATTCATTCTGACTTATGTGAGCCCATGTCTACACAGGCTCGTGGAGGGTATGAGTACTTTGTCACTTTCATTAACGACTACTCGAGATATGTCTACATTTACCTGCTTCGCTACAAGTCTGAATGCTTTGAAATTCAAAGAGTTCAAGGCTGAGGTAGAAAAGAAGGTCGAGAAAACTATCAAGTTATTGCGATCTAATCACGGTGGCAAATACCTCGGGAACGAGTTCCTGCAATATTTATCAGATCATGGGATTACATCCCAGTGGACTGCACCGGGTACTCCTCAGCAAAATGGTGTAGCTGAAAGAACGAATAGAACTCTTTTGGAGATGGTGAGATCAATGATGAGTTATGCAAGCTTACCCATTTCGTTTTGGGATACGCATTGGAAACAACGACTTACATTTTAAACTTGGTGCCTTCTAAATCGGTTCCTAAGACACCCTGTGCGCTCTTCCTTGGATGCAAACCCAGTTTGTGCAAGTTTAGAGTATGGGGTTGTCTGGCACACGTGCTGACGAAGGAACCTGATAAGTTAGAAAGCAGGACCAAAGTAATGTTGTTTATAGGGTATTCTAGGCGAACGAAAGGTGGTTAATTTTACTATCCTGAGAGTCAGAGAATCGTTATTAGAACCAACACTAGATTCTTGGAGGACGAGTTTGTAAGAAACTACAAGACAATGAGTGATATAGTTCTTCAATAAATTAAAGATGAGAATGCGATTCCAAGGGAAGGGGAACGTGCGAATGTGGGTGCACCTGTGAGAGGTACAGTACCACCCACGCGTTTTTTAGTGCAAAGTGCAGAACCACAAGTTGCTGCACCAACTGTTGACACGGCACCGATGTCTCGTCGCAGTAGGAGAGTTATTTTCCAGCTGGAAAGGTACATGTTCGTGGGTGAGTCTTCAGAATTGAGCCCTGAAGACGGACATTAGGACTTTGACCCACTGACCTACAAAGAGGCAATGCAAGACAAGGATGTTGCGAAGTGGCGCATCACCATGGATTATGAGATTGAATCCATAACTGCTATGGATGTATACCAAAAAATTGTGTTGTCTGATGGCTTTAGGGCTATAGGGTGCAAGTGGGTATACAAGAGAAAGAAGGGAGCGAATGGAGAAATTATGACTTTCAAAGCCAGGCTGGTGGCAAAGGGTTATGGTCAAAAAGAAGGCATAGACTATGATGAAACCTTTTCACCCGTAGTCATGCTCAAATCCATCCGGATACTTCTTGCCATAGCGGCGCATTTAGACCTCGAGATTTGGTAGATGGATGTCAAAACCGCTTTCCTAAATAGTTACCTTGAAGAAGATAGGGACATCTATATATAGCAACCCGAGGGTTACATGCGCAAGGGCGAAGAACATCTTGTCTGGAAGCTTAAAAAGTCCTTGTACGGACTTAAGCAAGCTTCAAGGTCGTGGAACTTACATTTCAACGATGTGATTAAATTTTATGGATTATCACAGTTGGAGAATGAAAGTTGTGTATACCGACTTCGTGTCAGTGGGAGCGTGGTTTTCCTTGCACTGTACGTAGATTCTATTTAGAAACAACGAGGGAGTGATGTCGGAGATTAAACGTTGATTATCCGAATAGTTCCAAATAAAGGATTTGGGAGAAGTTGAGTACATCATTGGGATTAAGGTCTTACGAGATCGTAAGAGAAGGATGTTAAGCTTATCCCAGACATCCTATGTGGATATTGTGATAGCCCAGTTTAGCATGCATCTCGCCAAGAAAGGCTTGCTACCTTTCAAACTTGGCATTCATCTTTCTACTGGGCAGTGTCCTGTGACTCAAAGTGAGAAAGATGAGATGAATCTTGTACCATACACGTCTGTGGTGGGTAGCCTCATATATGCAATGCTGCGTACCAGGCTTGATATTTGTTATGTTGTTGGCATGGTAGCAAGATATCAGTCTAACCCTGGACAGGTGATATGTGCGTAAAATGACCTATTTTTCGATGTGTGAGCGTGCATGTTTGCGGCCTTTTTACTCTCATATCATATGTTTTTGTTGTTCTTTTGTCGTGTTTTTGTGTTTTGAATGTTGTAGGATAGGTTTTGGGCATAAACTAGCATTTTTGGTGGAGTTTTGGAGGAAAATCGCACGAGTTTGGAGTTTGGTGGCGTCGACCAGCCGAGCGGAGCAGGACCGGCCGAGCCAAGCTGGACAGGGAGCTCGACCGGCCGAGCGTAGCAGGACCGACCGAGCCAAGCCGGTCAGAGAGCTCGACCGGCCGAGCCAAGTTGGACCGGCCGAGCCAAGCCAACAGAGAAGTGGCTCGGCCGAGCCACATCGATTGGGCGAGCCAGACCGGGAGTTCCCAGCAATTTGGCAGTTTCCATCTTCGACCGGGCGAGCCGTACTTCGACCGGGCGATCCGACGCCCTGTTTGATCGTCTATAAAAGGGGGAAACTCAGTTATTTGAAGAACTTTTTGTCACTTTTCATTAGATCTAGTTAGGAGTTCCCCTAGATTCCAATTTCCATCACGATTTCATCTCAATCCTAGAGTATCAAGGAGCTAAATTCATCAATCCTTGGAGGAGAATTGAAGATCCAAGGGGGTAGATCAAGACATACAAATCCAATTGGGGAAGATTCCACTCTCTACTTGTCAATTGTAATGGATGTATTTGATTTCAACTTTGTATTGTTACAATTGAGAGGTATGATGTTCTAATTCAATTTGGATGTTGATTTGAACAAGGATGCATGAAGATTAGGTTTGATAATTGTTTGTTTACTTTCCTTTGAGAGCTTGAATTGCACTAGAACTTGTTCCTTACCTCTTAGGTGTAGGTAATAGCCAACTTAGGAGGTAGTTGACGTAAACGCTGCAGCCAACACGCGGGCGGAATTATCGTGAATAGTGTAGATTCATACGATTTTAGTTCCAATCCATGTGCGGTGCTAGGTCGTAGGGCAATAATTGACGATCTATTTGGAGTGGTCTAGGGCTTAATAACGTGACTGTTTGCAAGTCTTAGCATCATCAACCGTTAGCTCGCCGTGACAAGGGGTTAACGAGTGTAGGGTCGATTGCTCAATCTCCTAGGGATTAAAATGTGTTTACATCAATGATTAACCTAATTGGATTGCATCTACGTTCATTTCAACATCCTATCTACCTAATTTGAGTATTTGCTTGTCTTGGTTTACCGATTTGTGGAGAGAATTGATTGAATGTTGATTGTTGGTTTAATTGATTGTTTGTTATATGATGTTAGCTTAGATTGAAATTGATTGCCTAGTTGATAGAAACTACTCAACGATTCTATTTTGCCTAGCTATAAGACTTTGCTATAGTATCTCGGTATTCTAGCGGGCGAAGGGAAGAAGGACCTGGATTTGACAAATTTTATTCTTGTGTAGCTAGGAGTTTAATTTGATTGAACTTTTAGCCGCATCAAGTTTTGGCGCCGTTGCCGGGGAATTCATTTAATAGGTTGCTAGATATTGGGGGAAAAGTGAAGCTTGTAGGCTAGGTGTTTGTGTTATTGCTTGTGTGAATTTTTCGCTTTTAGCTTATTGTTGATAGTTGTTTTTCCTTTGTTTGATCAAGTTGTTTGTTTGGTAATCGGGCTCTTTTGTGGAGTTGTAGGTTGTTTATGATCACGAGGTCCAAGGCTCGTAAGCTTTTGGAGAGGAAATTACAACAAAGACAAGGAAATATTGAGATTGATTTGGAAATGGCTAACCCAGGAGAAAATACTATTAGGATTGGAGAGTTGGAAAGACAGATTGAATTGATGAAAGCTTTACTAAATGAGAGGAATGGTCCTCGTAGACCACTTCAAAACCTTTTTCGACCTCAAGGGGAGCCGATGACTGGAGGTTTCCGGTTAGGGGTAAATGTCACGCAATTTGAGATAAAACCACAGTTGGTCCAAATGATACAAAACAATCAGTTTGGTGGACATGCAACCGAAGATCCGAATGTTCATATATTTCGATTTTTGGAAATTACAGATACCATAAAGATCAACCAAGTTCCCCAAAACCAAATACGGCTGCGGTTATTCTCATTTTCTTTGAGGGATTCGGCGAGGAATTGGTTCGAAGGTTTAGACAAGTCAAATATTGCCACTTGGGAAGAGTTAAGAGAAAAGTTCTTATTCAAGTTTTTTCCACCAAGTTTGACTTTGAAGAGAAGGGCGGATATAACGTCGTTTAGGCAAAGGTACGATGAACCTCTCTATGAAGCTTGGGATCGATTCCGAGAGCTTCTACGCAAGTGTCCTCGACATGGTCTTTCTAGGAGTCAACAAGTCTGCCAATTCTATGGTGGATTGAATTATGAAACAAAAGTCATGATGGATGCTTCATCGGCAGGTGCATTCCTAGATCAAGAAGAGGAAGATGCTTGGAAGACAATTGAGAAGATGGCCGAAAATAGTTTCCAATGGCCAAGGGAACGGAAAGATTATAGACCGGTGAAGTCGGTAAATGATGTTAATGAGAAGGAGGATTTCAAAGAACAAATTGCTGCCATGCAAAGGAAGCTTGACAAGTTATCTACTTCGGGGAGTGGAAAAGAGGATATGATGATACTTAAGCATGAGAATGCTTATCCGGAGAATGTGAATTTCGTCAATCAAGGAATGGGGTACAACAATCGACCTCAATACAATCTTCGAGGAAATATGTACTATCATCCATCCAACCGGTTTCACCCCAACTTCTCGTATGCAAATTCGAACAATGCTCTCAATCCTCAAATGCAATTGGAAGGAGGAGGGAGTAGTAGCCAAGGAGGATATGCTGGGGGAGGTAGTAGATATGTGAATCAAGAGATGAGGAGAAATCAAAGTGAAGAGATTGATAAGCGCTTTGAGAAGTATGACGGGATGTTCGCGGAGATCCAGCTGCAAATTTCCTCAATTGCCAAACAATTAAGTGGCAAACATCATGCTGGGAAATTTCCATGCGACACGGAAGTTGTACAAAAGAAAAGTTGCAATATTATTGATGGTGAAGATAAGATGAATGAGAAATTGGAGGTCATGACTCCAAAAGTAGAAAGTGTGGAGATCAAAGAAGAAGGGAGTATAGTGAAGGAAGATGGAAAGGAGTTGGAAGTAGAGAATGTGGAAGAAAAGAAAGAAGAACAACCTGAAAATGTGCATTTCTTTGATTATGTGAAGAAAGGAGATATAGAGTTGCCACTTCCGGAAGAGATTGAACGTGTACCCATGTTGGATGAACTCGTTGGAGTTGAGGTAATCTCGGATGGTGAACTAAATGAATCGGGAAGTAATGAATATGAAGAGAAGAGCATAGCTAGTAAGAAGGAGGATCCGGGCGGTTTTGTCATTGGTTGCAAAATTGGAGATGTGATAATAGAGAAAGCTTTGTGTGACTCCGGTGCTAGTGTGAATATAATGTCATAGGACTTGTACAAAGAGTTGGAGGTTGGACATCTTAAAGCTGCAAATCAAGTCTTACAATTGGCAAATCAAGCTCTCTTTTGTCCTCGTGGAGTAGTTGAAGACGTGCATGTGAAGGTCTTGACATTCACATTTCCCGGAGATTTTCTCGTGGTGGACCTGAAGAACAAAGGTGGTATTCAATTGATTTTTGGAAGACCTTTCTTGCATACAGCCGATGCACTCTTCGACATGAAACAAGGGGAGCTCACTTTCCGTTGTGGTGGAAAAGAAGTTGTCTTTTCCTTACCTCAAAAGAGTTTGCATGAGTTTGAAGAAGAGAGAGTTGATAGGAAAAAGAGGTTGAAGGACGTGCTCGACCCGGGATTAAACCTCATGGGGGACGACAACGAAGAAAAGGATGATCCGGGAGATTTAGAGGAATACGATCAAGGTCGGACAAAGAAGGCTCGATTGGATATGGATCTGCCTCGAAGTGCAAGAAGGAAGTTGTTCTTCCCGGAGGATCACATGGTGATAAGTCGAGGTATGAGTTCAGGATCAGCACCGTTTGATCATGATTGACATGAGGTATGACCGTCGAGCTTTCGACATTAAACAAGCGCTTATTGGGAGGCAACCCAATGTTTAAATTTTGTTATTTTGCATTTTTGAATAATGGTGTGTTATTGATTTTTGTTGAATAATGTGGTGTGTTCTTAATGAAGGATTCTTAATTGCTTGTGGATTTACAAGTTTGATTGGCATTGTGATTAAAGAATTGAAAGGATGGAAGGCAACATGATCGGGAAAATGTTAGAAAAGGGGCAAAAAGTGGTGAAAGCAGGGGCAGCTCAGTCGAGCGGTGCAGGCTCGGCCGAGCTGGGTCGAAGGCATTGGACAGAGGCCTTGCTCGGTCGAGCGAGGCAGGCTCGACCGAGCCCAAGCGTACCAGCAGCCCCCCGCGCGGGCAGACTCCTTGCTCGGCCGAGCCGCGTGCAATTTTAAAAGGTCGGTCGAGCAATTGCTCGACTCATTTGCTTCTCGGTCGATATTTCTCTTCCAAAATTTTTTCCCATACTTTAGTGCATTGAATTGTTCTTATCTTACCCTTCAATTTCTGTTATGGCAAGCAAACGTGTGAGAGGTGAGTCTTCTTCTTCGGATGGGCGCCCAAAGAAATTTGACGATGAGGAATTTGCTAAATACAAGAATTTGGCGAACCGGCAAGTCGTGGGCACTAAATATTTGTGTCGCAAAACGTTGAAAGCTTTGAAGTTGAAGGATGATGTTTGGAGTCTCCTCCGCGGCATCGGATGGAAGAAGTTTCTCAATGCTAAGTGGCCCGGATACATGGAAATGTCAAGGGAGTTCCTTGCCTCTGTAACTGTCATGAAAGGTGCGGGAGGAATACCGTTATCCATGAAGTTTAAACTCCAAGGTATGGAACATTTCTTTCAGCGGGCTAAGATTGACGAGATTTTTGGTTGTGATCTTGATTCTATATTTTTGCATGAGAATGTTAACTTGGGGGAATTTTGGGAGGAGATTACTGGTATTTCACTTGATAGGAAATTCAATATTAAGGAGTGTAGAGCTACTGCAATTAGGAATCCAGTTATACATTATATTCATAAGTTTGTTGGTGGTTCTGTGTGTGGGCGGTATGAGTCGAGTAACGTGATTACTTCTGAACTTCATATGTTGTATGCTCTGATGAATGGTATTAAATTTTCTTTGGGGGCGATGTTGATGGATGCATGGAGTCGGGCTGCTAATACCAACACCCGGACTTTTAGTTGTGGAATGTTAACCCCTATTTTTGAGGATATTGGTGTAGACCTGTCAGGTGCTTCTGCTCTAGCTTTATTCTTGGATTCAAATTCCTTGTTAGCCGGACGATTTGTGGTTCCCCGGTATAGGGGTACGTTCTATTATAAATTTGGGAATTTGGCTATGAAGATGCCCAGACCGGAGTGGACAACAGTGTCGGATCTGTCTGATAGATCCAATTGGTTGCTGGATACCGAGGAGCACAAGTATGTGGTCGGAGTGTTATCTCCTTATGGTTATTTCACGAGCCTCCGGCATCTTTCTGAGGCAGAGCATCAACAGTTGCGGGATGCCGGTCTAAGCACTCGAGCTCCTCTGCAGCCTCGGCAGACTTCGATGGCAGATTGGCAGCAGCAGATGTTTTCAATGTTGCAGCAGACTAATGCCTCTATAGATTCTTTGTCTTCATCTTTGCAGGGTCTTGATACTTCTATGGCTTCTCGCTTTGATAGCCTTGATCGAAGAGTGGATTCTATTCAGGAGGATGTCCGTGAGCTTCAGCGCCGAGTTTCCATTCCATACCAATCTCGCCGGAACGCCAGCAGCAGCAGGATAGGGGTGAGCAATGACGCACCGCCTACCTTTTTGACAAACTTAGTCTAACTTGACTAAGTTTTGGGGGAAGTGCCGGTAGTCGGTGCTCTGGTTCATTCTCTCCTCTATCTCTTTATCTTTAATATGCTTTCTAGAGTGTTAGTTTAGTTTAGTATTGAACAATGAATTTGGATATTCGATTGGGTTGTACATTGATATTGATTTACCTTTACTTTGGTTTTGGATGATGATTTTAATGGTTTAATATGATGTGTTGATGGAATATTTTGGCGAGCTTGCATGTGTTTAATCCTTTCTATTTGGTTTTGGTATGTGGATGTGTTATGGTTTGGTATGAATGGTGGAGCTAGTGGATATTGCTTTATTTTTGTTGATGATTGGTTTGTGGAAGTCGGTGGAAATGAGAACTTAATCGGCTTGTTTATGCTCAATAGTTTGGTGGTGTTTGTGTTGATTTGTAGTAGGTGCAAATAAGGACTGGAGAGTGGTGATCGTGCCTACTGATGGGTAATGTTTTCTATCGTTCTTCCTACCATTTAGTTTCATTACATTTGTTTTATGGCATGTAGATTGTGGTTAGGATGTTGTGTGCTTGTGTGTGTGTGATGAACCCGAACTAGACTTGAGGTTTGAATCATGATTTACTTGGTGAAGTTGGATGTTTATCTCAACCAATGATAGGGCGGAATCTGGTTTTCGAAGCATGTTTTAAGTTTAACTTTTGAATTGCCGAGTTTTGTATGTGGTTAATGCATAGGACTTGACAAAAAGCTATGAGGTTTGAGCCATGATATTGTCATATCTATTTCGATTGTGAGTGGCAAGATTGAGAGTACGAGATCTAGAACTTGCATCCATTCTTTATCTATTGGCATGAGTGTGTAACTAGAAAATGATCTTAGGTCGTCGATTCTTAGTCCCACCTTTCACACCGGGAGTATAAGGTGATTGTTATCATAATTTTGCCTTTCATATCTTTGACCCCCGTGATTGAGCTTTATTGGTGATTTTTTCTTGATATAATTAGGACCATATTTGGGGGAAAGAGTGTATGAGGGTGAATACGGTGATGAGAGTTGGGTTGGGAATTGATTGAATTTGTATTGATGGGAAATGTTGAAGCATGAAAGATATTGAATAAAGGATTGGTTTGAATCCTAGAAAAATGAGCACCTACAAAATTTTGGTGCAAGTGTTTGGGAAAAGAGGCACCGACAAAATGAACGAATGATGGTGCATTTGAAAAATGATGAAAAAGAAAAGAAAAGAGAAAAGGAAAAAAAAGTGTGTTGTGAAATGAAAAGCCTCGGGGGTTTATAGTGGTTCGAAAATAACAAGTTTGGGGGTTTTGGGAAATTGAGAAGTTTAGTCACTTTGGCCCAAAACCACCCACCTTTTAGTTAGCCACGTTACAACCCGTAAAAAGACCTTTTTGATTCTAGAAACTAACTCGTTGTAGTATAGTGGTGAGAATGGATGCAAGCCTATGGAAATCAAGTTCGATATCTTGTGATTGTGTGAATCTCATCATCCCTAAACACGTGAGGGAGTGCTTTCGTTTCTTGTATCCATTTTTGATGAGTGGTTCATGTCCTTAGCATTAACCTTGTTACAAAGTTAGGTGATAATCTCGTTTTACTTGAACATGCTAAGATAACTTTGATGAGCTATGAGGTATTGCATGAGGTAGATTAATGGCTTTACTTTGTTTTGATTGAGGACAATCAAAGGTTCAAGTTTGGGGGATTATGATATGTGCGTAAAATGACCTATTTTTCAATGTGTGAGCGTGCATGTTTGCGGCCATTTTACTCTCATATCATATGTTTTTGTTGTTCTTTTGTCGTGTTTTTGTGTTTTGAATGTTGTAGGATAGGTTTTGGGCATAAACTAGCATTTTTGGTGGAGTTTTGGAGGAAAATCGCACGAGTTTGGAGTTTGGTGGCGTCGACCGGCCGAGCGGAGCAAGACCGGCCGAGCCAAGCTGGACAGGGAGCTCGACCGGCCGAGCGTAGCAGGACCGGCCGAGCCAAGCCGGTCAGAGAGCTCGACCGGCCGAGCCAAGCCAACAGAGAAGTGGCTCGGCCAAGCCACATCGACCGGGTGAGCCAGACCGGGAGTTCCCAGCAATTTGGCGGTTTCCAGCTTCGACCGGGCGAGCCGTACTTCGACCGGGCGATCCGAGGCCCTGTTTGCTCATTATAAAAGGGGGAAAACGGTTATTTTCATAATTTTAGATAACTTTTCATAATTTTAATAACCACCTCCTAAATTCTCTCTACGGTATCCATTTCCATCCCTTCCAAAACCTTACCCAAGGTATCAAGGGGCTAATTCATCAATCCTTGGAGGAGAATTGAAGATCCAAGGTGGTAGATCAAGACCTAGTAAATCCAATTGGGGAAGATTTCCTTTTCTACTTATCAATTGTAATGAATGTATTTGATTTCAACTTTGTATTGTTACAATTGAGAGGTATGTTGCTTTAATTCATTTTGGATGTTGATTTGAACAAGGATGCATGAAGATTAAGTTTGATAATTGTTTGTTTACTTTCCTTTGAGAGCTTGAATTGCACTAGCACTTGTTACTTACCTCTTAGGTGTAGGTAATAGTCAGCTTAGGAGGTAGTTGACGTGAACGTTGCAGCCAACACGCGGGCGGAATCGTCGTGAATAGTGTAGATTCATACGGTTTTAGTTCCAATCCCTGTGCGGTGCTAGGTCGTAGGGTAATAATTGATGTTCTATTTGGAGTGGTCTAGGGCTTAATAACGTAGTTGTTTGCAAGTCTTAGCATCATCAACCGTTAGCTCGCCGTGACAAGGGGTTAACGAGTGTAGGGTCGATTGCTCAATCTCCTAGGGATTAAAATGTGTTTACATCAATGATTAACCTAATTGTATTAAATCTACTTTTATTTCAACATCCTATCTACCTCATTTGAGTATTTGCTTGTCTTTGTTTACCAAGGTGTGGAGAGAATTGTTTGAATGTTGTTTGTTGGTTTAATTCATTATTTGTTATATGTTTAGGTTTAAATTGATTGCCTAGTTGATAGAAATCACTCAACGATTTTATTGTTACCTAGCTATTAGACTTTGCTATAGTATCCCGGTAATCTACCAGGCGAAGGGAAGAAGGACCTGGATTTGACAAATTTTATTCTTGTGTAGCTAAGAGTTTAATTTTTATTGAACTTTTAGCCGCATCAACAGGTGCATTGGACTTCTGTAAAGCACATCCTCAAGTATTTGAAGAGAACTAGGAATTATTGTCTGGTTTATCAAAGTGAGGATTTGTGCCCTATGGGTTACACAGGTTCGGATTTCCAAGGGGACCAGGATGAGAAGAAATCGACCTCAGGTTATGTGTTTACCTTGGGAGGTGGGGTTGTATCTTGGAGGAGCGCAAAGCAGAAATGCATTGCTGACTCCACCATGGAGGCGGAATATGTCGCCGCCTCCGAAGCTTCAAAAGAAGGGGTATGGCTCCGGAACTACCTTTTAGAGTTGGATATGATTCCGAGTCTCCCTAAGAGTAACACAATTTATTGTGACAACTCTGGTGCAATGGCGAACTCGAAGGAACCATGGACTCACAAGGCGAGCAAAGTCATAGAGAGGAAGTACCATATCATACGAGAAATCGTATCGAGGGGCAATGTACAGATCAAGAAGATTGACACTAGAGACAATCTAGTTGATCCATTCACAAAGTGCTTGCCACAGAAAGTTTACGAAAGACATATTTGTGGTCTATGTTTGAGGTGGATGCCTACCACTAGCAGTGGTTAATGTAATAGCTAGGATAGATAAACGTACTGTATACTCGGTAATAGCAAGTGTAATGCTTTCAGTATAAGTGGGAGATTGTTGGGTTTTGTATACAGAAAGCATTTATTACGATGAGTATACATTCAATGGTATTTTCTATCTGTTAAACAAACTTACATGCGAGTAACAACGGTATCATCTTATCTCACCTATAGGGACGATCATACGGTGTGTTGTAGATCACAAAAGACAGTATGATCACTTAACCTAGTTAGATATAAATATTATCACAGCTGAGACAGTGTACGAGGATAAGTCTGTCGGTGTAGGCTGCAGCATAGTCGGAAAGAAGTAATCTGTCTTGATTACATGATATGCTGATACGTGTGGATGCTCATTGATTGGACCACAGTGAGATGTATTCTACTGTCTGACATCAGAGAATACAAGATCTCGATCTTGATTGAGTCCAAACCCTAACGAAGGTTCAGGGGTATGCACGGGTTTACTGTTGCTTTGACTTGCCATGGTGGAGAACCTGAGTAACGTGCTCGTATACCAGCATCTTGGGTAACAACAGTTCGTGTATTACAGCCTGAGACTGGAGCTAGGTAACCATATCCGAGTGATAGGATGGGGACATTCCCTGAGGAGCTCACTAACATTCATTTTGCTAAAGTCCTGCAGGCTGATTAAGTTCAAGCACGAGTGATAAGGTTTAAGTGGTACTGCTCAGGAAATAAGAAATTAATTAATTGTGGTAGCTTGTCAGAAGCTCCAATAAATTAATGAATTTCCAGTAACCTTAAATACGGGGATTCTCAAGTAAATGCAGCCCGTTCTCATAACGTGGTAATAAAGGGATAGGTCAGTATTAATTTTGTGGTGAAAAAGAATTAATATTAATTAATTAATTGTGTTCTGGGTTGTGGACATGGGAATTAATTAATTCATAGGCCCACTTTATTATTTGCATTAGGTCCTAGGTCTGGCCCAATTAAATATGCTAAAAAGAGGCCCAGTAGCCCATTAGGGTTTGTAACCCTAGGTCTATAAATAGACAGTTCTCTCTCACAAACCAAAGAACATTCAAATCATTTTGAAACCCTAGTTTGAGAGAGAGAGAGAGAGGGGCGGCGCCTGTGTGTTTGGGAGACAAAGGATTTCGACTCTGGCCTACACATTCACATTCCTATGGAATCCTCACCAGTAGCAGGATTGAACAACATTGGGATACAGATCTGAAGACCTAATTTGGAGAACAGATTATTCTCTCTTCTTTTCTTTTATTTGATCAATTCTTGAAATTAGATCTGGTTCTAATTTTTGTTTCTGTGGTTTTTAATCAAATCGCGTGGTGAATCAAGGGATTGGAATTCAAACGTGAAAGATCGGATCTGACACTACAGAGTTAAGGTAAATTCTATAATCCACTGCATTTAGTTCATAAGAGCATGCTAGGTTTATTGAATTGTTTAATTGCTCTCGAAATCCATTAACGGTCCGACTTATTTGGATTTTGCAGTTCGGTTCGCTATAAAATCCCTACAACTATCCTATGTCCTCTCTTCAGACGCGTAGTCTGGAAATCACTAAGTTGGGGATTATAAAGATGTCGCACAATCTATTGCTAGCTAATGAATGTCTGCGTTCACCAATCCACTAGCGCACTCACCAAGTCATTTCCTCTAATTTGATTCCTCAGATCTGAAGTGTGGGCTCACCACTCAACCTCCAACTGGTTGTGGGAGTTTGAATTATTTCTGAAAATGTCAGCTTGTGGTATATACCCGTAATAGTTATCACCGGAGTAGTGGCAACTACAAGATGTTTTCTTACTTAGAAAGTAAGAAAATCAAAATAATAGCTCTTGCGAAACGCACAGAGCCTCGTGTTTATGAAGGAACATGGAAAGCTGATAAAATAACCTGAAAGCATTAGAGTGCTAAGTGTGGTATCTTTCGTGATTCATTAAGTTTTGATTTTCAACATTCGTAACTCATCGGAGTCGGTAATCTCCTCCAGATGGATTCCAATCTCTATTTATAGGTGCTCTTTGGAAGGTTTGAGAAAGAACTCGTAGTAAGACTAAAGGAACACGTCTAATCAAAATCTCACTTTTCTTGATTTGCAGCATCCTTTATGTCAGAGAAAGTGAACTTTTGCTGCTTCAGTCAAAATGAATCTTTGGACAAACAAGCTTTTCAATATCTCAGACTTTAAGATCTTCTTTCTTAAAGTCTGGTCTTGTGAGGTCTTAGCTTTTCTTGGCTTGCTTGTATCTCTTCTAGTTGGTTGGGTATCGCCTTGCTGGTGACATTAGTTGTAATGACATTTTAGTCAGCAAACTCCAACTAAGCTTCTTTGCTGGTGAAAGGAATTCCGCCAATGTATCTCAAGAATATTGTGATCAAGTCCGACTTACAACTCAATAATTCATATATAGAACATTACAAGTGCGGAGTAATCTAGCTAGAGACACCCTATCTAGTAGTATGTTTGACTCATCAAAACATCATTTAAGGAAGGAATTTCTAACATAAATTCCTTACAATTTCCCCCATTTCTGATGTAATCAAACCCACTCTAAGTTGGCAAGAAGATAACAAGTTTTCGAGTTTATAATGAATCTAAATTATCAGTTATGCTCGAAAATATGTATCCTGCACAACCTACCCTAATGATCTCTCCCCTAGCTGGGAGAGATATTACTCGATAAAAATCATAATGGCGATAAAATAGCATATTACACAGAGTGTGTACGCACAACAAGACAAGACGTGTGATGAGCAGAGAATGTGACAAAGAGTCATCGTCTTCAATCTTTAAGCCGATTTTCCATTAATATTGATAAGAGTACAAATACAATGGGAAGTTGCAACTGAAGTCTTTTTGGTACGTAGTCTACAACTAAACTCTTGTTGGTACGTAGGCCTTCTTAGCTCCATCTTCTCAGCACTGTCTTTATCATCTTCCTTCAGTATTTCCTTCCCATATCCTTCCTCTGACTTCTTTTCCATGATTCAAATGGAGGTGGAACGACTACTCGTGAGGCGAGTAAATCGATCCTAACAGTGCCACAAATCATGATAATTTTGCAATGGATCCTCTCTTTAGATCATACCAAACAGCCGACCGACGACTCGCCTCTCTAGCAAGAACAAGTAGGGAGACTTGTCATGCTGACTTTGGATAGCCCCACATCCAAGTTGAGTAATGAAGAATAAAAACATGTTCTCTTCATCTTCAAAGATTGGTGCCTCACCGCTCATGTTTCCTTTACTGATCTTCAGCCTGTAGGCGGTAGGTGTTTTGTTGATCTCATCTGGACACTTTTACTTATTCACAGAGCATAGATTTGCCATGGTTGACAAGGAATGAATCATAGTAGAGAGAAGACAGACATTATGATGATGAATGTCTAAGAGAATTTTCAAAGTGTAAAAGTGAGTCTTTCAAAAGGAAGAAATGCACCTTGTATAGAAAATTCATGTGCATCAACGCATGGTCCGAATCTCTTAGAGATTTGTAATGGAAGATGAGATATTTTTTGTGTTTGTTACACAAAATCTTCGGTGTCTGTTGAAATTTAAGCTTCATGACGTGTGCAATGTCGTGGTGCATTCTTATTCCTTATTTGGGCTGCAAAACATTAATGCGATGTATAAATGAGTGTCTTCGTAACTCCCATCCTTAATATTTGTGCTTGTTGGTTGACTGCCAGCAATGTTAATTGAGGGATTTACCATTTTGACCCCTAGTAAATTGCCAACTCTGAGTAACTTTGTTGATTGAGTTATTTACCAGTCTGATCCCTAGTAAAATAGGAATAAATTCGTTAGTTGGTTACTTCCAAAATTCACCAGCTTGAAAATACCAGCAATAACCACTAGGAGTTGAGACCTAGTGTTGTCTCAAGAAAACTAAAGGCTACATTTGAGAGCTTCGACTCAGATGTATTCCGCTTCCATTCAAGGATATGCATGGAGTTGAGAACTTGGACTAGATCTTCTTCTTGCTGGATCTCATCAAACTCTAACATTCCAAGTTTGATGCACAACTCCTACAATCTTGCATTTGGCAGAGATTTGGTGAAGATATCTACAAGCTCGTCGTCTGTCTGAATGTACTCAACCGATATATCCTTCTTCTCCATGTGGTCATGGATAAAATATATCAGATGCCAATGTGTTTTATTCTCGAATGATGAATGGGATTCATCGTGATGTACATCGCACTATTGTTGTCACAGTAGATTGGGACACATCCGGTGCTAACATCATCGTCCATCAGTTGCTGTTTGATCCACAAGATTTGACCACAGCAACTGGCGACAATCGCATATTCAGCCTTTGTGGTGGAGGTCGCAACAGAGTGTTGCTTTTTGTTGAACCAACTAACCAGCTTCTGACCCAAAAACTTATATATGTGTGCATCCTCTGAAGCCTGAGTCTGAGTATCCATTGAGATTGGGCTTGTCACACTTGGGATATCAAATCCCTAGGGGCAGCGTACACTTGAGGTATCTAACGATCCTTTTGGCAGCTTCCATGTGCAGTTTTTTTGGATTGGATTGAAATCTTGTGCACACTCCGACGGCATATGATATGTTGGGATTACTTGATGTCAAATAGATCAAGGATTCCATGATGCCTCTATAGCTGGTTGGATTCACTTGTTCCCCCTCTTCATCTACAGTCAGCTATGTTGTGGGGCTCATTGGAATCCTCAGTGACTTCATCTTCTCAGGATATAACTTGCTGATAAGATATTTTGTATAATTCTTTTGGCTGATGAATATACCCTCATGGGTTTTTTGAACTTAAAGTCCTAAGAAGTATGACATCTTGCACATCATCATGTTCATCTGGAAATACTTTGCATCAGCAGGGCAAATTTCTCACAGAGATTGAGATTCTTCGAACCAAAGATGATGTCGTTCACATAGATCTGAACCAGAAAAATATCTTTAACGTCTTTGACAAGAAGGAAAGTCACGCCGATCTTCCCTTTCCAAAAGTCATTCTTAGAAGAAACTAAGATAGGGTCTTGTACCATGCTCGTGGTGCTAGCTTAAGGCCATAGAGAGCCTTTCGTAGCCTATAGACCTATTTCCTTATTCAAAGCTTGGAGGTTGCTCCAAATAGACTTCCTCCATTATCACGCCATTCAAGAAGACACTCTTCACGTCAATCTGGAAGACCTGGTACGTTGCCTAAGCTAGAAAGCCTGATTGCCTCCAGTATGACAACTGGTGCGAAGGTTTTATCATAGCCTATTCCTTCACACTGCGCGTATCCTTTGGCAACAAGTTCACCTTTGTTCCTTACGATATCGCCAACTTCATCCCACTTGTTCTTGAAGATCCATTTGATACCTATTACTGACTAGTGTGCTGGTCTTTCCACCATGTACCAAACATTGTTGGGGGTGAATTCGCAATGTTCCTCTAGCATTGCGTTGATCCAATCTGTCAGTTGCAAGGCTTTTCAAATCTTTGTCGCTTTGGTTGGGAGATGAAGCATAAGAGTAAGGCACTCCCAGCTCTTGTGATAGGGTTCATAACATCATCTAGGATATGTGATTCAGGATGATGTCTCAACCATTGTGGTCGCTGCAACTCTTCGACCTCCACTAGTTGGATGAAAGGTTGTGTGCTCTCCACTCCTACGACGGGCACATACTTGAGAAAAAAATCTTTTGATTTAATTTCTTCTCCAAAAATTGGTTCTGCCGCTGATGCTGGTACATCATCTTTTGCTTGTACAATTGATGGTGGCTCTGAATTTCCTGGCTCCATAGTTGCTGGCACTTCTTCTCTTGCTGGAATATCTCTCAAGGACTTCTCCAACTTTTTCTTCTTCTTCAAGTTTGATTCTTCCAGGTTGGATTCACTCTAGATTCATGTTCTTATTCAGGGAAATGGGATCCAATGCCTCAGCAAGTTCATAGCATCACCGGCCATCATGGTTGTCCAATTGAGGTTGTTGGTTGACAAAACTTATCACTCATCGATCTAGTCTGAACAATTGATTTAGGATAAGGAACATTATTTCAAATTGTCCATTGATATCATTGATCTCATGAATGTCTTTCGCCACCTTTTTCATGGTCCTGTGCACTAAAGTAGCTTCCTCAAACACAATATGACATGTTACCTCCACACACTATTTGTCTTGTTAAATACCTTGTAAGCTTGGTGAGAAGGGTGTCAATAACCTAGGAACACACCTTTATTAGCCTTAGCCGAAAAGGTATTCAACTTTTGACTATTGATTGTGTAAATGTAACATTGAGAACCAAAAGCAAAAAGATGAGCTAAAGTAAGCTTACGACCATAATAGACCTCGTAGGAAGTCTTGTTCAGCCGAGTGATACGGTGTTATTTCGCGTCAAGAATACCAAGTGCTCAAATTCGGCCACCAGGTTTATCCTAGCCCAAATGCTATGTAGATAGACTATGTAGATACGATTGTTGGAGCGTCTCCTTCGCTAGCCCTAGTCCTAGGCCTTCTTTCAGTGTTGGGAGGGACGTTCTGACCGCATACGCTTGTGTTGTGGTCGAACACCACGTTCAGGTTCCTCGGGGTGACCAATGGGTGTCGTGCGTAACTTTTAAGGTCTGTAACCCATGGTTGACGGTCTATTCTAGGCCTTGCCGCCCGGAGGTGCTGGTTTTCTTTTTGCAGCTCTCGATGAGCTATCGTCATTTGCTCCATTTGATGGTTCACCCTCGCAAGCTCCCACTGCGCATCCCTCACTTGATTTATCAGTTGTGCATGTTAGGATCATTCATTGACGAGGGGTGAGGTGGAGGGACACTCAAAGCTAGTTGCGTCGCACGGTTCTGCTCCATTCCGAGGAGGAGGTTCTAGAGTCCTCCTGTTCAGGTTTTTATGGCTTCCGTCCCCCGGGACAGTGAGCTTCCAATGCCAGAACTCACAGTTGAAGTCTGTTCCTCAGCCATTTCCTACAAAACAAATCAAAGTTTTGTTCCAAGAGCCCCACGGTGGGCACCAAATTAATGAGGTTCAATTTGTGATTTTATCTTGACCCTTGGAACTTCACAAGAACTATAGTAAAATGGTCGAGAAACAATAAAGAAATATGATTTTATTATGTAAAAACAAAGTAACAATGGAAATGCAAAGCGTGCGTGCTAATAAAGGGAAAAATCATGTTGAAAATGACCTAGCAGCTCCTCTTTTATAGCTCAAGAGGAGCTGTTACAATCCTAGGATTTTCAGGAGGTAGGTCTAGCTTTTTCGGAGGTTGTTGCGGGGGGCGATGACTGCATCTTTTTCGGGGGTCATTCCAGCTAGGGTTCTTTAACGGTCCTCCAGATTTTGCGCAGCTGGATCCTTATCTGTTTGGATATCTCCCCAGTTGGCGACATAAGGAACTTGGTGGTAGTTTCGATTTTTGTGGGACAGTTGGGATTGGATCTCCAACGGCCTTCCTAATTCTACGCGGGTTGGGACTGGCCTCCTCGATCTTCTAGGTAGGTCGTGAACTACAGGTCCTCAGCTCTGAGTCATGCCTTCTGGCACCTTAACCTTACTTATTGCTCGTGGCCTGGGACCTCGGCTGTGATTCGTGGTCTTGTAGGTGGCCTTTTGTGGACTGTGTGACCCTCGGGCTGAAGGCTATGTGTGTTGGGCTTTCGAATTTGGACCTTAGTTGATTGTATTGGGTCTGGACTGATTTAGCCCAACTAAATTTGGGCCCAACATTTATAACAATACTTTTCATATCAGATTATATATGGATATTCAGATTTTGATACAAACAATTATTCCTCATTAAGAAGATTAGATATTTTTTTCGTAATGAGATATGATGCATGTTTATTTAGATATAATGCAGGTTTGATAAGATAAAATGAATGAATTTGAAAATAAAATATCGTAAGTAAAAAAATTAAGCATTTTATTTGGTAATGTAATGTTAATAAAAGATTATACCCGAAATTGTTGAAAAAGGGAGTGAGCGAAATAATAAAAATATCAAGAATTTGATCTTCCTATGCCATGGTAAATATTTATTACTATTCATTAGAATGAAAAATTCCGGCTTTTAGTGTCCAGATCTACCATCATAAACTTGATAAATGCTCATCATGGCACTGAAACCCAAACCACTAAAATTCTGCACATTTCTAATCAACTTTCTTTATCATAAATATTATTAATTCAGTCTGAAATATAATATAATCATCAATTTAAAATGCAAAAAAATAATACTTTTGGGATCTTTAGGCTCAATTTGTCAAATAATAAAAAATAAAGTCACTTTTACAAGTATATTTTAATTTTCAAATAAATGAAACATACATTATATGTAGAAAGGGAGAAAACCTATGATTTTAAATCTAATATACCTGTCAATCTTGAAATTTATTCCAATTCTTTTTCCTGTCATGAATGATGTTTTTGGTGACTAATGCAGTTAAAAATACAAGTTACACAGAAAACATAAATTGTGACTAGTTCCAAAATAGAAAAGCCTTGTGCAGCATACATGTTTCAGTTTAAGGGGAAAAAATTCATATTTTTTTAGTTTAGAAAGGCTCAACTCAATAATTTTTACTGCAACATTAAAAGACACATAAAACATAATATGTGATTGTATTATTAACCTCCTTAATCAATGTGTTTTTACAAAGAGACATAATCATTAGGACACAATTCCATAATGAAAAAAAAAAAAGTGGGGATAAGTTTTGAAACTAATCTATACTTTAGAGTAAAGTTTATTTTCCTTTCCATATATATATAGACATACTATGGTTATGAAGTCAAAATAACTGGCATAAATAATTCTTCAAGGTCAACTCTAAATGATACATGTATAATATATTTATTCCAATATCATACTCTCACATGATTCTTCCTATTTCGAATCTCTAATTCCACCAATATTTTCTAAATAATAAAATCACATAAAATCGCCTAAAACGGCTTCGTTTTTCTTATAAAACTCACTATTTAATTTATTACACAAGAATTGAATTAAAGAACACATAATCAATATAATATAATAAAAAAAAGTACAAATAGATATTTTTAGCTACTAAAGAGTTATTGAAGTTGGTATAGCCTATATGTAACTAGGGCAGCTCTACTTTCTGAAACAACTTAAAATTATAAGCTAAATCACTATTGTGACTTAACTATGAGTAATTACTAATTATGTATAGTACTACTATATATACTCTACAATTGACTCCAAAACTGCTTTTTATACATCAAATCAAATCAATCTCAATAATTTTTTAGATGTGGTGGTCTCAAAATCTATTATTTGATCGTTTTCTTGTGTACAATCAGAAGGTGAAAGCTGCATAAATTGAATAAAGCTATAGGTGGAGGAAGTGCCTAGAGATGGTCACTTTGAATCAGAACCGGCAATTCTGAACCAAAATCATTTATAAATGAGCTACTTCAAGTTCAAAATATTAGGAACCATTGAACCAACAGTTCGAAATTGTTGAACTTTGAAAAATATGACAATTAAAGAATTTTAAAAAGAATAAATAGGGAAAAATACCCTAAATTATTCACGTTTTCGAAAAAATATCTCAATTTATTTTCATAAGTTAAAAATACCCCAATCTTTACATACATTTATGAATTATACCCTGATCTATTGATATTTTGAGAAAATACCTCAATGTATTATAAATTAATTAAAAATACCACAATCTTTAATTTCGTTTACGAATTATACCAAAACGAGAAATATTATTGGTTCACACAAAAATGGCAGTCATAACAGCTATGGTCATTCGTGTTAAATTTAATGTACTAAACAATCAATATTTGGTATATATTCTGAAAAGTATTTAAACTTCATTTTCTACTCTCTTTTTTGTTTCCTTTGGTTGGTGTAACGTCTAATCCAAACGAAGGTGCATACATTTCAATACAAGATCACACGTCAAAACACACATTGAAAGAAAAAAAAAATTCAAGCAAGCGAATGAAACAAAAAAAAAAGAGCAAAACATGAAGTTTTAAATACTTTTCAGAAGGTAAATGCATTTGAATACATAACAAATATTGATTGTTTAGTATGTTATATTTAACACAGACAAAGATAGTTGTTTTGACTGCCATCTTTTTCTGAATCAATAGTATTTCTCGTTTTGGTGTAATTCATAAACAAAATTATAGATTTGAGTATTTTTAACTAATAATAATACATAGTGGTATTTTCCCAAAATATCAATACATCAGGGTATAATTCATAAATGGAAGAAAAGATTGGAGTATTTTTAACTTATAGAATAAATTGAGGTATTTTTTCAAAAATGTCAATAGTTTAGGGTATTTTTCCCTATTTACCCTTTTAAAAATGACCATTAACCGGCGATTTTGGTTCCAAACCGCCAGTGACAATGGAAATTTTTTTTAAAAATAGCCGTTGTGAACCGTTGGTTTAAATTAAAAACTATTGGTGACAATACTATATTTTTTAAAATGTATAAATTTGAATTGGCTATTTCAATTTTGGTTTCAAACCGAAAGTCGGAACCAAAATTGGCAATTCACAATTCAGAAAAATAGTCTAAACTTTCTTCTACTGGGTCGATTTAGATTCAAAAAATATGAATCGCCGAACTGGCAGTTCCGAATCAAAACTAGCTTGTGGCCATCACTAGGAGTGCCAGCTGAATAGAGTTTCATATAAAAAATATTGGATTCTTTTATTTATTAAGGAAAAATCCTAACAATTGCCAAACAGGTACTAGCTGGCCTAGGATGAGAATGGAAGATTTTAAATTTACTTATTAAAATAATTGTGATTTCTTTAATTTAAAAAAAATAAAAATGAAGTGCTTCACTGTCTGGGCCATGAGCTATTTGGAGTAAGTTTTTTCCAATTAGTTTAAGGCTTTAAGCAGTAGCTACCTTCTAGGTTACTTCTAATCAGTCAATTTGAAGAAAACTAGAAAGTGGTGAGGCCAATTTTAATTGCCACAGACTTATTTTTCAAAATCATGAATATTTATTTTAGGGTCTAACAATCTAATATATTTGATTATGAACTAAAATTACTTGTTTGTTTCCATTGGGTTTGAGGTGATAATTACAAAGCGATTGATCTGTCACATGAATATTTTAATCACATTGTTACATACATGAACCAAATATTAAAATCCCAACATCAATATTAACACCATGAATCCAAAATCTTTTAGAAACCAAAATAAAATAAAGTGATTTTGGGAAAACCTGAAAAGGGACAACATAATCTGGCTTTTTGAAAGAGAGAGAGAGAGAGATTACAATTAGGGGACTTTGATATGGCTATGGAGTTGAGGAGTAAGAAGCCTAATTAAGCCATTTTGCAAAGGGAAAACTATCAATTTTATTACAAACTATTCAAACTTTCTCAAATATATTACAAACTATGCATATTATCAAAATATATTACAAACTATCAATTTTGTCTCAAATTTATGACCGGAGCAAATTTCCGACAACGAAAAACTGACATGGCGCGCCGGAAGACACGTCAACGCTTGTAAAATTACACGTCAACATATAGAGTTTCTCAAATATATTACAAACTATGGTTATTTTCTCAATTATATTACAACTTATATATATATATATATATATATATATATAAATGCTCAAACTATCAAGTTTTTAAGAAAATATGTTTTTATATATTTTAAACATTTAAATAAACATATAATTGTACTTAAAATATTTAAATAACTTTTTGATAAATAAAAAAAAATAAAAAAATGGCAAAAAATGAAAACTTATGCTCTCGTCGCTCACTTGCAATATTTAATGGCAAATAAATGGAAATTTATTATTTAATTATACTTAAAAATGTGAAATTGTCAAATAAAAATAATAATTAAATATAATTTACATTTAAGTATAATTAAATAATAATTTCTCATTTCTTTGCTATTAAAATTTTAAATTTTAACATTAATTTGAACACAAACACCTTAGAGAGCAAAATTTAAATAGCCACTTTGGATAAGTCAACATGTTATATAGCCACAAGTTTAAAAATATAAGTTATCTAGCCACTTTCCAATGATTGGAGAGAGAATTTAATATTTGAAATTGAAAGTCATTAATTAATTTTTGTCTTTACTACCCACCTACCCCACATTACCCCACCAACTCTCTCTATCTCTCTCTCTTCCCTTTGTCCCACTCCCACCACCGACGACCACCACCGACGACAACTGTAAAATATCGAAAACTCAATAAAATTACCGCTGTGAGTAAAAGAAAATTATTGCGAACGTAAATATGTCCGGAGAAGAAGAAAATTTGAACCAAGTATGCTCACATTCACATTTATTTTCGTTGAATATATGCCTATTTTTTTTATTTTTTTTCGTCGATTAGTATACTTTTTAGATTCGAATACATGTTTAATTACGTAAATAGTTGATTAGTTTCATATTTCGTCGATTTCTATGCTTAATTCTGAGTAAAAACTATTTAGGAATATTTTTGCTGCGAGAACTGTGTAAAAATCGTAACAGAGTCCCGTCCTAGGATAGAGACGACGAGATCTCGAAATTGATATCGAGATCTCGATATGCTATTTCGAGATCTCGGAATCAATTCGAGATCTCGAAATGGCATAGCTCATCTCGAAATCCATTTAATTCAAACTTTATCTTAAATTAATCTTAAATTAAGATATTATATTATATAAACATATATTACTTGACATGTATTTCACAATTTAAACTTCATTTAACATAATACATTCTACATATGAATCGATTCATACATAGGATGTTTCTAACTGAAATGTTCATATCTTATTGTTGTTTGAATAGGATGAAGTAGAAGTAGTATAATATAAAGTAATCATCTTGGTAATGAATGAACTATTGCAAGTTTCTTTGTTATCGAATAAAAAATGCTTAAATGAATATTATATGAGTTGATTATCCCCGAATTTAGTGAATTAAACATCCAATTAGCCAATAATCACCCAAATCGAGATCTCGAGATGGATTTCGAGACATGTCGAGACAATAATTGAAATTATCTCGACTCAAACCCTAGAAATCACGAAATGGGCATTTCGAGTTCTCAACATCTTGATATTGAGATCTCGATTTGATTTTGAGATATGACATATGCGATAAATGATATATAAATATTAAATTAAATCTAGAGCATGAACCAACAGACAATAGTTCATTCATTATCAAGATGTTTACTTTGTAATATACTACTTCTACTTCATTCTTTTCAAACATCAATAAGATATAAACATTTCAATTAGAAACATCCTATGTATGAATCGATTCAAATGTATAATGTATTATGTTAAAGGAAGTTTTAATTGTTAAATACATGTCTATTAATATATGTTATAATGTCTTAATTTAAGATATGAACATTTCAAGTATAAACATCGCATGTATGAATCGATTCATATGTAGAATGTATTATGTTAAATGGAGTTTAAATTGTGAAATACATTTCACGTAATATATGTTTATATAATATAATGTCTTAATTTAAGATTAATTTAAGATAAAGTTCGAATTAAATGGATTTTGAGATGAGCTATGCCATTCCGCCATTTCGAGATCTCGAAATGATTTTGAGATCTCGATATGCCATTTCGAGATCTCAAATTGATTCCGAGATCTCGAAATCATTTCGAGATCTCGAAATCAATTCGAGATCTCGAAATGCCATTCCGAGATCTCGAAATGACATAGCTCTCTGCATATTTTTTTACGAAAAACAGTCCTAAAATCACTATATTTTCTAAAAAATTAAGATATACAAGTCGATTCTGAATACATATCATCATAATAATGCAGAAAACGAATGAAAAATGAGGAAAAACGGTTGAAATCAACATACCTTCGATTTTTGGCTCTCAAAATTATATCAACTATCTTCAAAAAAATTTTGAATGTTTTCTCGTACAATGAAAGACAAATTTGTTTGTAAAAGATTTTAATAAATTTCCAACAACCTTGGTTGTTGGAAATAAATGATAAAATAATTATTTCCGATTATGGAAATAACTTTAATAAAGTTGATTTTGTCTTGTAGCCAAAAATAGAATAAAGAAAAAGACAAAAGTACAAAGTGGCTAGAAAACTTATATTTTTATCCTTGTGGCTATAAAACATAGTAAGTTATCCAAAGTGGCCACTTTTATGTATTCCCACAACACCTTATATGTCTCATGAAAGTTCGATCACATGACTTCTTGATCATAGGTAGAGTGTTTTAAGTACAATTATATATTTATTTAAATGTTTAAAATTTTAAAGTCTATAAAAATAAATTTTTCTTAAAAACTTGATAGTTTGAGCATTTTTTTTATATATATTAATAAGTTGTAATATAATTGAGAAAATAACAATAGTTTGTAATAAATTTGAGAAACTCTATATGCTGACGTGTAATTTTACAAGCGCTGGCGTGTCTTCCGGCGTGCCATGTCAGTTTTCCGTTGCCGGAAATTTGCTCCCGTCATAGATTTGAGACAAAATTGATAGTTTGTAATATTTTTTGATAATATGCATAGTTTGTAATACATTTGAGAAAGTTTGAATAGTTTGTAATAAAATTGATAGTTTTCCCTTTTGCAAATAGAAGAAATATGTACATATATTTTATGAGCAACTATCTTTATCAACTCTAACAATGTCAATCACGCTTAAAAAAGCAATTGAGAAACAAAATTCTTGTTCCCAACCAAGGAAGGAACTCTATTTGTTGTCCAGCAAAATGCTCTGAAACATTGAGTTCACCCCCTTCTTCCACCATTGCTACTCCCACAGCATCACCGGAGTAATCGAGACCGGTTACTTTGCGTTCTCTTGCCCAGATATCTGACAAGCTCTATTGTCTATCTTGAGAGCTTCTTGACTAGGAACATCGCCACCAGGACTGTGGCTGCTGCCCTCATCAATATCATCATCCTTGGGAAGAATGCCATTGGATGTACCTGGATTATTGAGGTTGCGTTTATCTTCGCAAACATATCCAGGTTCGGACCCATAGCCGTCCACCCAACCCGCATCCATGTCCTGCTCACTAAAAGACTCGACATCCGAATCTTCATCTCCTCCAACATGGACATGATGCAAGCTCCCATGGGTATGTAGCAGATCATTACCATTTTCAGCGTCTTCTTCCAGTAAATATTGGCTCGAATGGTAGTGTACTCGTGCAAAACTCAGGTCTTCATCATCGTCACTGTCTATCTGCAACAGATAGGATCTGTTTTGCACTGCCCGCCTCCGCAGCATAAAGACATTGAAGTAGTAACTGACGAGCTCGTTCTTTGTCCGAGTAGGGAACACAACAGTAAGGTGCTTCCAAAAATCTGTACCTAGTGAAGAAGGGTTGGAGATGACCACCTTGTGAAAAAGTTGTTCATCATCAGCGCTCCACCCGTGAACAACTGCCTCTTCACCCATCTCAGAGAATCCCAATTTCGTGAAAGTTTCTTCTCCAATGGTGAAGCGCAATTTCTCTCTAGCTTCCTTCACATGTTGCTGCACACATCTGACAGACCCCATATCCGCACAGCCACAATCAGTTCTGCCACGCCCAACAGTGTAACCGTCGATTAATACATCATTTAAATCAGGTGATGGACTGATACAAACACCCATCACTTTCTTCTCCCACTCATCTTCAATTAAGTCGTTGAATCCTGAAAATCTCTTCTCATTAGCATTTGGATCCCACTCTGGAACTTCAACCTGATGGTCAGGCCCAATAGGAATGTCTTTCCTAGGGAAACAATTCAACAAATACAGGTATGGGTCCTCAAACTGTTCTGGCGGCAGCCGAGGTATGGTTAAGTCAATGAAACCTGGAACATTGCAACAGGGAGAGGAGTTCTGATTTCCAGCATGGTCCTCCCTGCTACTGCTGGTGGCCACGGAAAAGGGTACACTTGCTTCCAATTCTTTGTCCACTACTAAAGCACCCTCACCACTTTCAGGCATTCCATTGGAATCTAATTCACATAATTTGCTATTTGCTTCACCTATAATAGTAATGCAAAGCACAAAAAGAAATGAGTCTAATATGTCAGTGTGGTGCAGTTTTTGCCAAATATAGCCAGATAAGCAAATACAACTCAGTTTATCTAAGAGTATCACTAAGATGGTAAAACCCTTACACATAAAGAGAGAACACCGCTCAAAAAAAAAAAAGGAAAAGAAAAAGATAGAATGGCATTAAGTTATTAATATATTTCAAAAGATGTATACAGGAAAAGGTTAACAACTAACAAGTACGGATCAAAATGTGGCATCAACAAAAATATCATAAAATCACAACCAATCACATGAAGACATCGAAAAGATGGGATCCAATAGCAAATCATACCTGGAGAAATTACACGAGGAGCAATTGGTTGAGAAGGAAAATCTTCTGTCACTAATGCCAGCTTTTTGTTACTATCATGTTGTTTAGGTTGCTCGAATGAAAGCTCTGTAAGATTTTCCTCTTCTAATGGTCGTTTTACACCCATCCTCTGTATTTCAGGGTGGAAAAAAAATCAGATTTCAAGTATTTTGAATGAGAAAGGGATAAATTGCAACGGATGCTACTAAATAACAAATACAAGTAGTGATCAAGTTCATAAAGTCATAAGAGCAAAATCGATATCAGTCATTCACTAATCCTAACATCTATGTGATTCTGTATTTTCTTTAACCCATTACTAAGTTGGGCACAACTTAAATCCCACATCAGTAAAACAATAACGACAAAAAGGAAGTTAAAAAAAGTGAATAAATGACAAAGGAATAGGTAAATACAAGATAAGTTTAACTTTATGGCGAGACACGAGCTCACAACTAAAACCCCTGAATATTATGGCCACTTTACAGCATGAAAATGGAAAGCAATTGTATTTAAGACCAGTCGTGACTCATAAAGTTTGGAAAATTACCATCCAACATAGACCCCATAAGTTAATGCGGATTTAACATATTGAAGTAAAAGAAGCGCCAAGAAGCAATTGATCACCCTACTGATATTTTGTATAAATAAAGCAAAACATAATCAAATATCTAACCGATCTCCAATCAAATCCTACTAGGAGCTCTACTACTTCCACCAGTGTCACTAAATACATTAAACAACCTTTATTATGCTGTTTACTAGTCTTTTTTTTACATGCTATCTTAAGTTTGTCCAGTTATTATATTACGTCACATTGAGAAATGTGAATCAACAAGTAAGATTGAACAACTTCCTTTCATCTTCTTTTTTCTATACTTAAAACTACTAAATTGTTCTTTTGGGGAAAGACCCGTTTTCTGAAATTAGTTGAAATAAATAAAAAATTTCAAAGTCCAAAAAGACTAACCTATGCTCTGCACACAAATTATAGCAGGTTCAGCTGATATAAACGAAGACCCCTAATTTCGTAGAAAGCCCTAACCCTAGATTTACAAATTCTACATATGATGCAACAAAAAAACGTTGAAAATGAATTCGTAAACATACGTACCAAAAGCATAAACCAATTTAAGACCCAGCGAAGCTGAAGATCAAAGAGCAACAACGAACAGCCAAACCCTAGGTGTAAAAATTCCCCCAATATAATTAAATTTCGGAGTTTTATTAATAGGTGGGAAACAAATAATAAAGCCAATTGCTGTCAAAGACCCAAAAAAACTTCAGATCCCAGCAAAAAAAATTGCAGATGGAGAAATTACAACAGAGAAAACCTAGAATTTGGAAAAAGCAAAAGATTGGGTCGAACCACCAATCAATCGAAAGAGGACGAAACGAATAAAATCAAAAGAGAGCTGGATTTGATCATTGAGACATGAATTTGAGCAAGGTTTTAATTACAGATTTCAGCGAAATTCGTGTGCGATGAAATTGGGGGAAATTTCCTCGGTGCGGTTCGTGTGGATTTTGAAGAGCGAAGACAGACCCGATACGATGACCCGGTTCCGCACGTGGTTTTCTCGTACACGTGTCAAATGTGTGAATGATATTCATTTTAAATACTTCCTCAGTTGGAACTGATAAATTTTTGTCATAATAAAGTGTTTTTCATCATCACACCATCTCCATCCTGCAACGATTTCTCAGTTTTCCATATTCATCTTCAATCTAAAATAGGATATTTTATTTTGATTCATTATATTATTCATTTAATTTTTTATTATTCATTTATTATATTATATATTTTGATATATATATTAATATTTATTTTTATATGTTTTATTTTTTGTTAAATCTTATATAACTTAAATTAACATCAAATAAATATTTTTATAACAAATAAAAATAAACTCACAGACAATAATCAATTTATTTAAAACAAACTAATATTCAAAATTAGGGGTGGGAATAGGCTGGGCTTTGGTCCCGAAGGTCTGAGCCTGCTATAACTTGAAGAAGCCTGAGTCTGGCCTGTTATCTATAGTAGGCCTTTTTGTAGGCATAAGCCTGGCCTTTTTAATGAAATATGCTTGATTTTTAGCCTGTATAAATCCTATGAGAGCCTACTTAAAATTTATAATGCATATTTTATTTTAAAGTTATTAATATATTATTTTATTTCAATAGCAAATACATTTAATAATTTAGATAAATACATTATTTAGTAACAAATGATTTATTTAACTTATTTTATTATTCATAAATCATAAATAAATTTTTTATTCTAGATAATAAATATATTTAATTGATTATATAATATATGATTATTTTCATAGGCCGGCCTGTTAGGCTTAGTAGGCCTATTTTCGAGCTTGAGCCCGGGCCTGCTTAGCTAAATAGGCTTTTTAAATAGCCTAAGTCTGGCCTATTTACAAAATTGGCCTGGCCTGTGGTAGGCTAGGCCGTAGGCCCCTGTCGGGTAGCCCGGCCTATTCCCACCCCTATTCAAAATACAAAGTTTTCGGAATTTGAATATTTTTCCCACAAATGCTCAATCAAAGCATCACGAAGTGCCATATGAGCATTTTTGTCTTTGATTTTTCTAAATCGATTAAGAAATGATTGGAATTCATCGAGTTCTTCATTCACCATTTCAACATCTGGCATTACTGCTTCTCTTGCATCTTCAATAGGTACTTCAAGGTCGCGTTCATCTTCAATTATCATATTATGCATAATTATGCATGCAGCCATTATGTCTTGCAAATCATCCTTCCTCCAAAAGCGGGTCGTATTTGCTACAATTGCAAATCGGCTTTGAAGAACTCCGAACTCTCGCTCAACATTTTTCCTGCAAGATTCTTGTTTCTTGGCAAAATATTATTTTTTGCTATGCGAGGTTGATGAATAGTTTGCACAAGTGTTGCCCATTTTGGATATATTCCATCAGCCAGATAATAACACATGTCATATTATTTCCCATGTATGACATAATGTGCAGGTGGAGCAATACCTCTAGCAAGATCACTAAAAAGATGAGACATTTCCAACACATTAATATCATTGTTGTATCCTAGCATCCCAAAATATGCATGTCATATCCAAAGATCATAATCAGCAATAATTTCAAGAATTAATGTCGGTTTACCACTACGACCTGAATATTGTCCAGCCCAAGCGGTTGGACAATTTTTCCATCTCCAGTGCATGCAATCTAGGCTTCCTGACATTCCTGGAAATCCACGCTTTTGACCAATATAGAGTAGTCTTTGAACATCACTATTGTTAGGAGTTCTTAAATAATGATCTGAAAATATTTGAACAATTGCATGACAAAACCTCTTCACACATTCAAGAGTAGTGGACTCACCAATATTGATATACTCATCAACTGCATCTGCTGGCATGGCGTATGCTAACACCCGAAAGACAACTGTGATTTTTTGAAGTGTAGACAAGCCCAATCTCCCAAGTGCATCACTTCGTTGCTCAAAATAGTCATCACGGTTTTTTACAGCTTCAACAATACGAAGAAATAAACTTTAAGACATTTGAAAATGTCTTCAAAATAATTCTTCATTGAAGGTTGGGTTTTCAGAAAAGTAGTCATTGAAGAGTTGTTGGGCAGCTCCTTCTCGATCACGATGAATTATTCTATGGCCATGGACTGAGCCTCCACGAACATTTGTCATATTCTGGTTGCTAAGAATTTCTCTCATAGCAAGATTATTTGTTTGAATTTGATGAAGTAACAACATTTCTTCATCACTCTCTGATGAAGATGTTGAATCATCAAAGAACATTGAATGAAAAATATTGGGATCCATTGTTTTTTTTTTATGTTTGCAAGCTTATTGTGTGGTATAACATTGTAAAGAATATATCCATCTTATAGGGGTGAATGCATTGGATTCCTTTTGCTTTGATGCATGTGTAGGAATGCACTCTCCAACCAATGCATGTGCTTCGAAATTTGATTAGATTGTGTACTATTCAATGCATTGTATTCCACCTACACACCACTCAATGCATTTCACTTTAATTATGCATATTGCAACCTACACACCACTCAATGTATTGATTCGAATTTTGACTGAATTCTTCACCACTCAATGTATTTATTCCATTCTAAGTGGTGCATTGGATTCGTTTTGATTTAATTAGGTATTCTCCAACCAATGCATGTGACTTTCAAATAATTGATTCGAAATTTGATTGGATTCTGCACACTCAATGCATTGGATTCCAACTTACACACCACTCAATGCATTTCACTTTAATTATGTACATTGCAACCTACACACCACTCAATGCATTGATTCGAATTTTGACTGAATTCTTCACCACTCAATGCATTTATTCCATTCTAAGTGGTGCATTGGATTCCAATTTACACACCACTCAATGCATTGGATTCCAACTTACACACCACTCAATTATGTTTTTTTAACTCTATAAATAAGTTGCTTTCAAGGCTACAAAAAACATATCTTAGAAAAATCTATTTATCTTCTTTCTTAGTTTCTCTTTACTATCATCTCTCACAGCCAACCTTAGAAATCCCAATTACACAAATGACGAAGATAGACTTGTTTGCAGTGTGTACTTGGATATAACCGGAGATAGAGAAGTTGGGAACAATCAAACAAAAGATCAGTTCTGGACCCGTGTAGCAGATGCCTACAACCAATCCAAACCCATCCCTCATGGTCCGATAGAACCTTTAGATCAGTCGAGACTCGCATACAAACGATCACGAAGGCCACAACCAAGCTCAAATGATGCATTGCACAAGTTGAAGAGTTAAATCCAAGTGGTGCATCTGAAATGAATATTGTAAGATATTTTTTTTCTTATTTATTGCGGTTTTATGTAGTTAAATAATTTTAAATATGTATTTATTATGCAGATGAGTAAGGCAAAACAATTGATGGTGATCGATCCACAATTCAAAAAAGGATACAAATTTGATCATATCTGGGATATTGCCAAAAACTTTCCCAAGTTCGATTGTCCATTGCAAAAATCAAGAGCCGGCAAACGTTCATCCCAACCAACCCAATCAAGTATGTATGTACCTGAATCTCCTCTATCACCTACTACAACTCCTTCATTTCCTCTTCACTTAAGTGACGACAGTGGTAGTGGTTCTGGGTCTCAATGCCCATTGGGTGTAAGAAAACTAAATTGAAAAAAAAAACGACGAACAAGTGTTAAATCTACTTACTACATTACATGAATCAACACAAAAAATGCATGAACTCTTGAATGAAAAAGAAAGAAAGAAAGAAGGCAGAGCGTTTTGAGAAGAAGATGACTGAACAACAAAAGTTCAATATCAATTTTGAACGAGATTCAGATCACAAATTGATGATGATGGACATAAATTCAATTGAAGATCCTGTTTCACGTTTATATTTTGAGAATGGAAGAAAAAGGGTTGTCCAAAAACAAGCTGCCTCTTCAGTCCCTCCCATCATGACGATAATTTTAATTATCAAGATTATTTTCCAGCTATGGGAGGATCTGATTCTAGCACAGGATTAGAAGATTTTTAATTTATAATTATTGCATTGCATTTTTAGTACTTATTATTTTTAAGTTTGTTTTTTTAGTACTTGTTGTGTTTAATCTAATGTATTTCATGTTTTAATGTAATGCAATGTATTTAATTTTATGTTTTAATCTAATGTATTTAAGTTTTATCTTATTTTTAGTACTTGTTGGTTTTAATTATATTTTTAATTGTTAAAATATTTATTAAATTTAAAACAAATTGAGATCAAATTCATAAAAAAAACACTAAAAAATTAAAATTTAACACAATTTAAAAAAAATTAACAAACTTAAAAAATTAACAACACAATTAAAAAAAAACCCACCCAAAAGCCCAAAATCCATTAATAAAACTAATAAAATAATTAAAAAACCCCAAACCCTCCCCCAAATCCCTATGACGTCGCATATCTCGTCCCCAATTTCTGCTGGGCTTTTTCCCGCGATATTGTATACAAACTGGATTTTTTGGCGTCCCGGCCCTGCGTTGAAGCTTCAACCCCCGCGGTTTTCGTGGCTGAAGAGATTTTCCCGTCACTATTGGAGATGGTCTTATGCCATAAACAGAGAATAATAACTCTAAAAAAAAATACTCCCTCCATCTCATAACACTTGCAACATTTTTCTTTTTGGTATGTCCAGAACACTTACAACATTTCCTTTTTGAAATTTTTTTACTAATTAATCACTCATTAATCCTACTCTAATTAAAATCTAAAAATTCAAAAATAAAATTTTCTTAAAATTGAAAATTCTTTTTCAAAACAAAATTAAAAACATTTCCCCATTTAATAAAAGTACCCAACTACCCACCCATTAATATTCCTCAACCCTAATCTCTTTTTCATCTACAAACTTTAATTTTCATCGCCACCCTTCTTCTTCTTCCCCAACCAGATATAATTGTCGTCGCGTTCTTCGTCGCGGTTCTGCTCTTTTTTTTTCTTTTTTTTTTTCTAGTTTTCACTTTGCTAGGCGATTCCTTGGCAGCTTTGGGTCGGCAGACACTGCTTCGCTCGGATCTGCGCCACCGTGGGCAGTTGGTGGCGCTGGTGGAGAGGGGCGACAAGCCGTGGAGATTGATGCATTTTCCTCGCCCGGAGGAGACGCCGCTTTGTTTGATCCCGCCCCCGGAAGGCTACAAGGTCCCCGTGCAGTGATCGGAGAGTTTGTATAAGGTGGAGTCATTTCACTTTTTTTAATTATCAAGTGTTCTTGAAAATTGTTGGGGGAAGATTCTATATTTTGTGGAGATTGTTTGTATTCTTCAAATGAATAATTTAAATGCGTTTGGGAGATTGACATTGGTTTGGATGTTTGCTTCAGCTTGTTTGCTTTTTTTTTTCCTTTTGGCATGCTATATGTTTGAGCTTCACAGAATCTCTCTGATGACTAGAATATTTATTAGTTTTTGCAATAAATTGAATCTAGAAAAACTTTGATTTTAATTCGAAAGTTAATTTAGTGGAAGTTTTCTCTTTTCTCAAAAAGAAAAAAAAATTAAAGTTCATTAGCATACTAATCCTATTCCACTATCTCTTCTAATCACTTCTTAATATCCGCGCACGGTTAAAAGTCTCAAATGACTTGGGACGGAGGGAGCAATAAAAAAATAAACAAAGAATAATAGGACACCTTGTATCATGTGTTGGGGTGTTAGAATATAAATTTAAATTATATTTTTACAAAAATAAAAATCATGTATATTACAATATAATCTAATTGATTTATAAGAATAAAAATTAAAATTTTATAAGAACACAAATTATAGTTATAAATTAATTTATTTTAATAATCAAATTTTAATCAAAAATTTAAAAATAATTACTAAAAAATATTATATACCCTAATTAGGTGGAATGAACCCTATAGTTGAACTTATAAAATTAATCCAAATCATATTAAATTAAGATTATAAAAAAATATTAAATAAAAATTAATAATTTTAATAGTGGAATAGGGAATGGAACACAAAAAATGGGACAGAGGATCTCATGCCAAACTAATTAGGCATGAGAAAAAGGGAAAAGAAAAAAAGACTGAAAATAATGATATACACTTTTTAGCCATTTTTTTCCATATCTTTTATTTGGGTTGGTTGTATTTTAGTTTCCAATATTATTTAATCTTATAAAATCAAAGAAATTAAAACTTAATTTTTAACCGTTGTGAGTTTTTAATTCTTATGAAGCACACTTTAATTTTTAACATTTGTCGAAATTTACAATTTATTACCCAACTTTTGTAAAATTATATTTTAATTTAAGGCATTTATAAACTTGCATTATAATTCTTAACATTTTTCTATTTGCATTTTTACTTCCTATCAAGAGTCTATTGTTAAAAGAATAAACCAGAGGTAAACGAAATTGTATTTAATTTCTAATATTTTGTGAGTTTTCTCAAAATCACAACATTTTAATTATCAGATTTGTTATTTTTGAATTTAATTTCTAATATCTACCAGCTTTTTAGTGATTTAACTCATAAATATTAAAATTAAAATATAATCTTATAAATATCAGATTACTTTGTAAAATGGGCGATCATCATAAATCAAATGCACTTTTTTTTAAAAGTAAAAATAGTTTAAATATATTCTTAATTATGTGCATTTTTTCTTTTTTATCATAAATAATTAAAATGTTTCAATAAATACTCAAACAGCTCAAAATTATACAGTGATATTCAAAACTATTTTTCTGGTCAACAAAAATCTAAGCCATACACAATGAGTTATCCAATTAAGCATTTGAATTAAAAAATGAATTTGCTCACTTGAATTCCTGTAAAACTATTCATGTGGTTTTCAATTAAATTCATAAAATAGAAAACCTTACAGGATCTTGAAATCAATGATTCTCACAATTAATTACGTACATTTCTCCATCGTAGAATCGAAAATCGAAGAAGACTAGTGTTTCTCTGTAATACCCCGTATTTAAATTTCGATCTTGTCTAAATAATACGAATTTCTAGTGCACTTATGATACTCTATTTTCTAAATTAAGGGTTATTATTTAAAATAAAATAAAAATCTCTATATATTTATATATATAGTATGTATGTATAATGCACTACTAATATTTATATTAGCACTATTAAAACTAATATATTTTATTTAATTATGGAGGAACCACTATATAGTGTATAATGCACTAATAATAAAAAAATAAATAAAAATAATAATGTGGAGGAATTAGTGGGGAAATTATTATTAATAATAGTAATGTGGAGGAATTAGTGGGGAAATTATTACTAATAATAGTAATGTGGAGGAATTAGTGGGGAAATTATTATTAATAATAGTAATGTGGAGGAATTAGTGGGGAAATTATTATTATTAATAATAATAATAATAATTAAATGTCTTTTTATGCCTATATAAGGGCATGAGATTGGAGCAAATATACACACAAAATAAATAGAGAGAAATAAAAGGAGAAGGAGAAGTAGAGTGAGAGAGAAAGAGAAGGCAAGAGTGCAAATTTCAAAAAAAAAATCCACCACAGCCGTCACCTTTCCGGCGACATTTCGGCCGCCTCCAGCAAGATATCGACGAACCGGCACCACCAACGTGTAGCTCTTGCTCCCAGCTTCGTTTTGAGCTAAGGTGGAGCTCGTGAGGCGGAGTATCGAGCGAGATATCGAGGAGAGAAGGAGGGTCACCGGACTGTGGTGAATTCTTCCCAGCCCAGCCCCCTTCTCGCCGTCCCTGTTTCCGGCTGTATTCCGGCTGCCACAGACCGCCGCCGGCCACAAGATCAAAACCATTGCGTAACCCTTACTTCAAGGTTTCCGTGAAGCTAAAATACGAGTCGTGAGGCTGAGTGTCGAAGGAGATACAGAAGAGAGAAGTCACCCCACTCCCAAACCATTCCAGCATCCCCACCCATTTCTCTCTCCACGCTGCCCTGTTCCCGTCGCGATTACGGCCAACTCCGGCCACCTTTTGACGATCCACCACCTCCATCTGAAATCTCGTTCTCCAAGCTTCGATTTGAGTACTCGTGGGCTTTGAGAGGACGAGGAGCGAGAAAGTTATCGTAGAGAGAAGTGAGCCCGCCGGAGTTGGTGAGAATCCTATTTTCAGATTTTAAATCTTGTTTGAATGTGATTTTCTCGAACCATAACTTGATTTTTCGTGTTTATCTCGATCCGATTTAAGTTATTCTCAATTTTTAAGTTTAATATATGTTTATCCAAGCATGTTAAACATATTTAAGGTGTAGGTTATTGTAATCGAGAGTCGGATTAAATTCTATTTTGATTAAGAGAGGTTGAAGCATGTTAAATTAAAGAGGAAGCATGTGACATGTTGATTGGGAATTTTTGAGTTAAATTTATGATTATGGGAGCATGATGGGTGTAAAACATGCATAGATATTGATGGTTTGGATCGAAAGAAAATTATGGAAAATATGTGGAATTTAAGTTTGACGGTAAATTAATTCTTAGAATTTGTTGAGGTTTACCGTTGTCCTAGATCGCTTATCCTAATTGGGTACACCATGATTAATTGTAGGAATTTGAGAACAAGGATCATTGAGCTCAAGCATCTAATAAGCCAAGTAAACGAGGTGGGAAACTATTTCAAATCTATAAAAATCAAATGCGTGTTTTATTTTCAAAATGCGTGGTAAAATATTTTGCTTTTAAACTGAAAATGCTATGCATGTTTTGTGTTGTCATTCTGTCCTCTGTCTTTTCCCGTTGACAGAGAGTAAAATAATGATGTTCGGAACCAGTTTCTTATAACTGCGCTAGAATTTCATTAGTAGTATGGGGTAGCGACGCCATACGAAGGGATTATGAAGATATAAGGAGAACATGTTATGAGGTCGGAGATTTAATGATATGATTGAGATGATGTTGATGATTGATTGTGAAATATGATTTAATAAGCGATCGGGTCTCAAACAGGATTTCTGAGACTAGTGCACTCTAAATGACAGTAGGTTGAGTGTGTACTCATTCCTTGCTAGTCATCGTAATTTGGAAGCCGGCCAACTTCCAGTTACAAAACCGAACAGATATGACAACACTAAAAATAATGGGTGTGTGAGTAAAATGATTTGGCTAGCACGGTTTATTTCAACAAAACCCCGTGTTTAGCTGTGTGTGTTGCATAGCATGTTTCATATATAATGTATGTTTTTGGCATGTTTCTCACTGGGTACGAAAGTACTCAGCCCTCGCGATATTTCTAAATCGTGTAGGTTAAGCAGCAGGAATGGAGGTAGCAGGTGTAAGCAGAAGAAGGAGAATAAATGTGTTTTTGAAAAGCTTACAGATCCTGTGGCATGTATCTTCATATACATGTCACCATCACGTTACACACACGCTGCTACACTCTCTGAAAACCCTTCCCTCTTTTAAATATATGTTCGACTAAATCTCTGTTCTGTTATTGACTCGAAGAATCATTTCTTATGTTTAACTATCTTTTAAATTAATTCAAGTCTTTTTCTTATTTGAATGTATCAAATGCTCATCAAAACCTGAAACATCAATGTAACGTGGCCCCATATTGGGAAGGTCAGATGGGGGCGTTACATTCTCTTCCTTGACTTCTATTCATTTTCTCACGCTCGTGATGACGGTTAGGGTTTGAGAAAAAACTTTTATGTCAGGAATTGAGGACCTGATCCCTGTTTATAGGGTTAACTAGCATTTCACCCGTGCGCTGCACGGAAGCAGTGCATCTTAAGTATTATAAAAAAATTTTAAGTTTATTATCAAAATATTTTTAGTTTTACCTTTTAACATTTTTTAACATAATCATCTGATGTGCAATATATCATAATAAAATGCTACTTACTTAATGTCTTGCAATATTAGATCCATCAATTTATATTTTTCTTTGCACTTCACTATTGGTGTTTATAATTTGAGTGCTTGTTGAGCAAAATGCCAGTTATATATGTTTTAAAAATTATTGTTGTTCGAATAAAATTATAGTTATTTACAATTTCGAACATTAATTTACTCATCAAATAATTCTCTATCTTTGACCACCTCCAAACTTTGAATCTCCTCATAAAATTTAATCAAAAGTATTTGTTTTGAAAAATTATTTCCACCATCATTTTCATATCAATTTCACAATTAAAGTTTACCGTATACTCATGAGTGTTGATTTTATATCTACCATGATTGTGTATCACCATAAAATTATTTATCCCATAAAGAAATTATTCATTCAATGTTGATTGCCACTTCTTTATGAATAGTCTGTCAATGGTATTTTATCGGAATAATGCATGAAAAAAAAATATATTAGTCGTTAAGAAATATAAATTTATTTATTACTACAAATGAAATAAATATACTTATCTTTGAGTTGTGATTTATTGTCTCTAAACTAACTATCTTTTTTTATTATTTGTTGATATAATATTGTAAATCTTTAGAATTTGAAGCTTTATAATAGCATTTAACTTCACTTCTGTAAGATGAAGATCACAAATATTACATCACATTGATGACAATTTCTTATTTGGTCATTCAATTTCTCAACAATCTGCAAATAAAATATTTTGCATTACTACTCATGAGAATTTTTTTTAATAATTAACAATAAGAAAAGTTTTACCGATTTTCTGTGAAAGATGTGAGCAACAATTGACGTAAAATAATTATAACAATCAAATGGATGATATTTATTTATTAATATTTGAGATCATCTAATGGTGGGGAAAAAAAGCAGTTATTGTATAACGGGAGTGAAGCAGTTTTTTATAATTTTAAAAAATAATTGAGATTGGACTGTTTTTATTTCTATATTTGAGCATAATGGATGATATTTTATTTACAAAAATAATTTTAAGTTAAGCAATCGAGATTGGACCGTTTTTATTTTATTTCACTGATTGAATAAAAAACAAAATGTTTTACATATATGGTAAGTACAGAAATAACTAATTCAATATAAAGTTAAATATTTTTTCGAGCTTTATATTTGTCTAAGTTTAACTCTCATAGTTTTTATAATCTACTTATAAATTATACTCCCTCCGTCCCATTGAAGTAGTCTCACTTTCCTTTTTTGTTTGTCCCATAGAATAGTCCCATTTTCCTAAAATGTCAACCTTTTTCACACTCACCAATAAAATATTAATTCCACTACACTCACAACTCTTAATTCCCGTGCCGAAAAGAAAAGGGACTACTTCACCGGGACGGAGGGAGTAATACTAAATGAAAGCAAGCAAAAGCAAAAAATCCCGCCTAAATGTTACACAATCCCACCCAAATCTCATGAAGAACCAAATTTATTGAAAATGATGTAAAATGAATTACTGAAAAAAGGCATGCCTACTCCATGCCTATCAATCTACTCCCTGACATTCACTATGAATCTTTCCTATCTACTTGACATACGCAACCATAAATTCAAATTTCAAATACAGTATAAAATCTGCCAGTTCCTTCAACATTTCAACTGAGAGTAGAATCACAAAGACATCTCTCATTCTGTCTTTTTCTACATCCTTACCCTCCACACGACCGATCCCATAATCATTTACCGACTCTTTTCAATAATCTTATTTTCTCCTCAAAACTTTTGAAAAAAAAAATAACAAATTCCAAGAGGTGTTATTTAGACTCCAATTAATCTATGCAGGTACAGTTAAAACATAGAGTGGTTAGAAAGAGAAAGTTGAACATGATTATTTACAACAAATCCTTTCGTGAAAGAGGATGGCTGGCCGGCGAAAGCTTAGCCTACTGAACTGGAGAAGGCGCTGCAGCTGCCGGAGAAGACATCTGTGACGATGGTTGGGCAGCAACAGGTCAACTTCGATCTGTGCAGCGGCGATGATGTGGAACCCTAATGAACTCATTTATCCTATCTACTTAGTCCTCTATGTATGTTTCATCTATTGACCAAAGAGGTGGACGGCCGTGAGGTGTTTCTCTTTAACTTAACCCGTCCCTCTCTCTTTCAGGACTGCACTCACAACGAAGTCACTGTATGATGGATCGAGCAGCGCAAATCATGGCAGGATGAAAAAGTTCATTGCCGAGCGGCGCATCACAATACATTTAGATCTAAAATTTACTAGTGTGAGTGTACTTTCGCTTTAAAAATATTAATGTGAATGTACAGTATCCATTTTAAATGTTTTAGAAATATTTCATTTATTATTTTGACTTGATTTAAAAATTAAAATTATGTATTCATATGTTCTTGATTAATAAATTTATTGCAAAAGATCTCATTATTATTATTATTATTATTGTTCTTTATTTAATATTTTGGTGATCCACTATGGGAAGGAGATGTCCTGAAATCTAATTATTTTTTTTAGTAAATTATACTGGTATTGCACAATTTGTTTGTGTATTTTTTTTAGATAAGTATTGCACTAGTTTATCATTGTACAATAATGTCAAATTTGTTAAATATGTAGTATCAATTTGGTTGGTCGGATGCATTTCTTTAATGAATAAGTATCAAAAGCATCATATCCAACAAAATATTTGTCAATCGCAATCCAATATTTTCTAGAAAAATAAATTATTATTTTAACATCTAATATAAATAATTAAATAACATGAATTTTATCGGATTTAACACTTAAATAATTTAAATTCGTGCAACGCACGGGTGAAGTACTAGTTGAATATTAATTTCGGTACGTGAAGAAAGAAGTGGCAATAAATTAAATACAATATCTGAACTTAAAGTAAAGAATAAACAATAATATAATCATAAAAATGATATTGATAAAAAATAATGAAATTTAGTTGAAACTCCGATGAAGCGATAAATTTGATATAATTAGATATATAATCCTCACGTAAATATGAAGTACATCAGGAAAATTATATATACACTTAATATTAAATTTGTTCTCAATAAAATTGTTCTTATATTTTGAGATACTTTAAATATTCTATATATTTACTGATAGATAAATATTTCTGAAAAGTAAATAAAAATATTAAATTGATGAATAATTTTGAGGACATTGAGACTCCACCCACACCAGCTGTACAACAAAATTTATTTTAACACGCAGTAATTACTCCTCATTACCGACTCCTTTTATCTCACTCTCCCATATGCCTTGTTGCTCCACTCTCTCTCCACTTTGTAAGACTATTTTCCAATGGGAAGATCTTGGGTTAGGCAGGCCTAAAAGATTTAGGCGGGTTTTATCCATTAACCCAAGCCCAAACCCATATAATATACCTTAATTGGGGATTAATAAACCCTGTTTGGGATGGGTCAATCCATTTGAGTAGGATAGAACCCGCCTAAACCGTTTAGGCCTGCCTAATGCAAGTTTTTGCCTTTTCCAATTTTCCAAAATCCAAATCCAATTCTTACCCATCATAATATTCCCAGTTTCTTAGTCATTTTCTTTGGTTCATTACTCTGTTTTCATCATTTTCCAGTTTCTTTCCTTATCTGGTTCATTATCAATAGCAAATGATAGTAGATTATTTTCTCATAACTTTTTTTTTTGTTTTCGCTTTTATCATTTTTGTTCTCGGACTTTTCCTTGACAAAATTTAATCCTAAACTAGCTGCCTGTCTCATGTATCACCTCACCTCCAATCCTTCATATTCACCCCTGGCTAATCGGTTAGGATATAGAGCTAGTGTCGATGGAATTCGGTCATCGAGAACAACCATGATCATGCCATTCTACAGCAGATTCCAAAATTCTTTTGCATAAAACATCACATTGATGATTATGGTTTTTTAATTTACCTAATTAATTATGAATGTTGATGGTGCCAGTTTTTTTATAGTTGATTTGGTTAGAGTCCGAACGATTTAAGTTGATTTAATTTGTGCAAATTTAAGGCCTAAATGTTGGAGACGATGCGACTATCTATCACCATGTGAGAGATTATTTGATATTTATAGACACAGAACTAATAACTTTAAATTTGAATTTTGAAATAATTTAGGAAATATAAAAATTGAA
>JAPKLW010000297.1:571568-589133 GCA_026898455.1 Plectranthus barbatus
TGGAATGGTCTGCGCGAGCTGCTACAGTGGTCAACGGTTTTCTTTTAGTATATATATATATAGATATAGCCTACATAAAATTGATATTCCCATCAAACATCAATTAATATCAAATATGCTCCAAATATTTCATATATTTATTTAGACTTATCTAATTAATAATTTATTTATCTTTTAATCCATAATAAATATATAACACACATGAGACATATCTTACATTCTCTCACTTGTCACATGTGACATTCCATTATCATTATGGATACAAATAAATTATACTTTCATAATGCGCATTGGTAAGACTAAATATTCATTCATTGGGTTCATCATAATATCATGATTAATGGTGGATAACTAAATCGAGTCATGACGGTTGTATGTCACACAATCGACATAGTCTCTTCCATGTACCACAATATAGTCACATCTTTAACATGTTCATTCATTTGGAGCATACATTCGGTTCAACATAATGTCTTTATTCAAGACTATGTCTGTTATACATTTATCTATTACAATTATGCATGCAAATAGAAACATGTGTTGGTCCTTGATCAGAGTCGTGATAAGCAGCCGAAAGCTACTTAGCAAATGCAACGGAATATTAAAGTCACTTGCACTTAGTTTCTTTTCCAAATACTTAGCTCGAGGTAGATGTTAAGATTGCTTCAGAGATATACTATAGCAACTTGAGGTTGCTAGGTTTAAAAACAACAAGCACAAACAATAAAACAATAAAGAACACAAGGTTTATAGTGGTTCGATCCTTAAAGATCTACGTCCACTCCTCATTCGAACACTGAGAATTTCACTGAAAACATATATTCAAGTACAAGGATTCGCCTATCTCCTGTAGCAGGTGGTGAGATTTCGAGCCAGCCACTACAAAGCTATCCTCCGTTACTTGGATCTTTTCGATCGGCAGCTGCGGCTAAGTTAAGGGCGCACCTTCGTAAAACTTGCCTTTACTACAATGGAAGCTTTATAGTTCCTTCCGAACTTTTCTGGGGGTTTCGGCAACAGCCCGTGATAGTCAATCTCTTTTCAGAGATGTGACTGCTGGATGCTTCCTAGGTGGAATTTATCCCAATGATTAGATTCTTGAGCAAAGTCAAGGAATCTCTTCAATGTAGTGTCAGATATTCAATGAGGGGGACACTACGATTGTTGAGAGCTTTGAATTCTTCTCTTTAAGGAGCTCTCAACTGACTACTCTCTTTTTGCTTTGTTCGCTTTGTAAAAGGTATCTCTTGCGATTTGCAGTTGTGTGTTGTAGTAAAGCAGTAGTAGTCGTAAGAGGGTTCTCTCTTGTTTGAACTTCTCTTTTATATCTGGAGATTCAAACTTTGAATCTCCAGACCCGTTAGACACAACGATCCTCCTTGTCCAAAAGAGCTACTTGCTTTTTCGTCCTTTCCGGCGTGTACAGTGCCTTTTTACCTACTTCGGGAAGGCTATTCGTCCTTTGGTTGTACCTTCTGTCAGAACGGTAGTATTAGCAAGTATATGCTGAATGTCTCCTTGCTTAGCATTCTATCGGAGAATGCTGGGAGCATTCTGCTAAGTGTTTTGATTGATGAGCTCTTCTAGCAATCTGCTAAGTACTAGCGAATGCTGACTCCTTCATCTTCTGCTATCACTTGATATTTTGCTTCCTGATTGCTATAGCTTCTAGCAATCTCCTGAGCAAATAGTGAATGCTGACTCCTTCAGCATTCCGCTATCTTTTTACTGCTGGCTGCTGAACAAATACTCCTAGCAGTCTCTTATTTCAGTATATGATTGCTAGCATTTTAGCAATCATTCTTCTTAGCACTTTGTCTGCTATCTCTTTAGCAGTCCTTTCTGTCTGCTGACTTCTCTAGCTATCTGTTTGACTGCTGAGAACGTTCCTAGCATCCAGAATTCCGAAGTCTTTCTTTCAATTGCTGACTCCTTCAGCAGTCTTCTGCAAGCACTTCTAATCTATTACAACTCGAAATATTTTCTAAACAGGACATTACACAGAGTTGCTACGCTCTTGGACTACGCCAGCAGCTTTGATTTGGAAGACTGCATGGAATGACAGGTTTCTTCTGTTTTATATTATATAAAAATTGAGCTTGTTCTTGCATTGTCTGTTCATATCATTTGAATTTGATTGTATTTTTTAGAATTGCATAGTTTCATATTTTATTATGTTGAAGCAACTCGCTTCTGCATCTTCAACTTTGTAAGAATCACTTACAGTTATGGAGATTGAAGCTAGCAAAATAGTTTATGTAGGAGAGAGAATGAAAAGTGAGAAAATTATGCATTGAACTACAATTTAACTTTCTTGGATTCTGGTTTTGTGATTGCTTTCTTAATTTGTGACCTACAAATTATTTTTCACCACCAAAGCTATTAGGATTCGACTCATCCTTATAAAACCAGGCTTATAAGAAGAGGAATATCTCATTATTATAAGGTTGTCCAGACCAATGTAGGCAACATTTAACACCGCGTATTCATAAAATGGGCATTTCAGAATGCATCAGAAAATATTACCCTTTTCTTGCTTCACAAACATGTGATACTCGACAAACATTGTTGCAGAAGTCGGTGATACGATCCTCGTTGGGAGAGGGTCGTATCATCCGTATCTTTTTCTTATCAACGAGCAAGGATCGTATCAGTTGGGTGATATTCTTGAACATAGGTATTATTATTTTGTGTTTGTGCCAATCAAAAGGTGACAGTGAAGTTTGAAAGAACTCAAAGACAGAGTGGGTTATGGAGTAATGAGGCTGAATTTGAAAGCATAAATTCTGGGATTATGTTGTGACAAGATTGTGAAGAATCTTAGGTGGTTGAATATAGAAATGATTTGAGTGGAAGTTGGAATTTGAGTTGGAATCAATGGTTAAGAGAGTTTCCACCCATTCTCTCCTTGTGGAAATATACACCAAAATGCCCATGATTTTACCACTTTTACACTGTCAAATCATCACTAACTTTAAACTATTTTTCTAATTCATCATCCAATACGGCTTTTCGAGAGTTATTTTTTCCCTTTTCCTTGCTACAAGAGGGCATGTTAGTTTTTAGGTGTGTACACGATTCGGTTCAAATCGGTCAAATGTTAATTTGACAAGTGATTAAATTGAACGGTTGGATCATAAATCTCAAACAATATCATTTAGTTTGACCCACGATTTGAGTAAAGAAATTAATCGTTTGGGCTAGACCGAACCACTTATATTAATAACAAATATTTAAATTATATATTATAATACAAATATCAATGTAATATATTTAGTATAGTAGTTCAAGTTAGACTTTATATTTATAAAGTACAAGTTTTTTATCCTTTACTATGCAACATCATACAATAAATATTTTTTCTACATTTTTATTTATTTTTTGAAATATAAAATAAACCCTAAATTATTAAATATTTTGTTAGGAAATTTGTTAAATATTTCCTTTATCTTATTTTGTTTTGGTTGTAAAAGTGTAAAAGACATCTTAGTAAGTATCTAGATTAAGTTCTAGTTTTGGTTTCAAAATTTAAAGTCTTGTAAGGTCTTTATTATTGAGTTGTAAGTTGGAGCTGAATCAAAGACAGACTGAAGAATCAGTCTGGATGCGCGAAAGACTAGAAGAGATTGGGAAGTCAGTGCGGGACTGATCAGTGTGGGATTGACAAGTTTGGGACCTCACCCATCTTGGAACTCACCAGTCAAGGACTGTCTAGTTTAGAATTCGCCAGTCTCAAACTTACAAGTATGGGTATCGACGATCAGACTTGTGACGTCATCCAGCATGGACTTGCCAGCATTACGATATCAGCATGGAACCTTAATTCTGATCCCCGGGCATAAGAGACAAGAAGAATTTCTATGAGTAATGATACTGACAAATGAATACTTTAAGGATTGGAGATTCCTTAAACTCTGCAAATTCAAGACTTCAGTCTTGATTCCTCGGACTTGTCAGTCCAAGATTCCTCAGACTAACATACTGTCGTTCTGACAAAAGGTGAACAGTCAGTGTCGCAGTCAGAAAAAGCGGGAAAATGTACTATACTTTTTGGAAAATACTACCTACCCACGCAGAGGACAGAAACATTGGATTTGTCAAACATCCAATGTGTCTTTCGGCTACAGGGATTTGAATCTCACTCATTCGTCTATAAATAGTCTACCCGAACTCACGAGCTTGCCAAAACTATTAAATTTACGACTCAAACGTTAGAGACTTTCAAAGCTTTCCGTGTGTCACTCATGTGAACACGAGACTCGGAACATCTATTCTTGAGTTAATCTTGGTATTCTTTCTCCAAGAAAGAATACAACAATGTAGTACGCTTTGTACTTTGACTATTACGAGCGATCTTGCCGCCAAGCTGACAGTTCCAGGGTGAAATATAAATACTCTATTCAGGCGACGAGAAGGCTGCGTGGTGTGCCCACACTCCGAGGAGCTGTGAAGTGAAGGACGAACAAAGGACTAGGCGAGTGAGCTTGCGGACTGAAGGACGATGCATCCTTCAGCAAGCGATAGAACGTAGGAGTACCTTGTAGATCCAACAACAAGTTGATTTCCAGACCTGTGTCTGAAGAGTGGACGTATGACCATTTTGTCCGAACTACTATAAATTATTGTCTTTTTATTGCTTTCTGGTTTACCAGTTTACGTACTTTAAAACTTAACACTCAATTGTTGAAGTATAAGTTGAAGCTGAAACTGACTTAAAGACTATCCGGACTTAAAATTCACACTAAGTTTTGATAACTAAACTAAGACTGACATTCAGTTAGGATAAGTGCAAGTACTAACATTAGAACATTTTCGCTGTGCAACTAAACTTACTCTGAAAAGCTGGGATCAACATATTACAATTTTACAATTTCATTCAAACGTCTCTCTCTTTACCCTTATTGTCTTCTCTATTCTCTAGTCCGGATTCATCATTGTCGCATCGTAATAATTTGCCATTTTAGGAACTATTATGTTTGAGAATGAGATATGAGCTATTATATTTTGATGTCATTAATTGTTTGTTTCAATAAGGATTGTCTCTTTGCCGATGAGAGCCACTATTTTTTTATTTCTCAAATAAATTATTGCTAAAAATAAATTTTTTTTATACTATGACTTTGCTCATTAAAGTCATGTTTCAAACCCTTAAACCGACTGAACCAAACATTTTTATTTGGTTTGGTTTGATTTAGTTTGAAAGATTAATTTGGCCGGTTTGATTTGATAATTTTCTAAATCTATTATTAAGTTTGGTTTATACTTCGACCCTCGAACTGGCTAAATCAGACTGTGTACAATCCTAATTAGTTGTGTTTATTTTATCTACTTAATTAAATCAATTGTCACTGTCTTAATTCTACTTTTATTACACAAAGTACTTATTATAACTCACTTCTCGGTTGGGCTTCATGTATAAAAAAATCTTGAATAAGAGATTATGAGGTCTATTCTAGCTTTCTTCGGCCACTAAAATAAATGAAAAGTATTTTATTAATGTGAGCAATATTTTTAAATTTTTATATGATTCGATGATTCTTAAAAGTTTAGTAAGTTGAAAAAATATATAAAAAAGCATGATTTCTATTACCAAATATATATTGCCATGCAAATATTAAAATAACTCCATGAAGCCAATAATTAATTAACTTTGATGCCATCATTATATATTCTTCTAGCCATTCATTCTAATAATTTACTTTATTATAAGGGTCACTAGCTAGTAGTCCAAAATTTATTTTAGTGGGAGTCTCATTGTTAGAACAAAGCCCAATAAATAAAGGACAGCTTGAAATCTTTTTAAATTACAATAATCCCTTTTCTAAAATAACTTTTAACTTCCCAATCAGTTTAGCTTAATGGTTGTGGAATTATTATAAAAATGAAACCGACATTTTTTTAACAAAGTTGCACCAACTAGGGTGGGAATAGGTCGGGTTACTCGACATAGGCCTTTGGCCTAACCTATTACAGGTCGGGCTAGTCCAGACCAATTTCGTAAATAGGTCATACTTAGATTATTTGAAAAGCCTATTTAACTAAATAGGCCCGGGCTCAGCTCGAAAATAGGCCTATTAAGTCTAACAAACCGACCCATTTAAATAATCATATATTATATAATTAATCAAATATATTTATCATCTTGAATAAAAAATATACGAATAAATTATTTATTACTAAATACTGTATTTATTTAAATTATTAAATAAATTTGTTATTGAAATAATATAATATATTTATAACTTAAAAATCAGGCTCCAATAAGTCTTATACAAGCTAAAAATCAGACAAATTTCATTAAAAAAGTCAGGCTAAGACCTACAAAAAGCCTACTATAAATAACAGACCCGATCAGGTCTCTTCAAGTTATAGCAGGTCCAGGTCTACGAGACCAAAACCCAGCCTAGCCCGCCTATTCCCACCCTAGCACCAACCACTATCCTCAGCTATATATTGGTTGAATTAGAAATCATCAATGTAGGGTTAAATATGTACAAACGGTTAAAAATCTAAGCAAAAGATAAATCGTACTAGAATAATCTCGATAGCTTGATTCTAGTCTTTCTTGGTCTTAAACACCAAATATACTAAATTTGTACAAAATTATTCTTACTCAAAGTGATTTATAATTCATAAAGTAAAAATAAAATAAAATTACAAAGACATCAAATTGAGATAAACTTATACGAACTTTATCATTTTGAAAGATTAGAATATAAAGACCTTCCCCTTTTTAATTCATAATTATTATTTATTAATTTGTTAATTACATAATTAAGCCCTTTTTAATTCATAATTATTATTTATTAATTTGTTAATTACATAATTAAGCCGTAAATGTGTTCAGTTGGAAGCAAACTTAGTAATATAACAAAGTCTACTCAGATTTGTTAGGAAATAAATTATTACTCCCTCCGTCCCATATGAATTGTCCACTTTGTTTTTGACACAATAACCAATATAAGTAGAGATATAGGAAATTAGTATTTTATTAATGAGTGAGTATTATTTATCCATTTTAGGTAAATGGACAATTAAATAGAACGAACAAAAAAGGAAAGGTGGACAATTGAAGTGGGACGGAGGGAGTATTATTTACTTTTTTGGAAAAAAAAAAATTCTTCTTTGTTAGCAGCTGATGCATGCGATAAATAAATATAAACTTATTCGATAAATGCTGGTTGACTCGTGCAATTAATCATAAACTATGGTCATATTGAAAATTACAACACCATAAAATTAGTGTTTGCCTTGTACGAGGGTGTAATGAGATATATTTAGTGTCACAGAGAGGGATATGAACTTTGCATTAAAATTAATATTACAAATATCAATAATTCAAAACTATTTTGAACAAAAACCTTAAATACTCTACTAAGTTGGATTGTGAAGCCTCATCGGTTTCTTGCTACCTGCAGATACATAGCTATAGAAAGAGAGTGAACAACAAGTTGCAGGAGGCCAAAATCATTTAAGATCAAGAATTTAGGATTTACCTTTGATGTGATGAGCATTTGTGTAGTCTATATGTATGGAGTCACTGTCAAGGAGAGAGGCTCTTTCGTCTCCGAAAGCAAGGGTAGTGAATGTATCACATGAAATGGACATCATGTTCTTGCTGCTCAAGAACAATGGTAGCTCGAGCTAGTCTGTAGGCTGTGGATCTCATGTTTCTGACCAGAACATAGATATCCTTCTTTCTCAGCTTTACGGGTGAAGCCGTCCACTGTGCCTCCCGGAGCCTAGAAAGTAAGGTCGCTTCGCAAAGAGCCCCTGCTGTTGCCTTCTTGCTGCATATTCAAGGGTGGAAACCTCATTAGTAAGAAAAGATAAGGAATTTCATGAACTATTTGGCCAGAAACTCGCCTTCCTCGAACAAAACCAGTTGTGACGAACCCTATTGGCCATCGATGGGAATCAAGAGCTTGATCATCAGGTGTCTGAAGTTGCCATTTACCAGATGGTAACTGTGTGAAGTATGATGTTACTGAGGATTGAGCCATTTGAAGTTGCTGGTCACTGCTTTCTGAGCTGCATCATTACATAACAAATGAGCAGAAGATAATGATGCAATAAAACTCAAATCAATGACAGACAAACCCCATCATGCAAGTCTAGGAGTACCTGCAAGTCCACAACATTATGTCAGCAGGGAGGGGTGCACAAACCACTGCACCCTGTTCGAAAACACCCTCCTTAAAAGCACGCAAAAGCACTCGAACAAAGCAAGGTGTTTTGCTAAACTTGGTTTCTGATAAAGCAATGCTTTGTTTGAGAAATTCTTCGTTCCTCATAGACTTCAGCAAGGAATTCTCCTGACCAGGTATTCTGGGGAATAATAACAAAGGATTGCCGCTGATAGTGTTCAGGAAATCGTTCCGCGTGTAAGAAGTCCTTGCTACAATACCCTCAAATGGAGTAGCCGGACAATCAAGATTCTCGTCTTGATTACCGGTTGCTTCTGCTTGAGTATTTCCAGCTTCACACCTTTTTTCAATACTATTGAGCACACAGTCCCAAGGAGGAGGTATTGGGACTTTCAGCGGCCTCTTAGAAGGAGGAAGAAGCATAGATCTATGGTTATCTGAAGCTGCCTCCATTTCCATAAAACGTGAATATGCATTGCAATCAGGAAAGTCGAAGGGGAAGTATGGCAACCCAAGCTGCAGAAAGACAAAAGACATCAATGACAATCTCTATACTATAAGCCGTGTGGCGCTGAAAAGCTCTGTGGAGCATCAATGACTTACCTCACATGCAACCCAGTGCTTCTCTCTTAAGCCTATGGCATGAGCACCATTTGACACAAAAGTAATCCAAAATGCCTTCACCCAACTTAGGGGTAGAATAAGAGAGCACCTGAAGATGTTTGTAAAATAGAACAATTTCTCAGGCATATGAATCAATCTGAATCATGTAAGAAGAAAACAGCAATGAACTTGGTTGTGATAGCATGAATAAAGTTGACAATAATAGGCAACAATAATAATAAATTCAAATACCATGTTGACACAACTTTCATCTAAATTTATCAAGAAGTTATGAGTTGTCATAAATAAATATACAGGCGCATGCGAACAAAGCAAAGTATATCCCAATTTCGAATCACACACACAAACACACATGGAAGCTAACTATGCAAATGTGTTCGTCTTCTCTAGGAAATAGGAATATTAACTAGACAAGGATACTGTAGGGAATTTATTCACAAAAAATCATGCAACTAGATTTTCTTTTGCGGAAGTGCATTAAACCCATGAAGAATGTTTATAGAAGTAAGAAAGGAATAAAACTTTTGAAATGCAAGAATTAATGATTAGGTCAAATTTTAAAGAGGAAAACAGATGTAGGAAAAACATGAAACATAAAAACAAATTTTTTAAAAAAAATCAGTGGGAACAACATACCATGTAACTGAATCTTCAAAATCTCCATTTTTCAAAAGCAAAACAGGACAGGACGTGGTATACTTTTTGTCGACGCCAGCATTTTGAGACCCAGAACCTTTATGACCAAGGCAAAAGAACTCCTTCCGCTGATGATGCTTCTCTGCACATAGAATACTTTCTTCCACTGGAGGTTCTACACCATTGCTGGCATCCCACAAATCACCATACTCATGCACAGGCTTTGCATTATTCTTAGGCAATGATGGAACAGATTGATCTTTACTTTGGAAGTCTTCATTACCTAACATACGAGGGTCCTTCACAACCAAGGAAAGAACTGCAGAAGAAGAAATCTGATGTCCTTTCTCAAACAAAGATGTCTTCTCAGATTCCACAGGATCATCATGCTCACGAGATGAACATTTTTTCACATGCCAAGAGTTCTCGGAATTACTGAGAAGCCAAACAACAACATCAAATTATCATTAGAATGCATATCCAAATTGACAGGAAATCATTACAGCTCCAAGGCACTCACAGCCTAGCAGGTTGCAATGTCTTGTGGAGCAACTGAAATACTTTTGGTCCTATCAATTCCAACTTTGCAAGCTGTCCCTCACGAGATACACAACGGGCTGAACAAGTCCCATCTGTCTGGATCAAAAACTTATGGTTGGCATATACTTCAAAAAATCACTTCACCTATACTAAAATATTTTCCAAATAGGTAGTCCAGTAAAGAAAACAATACGGAGCCAAAACTTTAATAGCACAACACATAGACATGTTTATAGAAACTTCAAACCAACACCACAAGACAAAAGCATCTGAGCAAGAATTTGATGCACAAAATATGTTGAAAAATCCAAGTCCATAGAAAAATGTGGGAAGATAAGTAAAGTTGCAGACAAATATAAAAGTTACCATTAACATATACAAAGTTCTCTAACTTACATTATTTTCACAGGCTGAACTCAGAGAACCATATGCTTCATTAAAAGAAGAAGCAAGTATCCATAACCAGAGCTGGCGGGTAGAGGTGGTGTTTTCTATGTTTTGTTCCCCATTGGAAACTTCTCTGCTATGTTCTTCCATGTTAGAAGATATATGCTGCATAGGTCGCCACATGTAAGTTACCGGAGCAATAGGGGGGAAACTGGGATTGCCAGCATCATGAAGCTGCATAAACAGAATAGTTAGAGCATTACCAAGAGGCCAATATCCAAATATGTGAAATTCAAAGGAGGCTATTAACCATAGCGGTTCCAAAGACATTGCCCACTAGAATATCATGCAAAGTTTCATCACAAGTTGATGGAGAAGGCACCAACACAGAACTTAGAACTGTCATTAACATGTCCTGCGAAAGCACACAGCAAGGTCAGGTCCCTCTAAATATACACATGAATAGAACACCAAAGTGGTCCACCATCATAAATTAATTGTCATTATCCGACATATGCTAGTAAATCCACAAACAAGAGGTGGAAAGAAGTTAGGATGATAGATAACTGGAGTAGTCAATTAAACCTTGAAAAAAATGTTAAAACAATTACTCCCTCCGTCCCATTAGAGTAGTCTCATTTCTTTTCGGCACGGAGATTAAGGGTTGTGAGTGTAGTGAAATTAATATTTTATTGGTGAGTGTGAAAAAGTTTGCCATTTTAGGAAAATGGGACTAATTTATGGGACAAACAAAAATGGGAAATGGGACTACTTCAATGAGACGGAGGGAGTACAATTTTGCATAAGATAACGATAGAAGATGCCTACCTGTGGACCCTCCAACTGGACAACATCATAGTAACTTGAATCATGCACAAGCACTCCATGCTTTAACTTTTTTAAGAGAGCCCTTGAACCTCTTCCTCTGCAACACATGATTATAGTTACATTATCATACATAGGCATCGAAAGAGTGAACTTTTATCGACCGTACAGAAGAGCTTGAATTGCTCATCTTTTAAATCAACTAAGTAATAGACTTAGATATTGCATAGCCAAGTTTATAACATTTGCGGTAAAGACATTTGCGGTAAAGTACATTTCAGATAGGTATACAATAGGTACAATGTTGGCCATAAAAGTTTAAGAAAACAATTACCTCCCATGAAGACCTAGAGGAATATAAAATCCCCAAATTTTTTCCATTTTGAATCGCTTTGCATGCCATACATGCGTTCTCAATCTCTTGGTCCCATCCCCTGAAGTACCATAGCCACTTGGAGGGTTCTTCTTAAATTCAGAATTTCTCCGAACACGACGTGGAACTTTCTTTTCATCTTTCCTCGTAGAATCAACTTTGCCCGCATCTCCAAGCCCGTCTCCACTTCTCTTTCTGAACTTCCTTCTGGCAACCCGATTGTCATGTCCAGTAGTTCTCCTCCTCTTGTTCCTTTGAGACTTTAAATTGTTATTCAAACGCTCAGCAACAATAGAGTGAAGTCCCTCAATCTCAGGAGCTCTAGACTCTGCAAATTTCCTCACATGAAGTTCATGTGGTGGAGTTGCTGACACTCCAGTTTTATTACCATTTGCAACCATATTCACAGAGCTAAATAACCAGACAGTTTTGAACTAGATGTTGCAGTCAGCTATCAAACTAAGCTATTTATCTGAGAAGTGAGAAATATGGAAAGAAAAATATTAATTAGGAAAATGTAGATAGCGCCATGAAGTTGAAGCACCCAGTTTTTCAGAAACTAAATGCATATGAAAGATGTAGCATACAATAAACTGTTTTCCTAATAAAAGACAATTCTGAATATCATCAGGTCATAACTAAGTCTCCGAACCAACCATATTTTCATCACCTTGAAACAACATAAACTGGGTTACATAAGCCATCAAAATCAAAATAATACACAGGAACACTAGGAAGAACTATATATCTTAACTTATTTTTTTCTGCATATTGTGACAATGACTACACAATGAGCCAGCAATTTTGCTTGGCCAGCATGATGTATTCTCTATTTTTTTCTTGGATTCTTAATTATTTAATTTAAATCCATCCCTCAACAATATTACAAACCAAACATTTAAAAAAACTTGGTAACAAACACCAGCAAGGTTGCAGCAACGCATTACAAAATATGGCTAAAATTACAAGGGAATGGTTCGCAAGAAAAGATAATTAAGCTGCAATAAGCAACTCAAGCGATTGCTGTTTCGAACAAAGCAAGAAAATAATTATGACAACACAAAAAACACACATAATTTAGTTACCCAATTAGTAAAACATGATGCTTGCTATGACAAGCATATACATTAAAGATACACTTTTTACTTCTGATCATTACGAAAAAAGAAGCGCACATCTGTTTATCACTTCCAATTATAAACCACACTATAAGTTTATAATACATTAGCTACATGCTCAACGATTACTAACACTGTTCTAAAATTCCCAGCAAGTTAGAGAAATACCAACAATCATAGAGCAAATAGTCATAAATTTCCGCCGTAAAGACGAAACTTTTCAGTATTAAACACAACAATATTCTCCACTATTCACTCAAGTTCCCTTACTAACCTGCGATTGTTCCGCCGGAAGCAAAGCAGATGATACGCTGGAGAAAGTAAGTTCGCCGCTGCTCCGCCGCGCTTCCCTTCTCCACTTTATCGTATTTAAATTTCCTCGTTGGGCTCAGTCAAATAGGCCCAGCTCCTGGCCCATAATAATTAATAGCCCATTATATTTTGGATACGAAATTCTATCTCAAGTTAATAGTAAAAATACTACCCATGCGTCGGAATTGTCCTTTTTTGATTTGACACAATAATTAATGCAAGTAAAGATGGAGAAAATTAATATTTTATTAATATATATTAATTTTCCATTTTAGATAAGAGTATAATTGAATAGGACAGAGATTAAAGTGGGACAAATGGAGTAGTTTTTATAAAAAAAATATATAATTTTTGCTCTGAAGGAGTTCGCGATCAGGTTTGACAGATTTAGAAAAAAAATTCGGTCCAATCAATAGTAAAGTTTGAAATTTCTTCGTACCGAACTAACTAAATCATATAAAAAAAAGGCAAAAACTTGCGTTATGCACGCCTAAACGGTTTAGACGGGTTTTACCATACCCAAATGGGGTTTATGAATCTCCAATTATGACATATTAAATGGATTTGGCTTGAATTAATGAATAAAACCCGTCTAAATGGTTTAGGTAAAAAAAAAATGGTTTGGTCGGCTAATTTAACAGTTTAAAATGTAAATTTGTTTTAGTCTAAATCACAAAATATACAATAAGAAAAATCCACATCTAAATGATGTAAACCTCAACCTTTCCACAGTCTAGAGTTATTACTTATTACACCTCTAACAAAAAATAAAAGAAGCCATAAAACATGTTGTATTGCAATATTCAGCAGCTGCAATCCTATATGTTATGTGCAAGAAGACCTTCGCAGCAGCAATATTCATGAAATCTTAGACTATCTGCACACAACCTACATCATATGATATGTGTAGTAATATATTCTATTCTAAATTCTAAATAAGAGAGACACTAATGACAAATGAGAACAACAGTCAACACAAACTTAAGGTGTACAACTAAAAATAGGGAAAATAGGGAAATATATCCCACTCTTTTACATATTAGGGGATTTTATCCCACTTTTTTGCTGTTAGGGAATTATATCCCACACTTTCATTCTGTTAGGGAATTTTGTCCCAAGTCGCTGACTAAGCTGTTAAGTGCCATGTGGCATTAATGTGGCGCTGACTCACTGCCACATATTTGCCATGTGGCATTTTTAATTATTTTTTTAATATTAATTATTTTTTTAAATTTTTTATTTCATAATTAATATTTTTTTTAAAAAAAATTTCGTTTTTTATAATATTTTAATAAAAAAAAATACTTTGAATAAATATAAAAATATTATTAAAAAAATAAGCATTAATTATTTAATTATAATATATTAAAATCTTATTAAAAACATCAGCTAACAGTTATTAAAAAATAAAATATATAAATAAAAAATATGTTAATTATAATATAAAATTATAAAAGAATAAAAATATTATTTGAAAAAATTAAATTAATTAATATTTAAAAATTGAAAAATGCCAATTTTTTAAATAATATTTTTATTTTATAATTAACGTGTTTTTTATTTATATATTTTATTTTTTAATAGTTTTTAGCTGATGTTTTTTAATTATATTTTAATATATATATATATATATAGCGTATGTAAACATTAACTATTTTTCTTAAAAATTAAAATATTATTGAAAAACAAACGAAAAAAAATGAAAATATATTTAATATTACGTTATAATATATTAAAAAATAAAATAAATAATCATTCAATGCCTAGAACTAATTTTGTTTAGTTTTATCATCAATAATTTTTTCTACAGCTAACACTTGCTCAAAAATATTTATTAGTTTTATAAATACTTTTATTTAGTATTAATTTTTTATTTTAATGAGAATTAGGTTTTTTAATATATTATAATTAAATAATTAATGCTTATTTTTTTCAATAATATTTTTATGTTTATTTAAAGTATTATTATTTTTATATTAAATAATTAATACAATATTTTTAATATATTTCATTTTTTATAAAATATTATAATTAAATAATTAATGCTTATTTTTTATAAAAATATTATAGATTAATTATGAAAAACAAAATTTTTAAAAAATATTTATTAATATTTTCGTTTTTTATTTTATAGATTAATATGAAAAACGAAATAATTTTTTCAATAATATTTTTATATTTATTTAAAATATTATTATTTTTATAATAAATAATTAATAAAAATAATATTTTCGTATTATTATTATTATTGAAATATTATAAAAATGAAATATATAAAAAAATATATATTAATTGTAAAATAAAAAATTTAAAAAAAATTAAATTAATATTAAAAAATAATTAAAAATGCCACGTGGCAAATATGTGGCAGTGAGTCAGCGCCACATCAATGCCACGTGGCACTTAACGGCTTAGTCAGCGACATGGGACAAAATTCCGTAACAGAATGAAAGTGTGGGATATAATTCCCTAACAGCAAAAGAGTGGGATAAAATTCCCTAATATGTAAAAGAATGGGATATATTTCCCTATTTTCCCTTAAAAATAATTTTCAGATTACCTCAATATAGCTGCTTAAGTGGGCGGCGGCGAGAGTGAGGCTGTGTGGAGCTAGGTTTTAAAAGGCGCGAGGCGAGGTGAGGCGACAAGGGTACGAGGCGCGAGGTGCGAGGCGTGAGGCGACTCAGGCCGAGGCGAGCGCCTCACGGACCCCCCCTTAAAAAAATACATAAATTATATGTATATAATTTATTAGTCATATTATATATATCATGTCATTGAACAAATAATTTATAAAATATAGCAAAAAAAAAAATTCAATAACAAAAGTTCAAGTTCAACAAATTACAAAACCACATTCAAGTTAAGAATGTTAATCAAAGTTTCAATTCTAAAATCCAAAATATAAATCCAAAATCCAAGTCCTAATTCTAACTAAATATGAGAAGCTGCAGAAATAATTCACTCATCACAAATAAGCAAAAAATTAAAGGAAGGGGAAAAATAAAACTAACAAAACAAGATGGTGCTGCGTGCAGCAGCAGGGCTGGGGGCTGGGGCGTAAGCAGGGCGTGGGCAGCGGCGGCCGGCGAGGAATCTGAGAAGCAGGGCGGTGAGGAAAGGGAGGCGAGTAGCGACAGTTTAAAAAAAAAAAAAAAAAACACAGACCGACGGCGACTGCGACGGGCTGGATTACCGGCGGTGGTGGCGCGCTGGCACAGGCGGATCTATGTAGAGGCCTAGGGGGGCTCCAGCCCCCCCCAGCCCGAATTTTTTTTTCGTTTTCTAGTATCATGATCCGGTTTTTTTAGTATCATAATCCCGTTTTTTATGGTATAGCCCCCTCTTATAGAAGAAAAAATAGATTAAAATAAGGAAAAAGATGATATAAAATGATTGAAGTTAAGGTGAAGGCGGAAAAAAAATTTCAGCCCCCCTGGACAAAAATTTCTGGATCCGCCACTGCGCGCTGGGACGGGCGGGCGGTGGTGGCGAGCAGAACCGGCCGGTGGCGGCGCTGTGGGTCGGGTTTTAGATGGTTCAATTCCCTTCGAATGTGCATTGAGCGTTGGTGGTTCGTGCGAATAGGTAAATGAATTAGGGTTTTAATATTTTAAATATTAAAATAAAAAGCAAAAAAAAATAATCCTTGAATCCACCGATTCCTCGCCTAGGCACGACTCGTGCGCCTCATAGCGCCTCGGGCGCCTCCGTGGCGCCTCAAGGACCCTGCGTGCATCAGGGTCTGGGAGGCGATCCAGCCATTTGGAGGCGCGACTCCACGCCAAGGTGCACCTGGGGCGCGCCTTTTTAAACACAAGTGTGGAGACAAGACGAGAAAAAATTAGGAGGCGGCGTCAAGAGGGAGGGGGAGATTAAAAAAAATAAGTAGATTTTAGGGGATGGTGTATTTGATTTTTGATAAAATAAAATAATTAAAACTTTAAAATTTTTAACTCTGACGGGCTAAATCAATGATCAGCAACTCCACATATTTATAAATTTAGCTATATTTAATATATATATCTATTAAATAAACTAAAGCCAACTCTTCAAACACTATTTCCAAACCGCCAAAACTACAAACACATGAAACTCCACTTTCCACTTTTCTACAGTTAAATTTCCAGTTACTGAAGAGAGTATTCCATTCAAAATTTTCTCAAATTTTAAAAGCCCATTAAAATTTAAATGTACAGCCAAAATAATATACAATATAAATGTCAAATTTTTGCTTTAATCAAATCCAATCAATAGATTGGCTAGAATTATTATTACAGCAGTATTTCTTAAAATAATATACAATAAAAAAATTTAATTTACAAAAAATATCTTTCATTTACAATTGTTAAAAACAAAAACTAATATTTTTTTAAGTCCTCAAAATTTTAAATTTTATGTTTTGCTATTACAAATATATAACAATAAGAGTTTTTTATAACATAATAAGGGTGTATATTACTGTTGTGGCTGCTTGCCTCGAAGAAAAAACCAAATCCTTCAAATTTTGGCTAGAAATTTGACAAATAATGTCATTTAGTTTGTAATTAGTAAATAGGGTAAATAGGGAAAAATACCCTTAACTATTGACGTTTTAGTTAAA
>JAPKLW010000297.1:589533-616080 GCA_026898455.1 Plectranthus barbatus
ATATATATAAAACTTCACAAAGTTTTATTTTTCGTTCAAATAAAACATCTAAAAACTAAAAAAAAATAAGCATAAACAATAAAACTATGGAGAAACAAGGAAATCAATAATAAAAAATACTAATTAAGAATACAATTATTTAATTAATATAGGAATTGGTATATATTTAAAAGTAAAACTTTACTAAGTTTTTTTGTTCAAATAAAATATTTGAAAAATAATATTTAAAAATAAAAAAATAAATTGAAATATATATATATAGCAAAACACTTTCCAAACAAGTTTCTCCCAAAAAAACATACCATAAATTCTTTTGTAATATTAATGGTAACTAATAATAATTATTATGGTAAGTATATGGTTACAGTAATTAATAATTTTCATTTATATTTATTATATTATTTAAACATATATCATGTTTAATATATAATTAGCACCTCTCTACAAAAAATAGCATTAACTAACATTTTATATATTTTTATTTATTTATTTTATGTTTGTTGTTTATATACATTATAACAATATTTTTTATATTTGATTATGGTTTTAAATTTTAGATTTAATAGTATAAAAGTATAGTTATTTTTTTCCTAAAATCAAGGTGGATGGATTGGTGGAGTAATTAGTGTTCAATTATCAACTAAATAAATGCAATTAGCTATTTTGTGCAAATAATTGACATAATTTGTGGATTCATTAATTATTTTGTGTAATATGGCCAAACAAAATGTATATAAATACCCTTGGTTATATCACAAGTCATTCATATGTCGTAAGTGTTTGTGTTGAGTGATCCAAATGTAATTTTTTTTTACAATTTCATCAATGTTTGGGCTCATACATATAGTAATTAATTCAGTTGTATTAGTTTGCTCATACTTTTTTTGTTGTATAAATAGTTGATAGTTGATAGGGTAGTGAATTTCTTAAGATCCATAAGAAGTAAGAAGAGAAATGTTCACACAAGTTTCTCTTCGTTTCCCTCTGTAACTCATTAGATACAATATTGTAAATCCGTAGTTTTTATTAATGTTGATTAATTTATACTCTGTTTTTTCTTACTTTATATTGCGGCTATGAGTGATTTTATTATATTATTTTATATGATAGTATTCCCTAAATATTATATAAACTCATAATATTTTGTTAAACAAATGATAAAATTTTAAAATATAACAAATAATCTATATGTAAATAATAAAGGGATAATAATAATTAAAATAATTATAAAATACTTATAAAGGGATAAAATGTATAAAGGGATAATAATAATTAAAATATTGAGAAACAAATAATAAAGGGATAAAATGTATAAATTTCAGCATAATCTATATATAAATAATTATATGCCGAATGTCACTTTGGTTAAAATCATCTATATAATAGTCATTGTTACATCTAGATATTATGATTTTTGTTTCAAAATTTAAAATACTTAAAAAATATTCTTTAAATGAAAATTTTAGTTTTAAAATAGTAAATAAATATGCTCTACAAAATTTTCATTCTTAAATTCTTAAAGTATATACTGTGAGTAAAATAAAATTTATATAGGATGTTAAAATTATTTTTATTTATTTTAAAACTTTGTTCAACTAAGTGGTAGGTTTTGGAATAATGTTACAAGAATGAATGTCATAGGCAAACAATAAGACTAAGGTCTTAGATAGAGGAAATACACGATATAATAAAGCATATGTTAAGTAGATAAATCATGAGTCTAAGAGGCAAAATTATAATATGTAGAAATCAGATTACAAATCAATAAAATTTATTTAAATAATTTTAAATTTAAGAATAACATAATTAAGGTCAAATCAAGCCCATATAAAATAGTAATACTATTTTCTTACTTTTTAATAAAATTTATTGATATTTTTTTTAAATCTCCCAATATAATTTTTATATCATTTAAATTAGTTTTGGAGTAAGTAATACTTTCTTTTTTTAATTTTTTTTGTCATTCTAACAATCTTGAGTTTTGAAATGATTACATACATCCCTTCGCTCGGGGTGTATGGTCAAAACACCTTGCACCGAAAGGTTATGGGTTCAAGTTTCCCAGAAAAATCTAGATGTGTATTTAATTAATGTACTAATATTTAAAAAAAGAAAGAAACTATGAAAGAAACCTTAAAAGTTGAAGGGATGTTGAAAAATCTAGATGTGTATTTAATTATGAAACAATATTGAGTTTTGAAATGATTACAGACGTCCCTTTGCTCGGGTGTAGTGGTCAAAACACTTTGCACCGAAAGGTTATGGGTTTGAATTTCCGAGAAAAATCTAGATGTGTATTTAATTAATGTACTAATATTTAAAAAAAGAAAGAAATTATGAAAGAGAGCTTAAAAGTTGAAGGGATGTTGAAATAGTGATAAAAAGATCAATTAATGGGATAAATAAATAAATTTTGTGAAAATGAGACTGGATCATTATCATTAATACTGAAGTCAGTTTCTAACTCATGTAAATATACCACATAGTCATTCGAAATAGCAGGTCTTCTTTGCCTTTAGACCTCCTTAATGCTATTTCTTGTGGTACTTCTTCAATAGGTTCATTATTTGGTGTCTCAATCGTGGGTTCATCATTCGGTTGCTCATTTACACTGTTATTTGGTACATAGTTGGAGCAACATTCTCTTTACTGTTAGATGTACAAACCAAAGGGACTTGTACTCTAACTTCATTAATACCCAAAGTGCTTGGAGAAACACTACTCCCATTGTTTTCACCAAATTCAATGAACCTTGCATTTCCAATCTCAATAATTCTCGTACTATGATTAGGACAGTAAAAGATATACCCTTTTGACTTTTCTAGTTAACCAATAAAGTATCCACTTATTGTTCTTGCATCCAATTTCTTTTCATGTGGATTATAAATTCGTACTTCTTCCTGACAACCCCAAACATGCAGGTGTCTTAAACTGGGTTTCCTGCCAGTCCATAGTTCAAAAGGGGTCTTAGGAACTGCTTTGCTAGGATCCTTGTTCAACACATACATGGCAGTTTTCAAACAATACATCGACAAAGATAAGTCTAAATCTGAATTACTTAATATACTCTTAACCATATCCACTAAATAACTATTACGCCTTTCTGTTACACCATTTAGTTGTGGTGTACCTGACATTGTATACTGTGCACAAATGCCACGTTTCTAGAGGAGTATTGCAAATGGACTTGGGTGTTGCCCAGTTTCATCATACCTTCCGTAGTACTCACCACCTCTCTCATACCTGATGACCTTAACCTTTCTGTCTAGTTGTCTTTCTACTTCATTCAAGTAGATTTCCAAGGCATCTACTGCTCGTGACTTTTCATGCAATAGATAGACATAGCCATAACATGAATAGTCATCAATAAAGGTAATAAAGTACTTTTGGTTTCCGAAAGATTGAACATCAAAAGGTCCACATATATTAGTATGCACAATTTCAAGAAGCTGAATGCTTCTTGTGGCTCATTTCTTTGTATATTTTGTTTGTTTTCCTTTAATGCAATCCACACAAATATTCAAGTCCATAAAATCTAGATCAGGAAGGACTTCTCTCTTTACAAGTCTTTCCATTCTTTCTCTAGAAATGTGACCCAAATGATTATGCCACAATAAAGGAAAACTTTCATTCACTAAACTATGTTTAGCGCCAACATTATGATGCAGAGTTAAAACAGTTTCAGAATACAATCCATCCAATTTCATTTATATTAACCATCACATAGAATACCAGTACCAATGAGATGTTTATGCTTAAATAAACTAAAACATCCATTAGCAAAATTGAAAGAGTATCCAGTAACATCAAGTTTAGATAATGATGTCCAGTGTCAAGGATTAAATGCCAATCCCATCTATGTGGCAGCACCTCATCTAACCCTTGATGTTATGAGATAGGAAATGAACCAGCAAATCTAGTCATCCATGGTCTCAATTTTTTATTTTGTCAAAAAGGGGGAAGAGAGGAGAGATGAACAAAATGGAGAGGCGAGATGAGCAGATCAGATTGCAGATGGAGCGCATGCAGCAAGCCAGAGAGCAGGAGATGAAACTAATGATGGACATGGCCAAGAGCTTTGACATGCAAGCTGGACCCTCGACCTCTGCTGCTATCTCAAAGCCGAAAGACGCAGATTCTTCAAACCAAGACAAGGAAGAGGACAAGGACAAATCTCAGGCGTAGCTGAGTAAACCTTGAATTGTTTTGTATCTTCTTTTACCGCAGTTTTTAACTTTTCATGTACTTGTAACGAACACATATAATGAAAGGTCTAAAACTGTTGGTTTGAAGACAACTGCACATTGTCTCTTACCTTGATACTTAGCTGAATTCACATATTCCAGTGTGATCAATATTTTTATCGCTCTAATCTGATTAATATTAATCGAGAAATATCTCTCCCCCATTTAGGGGGAAGATCAGTTAGAGTAGGTTGAATTTAGAAGAAGCACAGTTCTGAGTAGTATTAGATTTTCAAACCTTGTAAAATAAGAGGAACTGCATCTTCTATTCGACTTAGAAGGCATGGTATTGACAACATCAAAAAGGGGAAAATTGTTATATATGGATGTAGAGATCTCACCTTTAATGTGATGTTTTGATGTGTCAAAACTGTGTACCAAAGTTTAGGCCTTAGAGTTATGACCTCATGTAATCCGTGTATAAGATGATCAAGTTGTATTAGTCTAGGAGAAGAAAACTGTCAAAAACTGTGCAACAGTTTTTGAAGTGGAAGCCGTCCAGATGAGAAAACTGCCAAGAATAGTGGACGAGAAAACTGTGCAGAGTATCGGACGAGAAAAACTGTGCAGACAGTTTTTCAACTGTCAAGGATCATATAGCAAAGAAAATTGTGGACACAATTTTCATAGAGAAACTGTCAAGAGGCGCTCACAGTTTCAGACCAGGACAGTTTTACGTCAAAGAAACACGTGAAAAGCAAGATACCGAACAGTCATAAAAGAGCATTGAAGATTCAATGATAAGGAACGAAGATACACTCAGTTATGACTGAAGTAACAACGTTGTTCTAGTTTGACACAACAAGTACAAACTGCCTCTGCAAAAGCATGGCAGTGGTTCAGAAAAGGCAGAGGAGCAGGTCTACTTTGCGGAGAATGATGGACTTTGATTGGTCATCCTTCGAAATGTCTCTACCGACTATTTTTTTTAGATTCAAATATAAATAGCAGGAGAACTAGAGAGACATACACGGAATCAACGCTCATTAACCTTGCCGCCACTCTGCCAAATTCAAAGCTCAAGCATTAAAAGCTCTCAAGCAAGAAAACATTTACTCCATGGTTCATTTATTGAACACGAGACATTACTGCTTAACGAATCTTCAGAGATTCACCGTGTGACCTTTGTGTACACGAGGATTAAGTCTTTCGACTTAGTCTACTTTCTTGGTGTTCTTACTTTTCAAGTAAGAACACAACAGCCTAATTCTCTAAGGAGAAGAAGGTTCTTACGAGCTTTTTGCCAACCAGCGTACGTTCTAAGAATAACTCAACCATCCACTCACCGGAGAAGGAGAAGGGAGGTTTGCCCTCAATCTATTTCCGACGACTGCCAGTTCTAAGAAGACTTCAAGGTGCCACCTGGCTTCGAAGAACTGAAGAAGGCATGAAGAACAACTACCTGGGCGAGTGATTCACTCTGCTGTGGACGGTGGTTTTCACAGCATTTGTCTATAGATCGTGAGGATTATATCTTCATTACTTAGTGAATTTCCGGATTGATTTCCGAAGAGTAGATGTAGGACTTAAGGCTCCGAACCACTATAAATATCTTGCGTCATTTACAGTTTTACTTACTTTACACATCATACAGTTTTCAATTGTGTTTTGAAACCTTCAACACTTCTCTAAAAGTGTTGAAGCGTAAAACTGTTGACTGGATATAACTGTGAAATGGGTACCTAAAACTGCTGGTTAACACAAATTGCCTTTTTTGAACGGTTGATTCAAACTGAGTCTCCAGTTTTAAACTGAACTGCCCGCTTTAAGAGTGCAAATAATTGTTTTTATACTTCCGCTGCGTATTATTTCGTATTCTGATCTGAGACCAATAGTAGGAATGCTTTCTAACATTAAGATTTTACAAACTCAATCGGCCAAACTGTATTAAAATAATCTTGTTCGATAGGTTTGACAATATGAAATATCAATTTAACGGTTTTAGTCAAAATATCAATCAGTCTTATTTTTGAAAAACTTATTTTGTGAAAGCAAATAATTTATACATCTATTAAACATGCAAAATAACTTTTTTTTTAATAATATTTTCAAATACAATGATTTTTAAATATTCATACATAAATAATTATCTAAGTCCATATCACATCAATATTTATACAAATTGCATATATCTATTTGATCTTATACTTCAGCTACAAAATAAATTGAGATATATATGGTTTATAATTATTATTGGGATCAACAACGACATTAACAGTTAATAACGTGGAGAAATTCCTTATTTTATCAATATTGTCCAAATGACCTCTTAAAATTTTTAATCAATAAAAAAATATAAGGACTTTAATAAGCACAATTAAGTTAATCATATGTTCTATTATTCAAAATAATATGTACCAATATTTAAATATTTGGCAAGATTTGAAATAGAAAAATAAGTTTTATATTATTGACACTAAAAAATAATAATAAGATGTACAAAACATACATAAAAGTATTATGTAAATATTATGAAAAAAGTTAATTGCACTATATTATACTCCTTCCGTCTCAGTTTATTAGACCCTTTTTTTTTCGGCACGGAAATTAAGAGTTGTAAGTGTAGAATGAGTTAGTAAATGAATATTTTGTTGAGTGTGAAAAAATTGTCATTTTTAAAAAAGGGCCAATTTAGTTAGGACGTCCGATTTGGTAAGAGAGCCTATTCTATTGGGACGGAGGGAATACTTAGATACCATATATAATTAAATATTATTATAAAAAATGGTCAAGTCCATCTAAAATGGCCAATTACATATAATAAATCGTCAAACTAATCGCAGTCACATAAAAGGTATCTGACTGACTACAGCAGCTGGAGACCTAATAAATTTCGGAGTAAGCAAAAATATTGCTAATTTTCCAAGATCAGCAAAGAAAGTATGGCAGCCGCCTATGCAGCGCTGATCTCGTTTATACATACTAGATGGAATCTCTGTGTAGAAAGCTCAAGATTTTATTGAATGCTGTCCAAAGCAGAGGACTTGGAGAGCATGAGATGCTATTGAATCCTATATAGTCGATCAAATCCGTGCAAGTTCATGTTTTATTGTAGATCTACACATAGCAATAGAAGAGATGGATCTGATCAAGGAAAAAGCTATCATGTTTAAAGGCAAAATGGGATTCAAAGATCATCAAATAATTATGTGGTGCACTGTGATGATGAGTTGATTTGATTCAACTCATGGATTGGTTTACTATCTAATCATGGCCATTGTGGGCATGGGTGGGATAGGTACTAGCAAGAAATGTGTATGAGAGATTAGAATATCTCAAGAATGTAGTGCTTGTCAGAGGTTTTGTCCTGCCTGTCTGGTGAAAGTGGAATATAGTGAAGAACAGTTTGGTGAAAAAAGTTTATTTGGGAGGAGCTAGAAATCTGATTATACTGGATGATATATGGAGTGGGATAGGATAAAGTTTTTCAATCCTGAAAGCCGTAATAGAAGTCGATTTGTTGTAACTACTAGACTGCCAAACATGGCTATTCATTTCGGCTCTTTATGCCTTGTTAAGAAGTTGGAGCCTATTTTGTGAAAAAAGGTTTTGGGCAGGAGGGTTGAAAGATATTGGAAAGAAGAGAATATTAGGAGATGTAAACTCAACCTAGGATGAGCATTGCTTTGAGTTACAGTCGTTTGTAGAATCCAATTTTCAGTTAGTTAACTTTTCTAGCATTCCAAACGTCCAATCGAATTTCAGAATTCCTTCTTCAATATCCATGTAGTGGAATCTACAGACAATAATCTTAAAAGGGTTCCTTCTCAAAGTCGAAACGTGAGAGATGCATCAACTTCGACATTTCGAGACTGATGGTCTCATTCTTGCTTGGTCAAATCTTCAGAGGCTTCTAATAATTAGTAGAGAACTTGAGGTTGAGTGAAGAGGTTTGTAAGAGAATCAAGAAATTGCACCTTAAATACAACGATGATAGTATGAAGTTTTCGTATCACTGTCTTCACAATCTTGGAAGCTTGCGTAAACTAGAACCATTGAAGCTCTCGTTTCTTGATGAACCAAAGTTGGGAAGCTAAGCTCTCACTCAAGTTTAAGGAACTGTTATCTGAATTGGGAAGATTTGACGACGATTGGTTCGTTCTGAAGTTGGAGGAGAAGAATGGAGCCCTGTTGAGGGGTAGGGTAGGGGCAGTTCCTCCAACTTTGATTTGATTTGATTTATTGGAATGCAGACAGTTGTCATTTTCCAGTTTTGGAGCATCTCTCTTTGATTTGTCGAAATCCTAATGGAGAAATACCAACACTTGGGGTTATTTGTTTGGATGGGTGCAGAGGTAGGATTTTACCTACTTTGATTTGCCCTTTTAATGTAAAAATAAATAAATTCAATTTAAAAAAAATTAGTTATAAATAATGTAAAACAATTCCTTTATTATATTTAGTGGTGCTGGATAAAAATTAGAGACTACAACATTTTGAATTTATGAACCAAATGCAACTCAAAAATAAGAAGAGCTTTTCATTTTCACGTCTATTTTATATGTATAGATGAATTTATATATGTGGTATAATTTATTATTATTATTATTATTATTATTTATTGTTGGGTCAAAGTTATTTTAACTAGAGTCACATAGAGCTCGGGTCCAAGGGCAGCACTTTTTACGGGCTAATAGGGTCAGCTGTCTCTATGACGTTTCGATTTTTTTATATACATGTATTTTTTAAAAAATAAAATAAAATTATAAAATGTCGACCTCCCAAAATTATAATCGAGCCCCCCACAATACTCAAATTCTACATTTGCCCCTGCTCGGGTCGGCTAAGAAGAAACAACCTATACATAAATATAAATTTTATCTATATATATACATGAAAAAAAAATATTTGGAGTTACGTGGGATCAGGCGCCCCAGCCCTAAGTTGGCGGTCATTTCAGCGATGGAATTATTGGCGGAACAAGAGAGTTTCGGGAATGATAGTCTTCGAGTTTGGGTTGATTTCTGGGACGATGTGAAGCCAAACGAGTTCAGGGAGGAGATAGAGAAAGAGGGTTTCACTACTTGAGCCCACTCTTGAAAGTTAGAAACCCAACCATCTTGTTTTTAAGTCAAATGCTTAGAATTTTGAACAAAATATATGCAGTATGAATTTCATTTGTAAATGCACACATTACACACACACATATTTATATATATATATATATATATATAAATAAATAAATAAATAAAGAGTGTAAGTAGAATTTTTTATATTATATATATAGATTAATGGTTGAGATTAAAGTGGAACTTAAATTACTATATATGCTGTGTAGAGATAGCCAAGGTTCCTGTTCCGGTTCCAAAAAATTGAGTCCTTTACCGTCCCTGTTATTGTAGCGGTTTCGATTTTGGTTCAGAACCGTAAACTGCCGATTCCGGTTCGAAACTAGCAGTTCGGTGAAAATTATTTTTAAATTTTATTTTAAAAATCTTGATTGAACCTTCGGTTTTGGTTCAAAACTGTTGGATCGGGGTGACGCGGCGTGCTCTCATTGGCTGGAATAAAATTTTAAATTTTGCCACCGGTTCAACGGTTCAAACTGTTCCGAACTAGAATCGCCGGTTCGGAACCATATTTCAAATTTCTTATTTTTTTAAATTTAAGATTTTGTCATTTTAATGGTTCGGACTTGTCGGTTCTGGTTCTAGTTTTTTGTTGAACATGAACCGGCCCGCTAAAAAACGGTTCCGGTTTGGAACCATGAACCCGATAGGCCGATTTAGGGCTGGTTCGGGAGGTTCCGATTCCAGATGGCTATCTCTAATCTTGTGTCGTTTGCTGCTTTGATTTATGTAACTTGTTTGCTAAGTTTATTTTAAACCCAACAATTGACTAAGTTTGGTGTATAAACGAATTGGCTAATTTATTCGAATTTGACGTTTAATCAATTTTCAGTAAGTATGAACTCACTTGGGTAAGTATCAGTTTTGGCTATCACACTTCAAACTTATGTTATACATTTTTATAAACTATGATTTGGGACTGACAAGTGGTACCAGAGTAATTTGTATACTCTGACTAACTGCGTAGGTGTCACCTTGGACCAAATCCCTTTCTTATGTTTTCCTATAGCGAGCAGATTGTTTCAGAATGAATACTTTCATGCTACCTCAGTTCTCAATGGAAATATATAAGCTGAAGAAGAAGAAGATCACAAAAAATCTCAAGAGTTTTCATCAAGAGATGTTGGATGTGTTGAGAAAAGGATCCTTTAATTTCATGAAGGACAACATGATAATTGATGGGAATGAAGAGTTAGAGAGAAGTGAAGTGCCTAGTTTAACAGATCATGATGATAAAACTTCTTGTAATTACGAAGCTGCTGAAGCAAATGCCCACCTAGCATTCATGGCAATCATCGTTAATGAGGATTCGGAGGACAGTCAGTTAGCCTCCTCATCAAGTGGAACTTAAAATGAGGTAAATGATTCTCTATAAGTTATGCCGTTTGTTTTAAATATTTTTGAGGATTCTGAGTTGTATTACTCCTACTTAGATCAATCTATTTTGAAAAACCTTTCAAAGGAACTTTTTGTCTTATATGATTTAAAACAAACTTGTGCACGGAAATGACAAGTTAAGGGATCAAGGCATGAAGTTAACTGATGAGAAATCAAAGTTTCAGTCACTTAACGAGGATTTTGAAAAACTGATAGTTGAACATTCAATGTTGTTTCAAAATTTCAAAAACCTATCAGTTGAGTGTGAAGCCTTGAAGAATAACAATATTGAGCAAGAAAAACTCATTTCTTTTATTACAAAAGGCTTAATAACTTTATAGCATCCGATTTTTGTTTTAAGAAAACCTTCTAACAAGAAGGGAATTGGATTCAAACAAAATAATTTAAGTAACATTACATCTCTTTCAAATGCTGAAACTGCAAAAAAAAAAAGTTTATAAATCTTTTTTAAGGACAAACTAATTATTAGCCTCTAGAAAAATGAAGAGGATAATTGAAACCTAACCTCCTGGAAAACATTTCAGGACTAGTGTCAAACCATTTAACCATCCCTAACTGACTAAGCAGTCAGCTTCTACTGTGAGGATATCAGTTAAACAACCCAGTCGTAGGGGTGACGACTGGAAGTGTGTTAATTACCAATATGGTGACTAGAGACTTAGACCTAATTATGTACTGAAACACAATTGTTGGATAAATTGTATGAACAATAGAAAAAGGAATTTGATTATAAAACTATGCAAAAAATAAAAATAAAACATACTTTAATCAAATATGAAAAAGCACTAATCCTAAGGGTGAACTTATATCTTGGATATCATGCAAATAACTAAATCAATAAATTAATTTTCTCGCAACATGTGAGATATCTTCAATAAGATTATAACTTTATTGGTCAGACAAGTATAATCTAGATTTTTAATAAGTGACTATCTCCACTTGACTTCAATAACACATATCAATCAAACTCATAAAACCATTTGATTTAATTCTTACAATCAAATACTTCTTGGTTAGATAGTTATGATCATATTATGAACTCCTATTTCTCCTATTAATTTTCCCCTTTTGGTATATCAATTAATAACTAGTGTTGGTCCCCGATCAGGGTATTTATAGTTGCAGTGGAATATTAATTAGGTCTTGCACTTATCTTGCTGCGGTCACGACTCAACAAGTGTTTACAAAATATGTTTAAGCTCGAATATTTATTAGGTTTAGTTCAAGTTATACGACAACACTTGATGTGTTGGGTTTCAAAATAAACAATAAATAATTAAGTAAAAGCAGTAAATGAACACCGAGTTTATAGTGGTTCGAACAATTGTTCTACGTCCACTCTTCAGTCTTCTTAACTGAAAATCCACTAAGATTGATTACAAGGTCAGACTTGATCTCTAACTATGAACAACTCCTCCGTTTGGTCACCGTGCACCTTCAAGCACCTTGGTCTTCAATCTTCTTCTTGACACTCCTTAGAGTGAGGACACACCTCCCTTCTCCTCGGGCATTGAACTAGGAATTTTATAGTTCTTCCCGGAACCTTTCTCTTTTGCAGTAATAGCCCGTGATAATCACTCTTGCAGAACAAGGTGATTGCTAGATTCTTTCAAGGATAGAAAGAACCCCAAAGTTAACCTTAGAAGAGAACCTCAAAGGTCTCGAGATGAACTCGGAAGCTTCTACAAAGCCTCGATCAATGAAATGATCGAATTGGAATTCAACAAAGTAGATGTCTCGCGTAAGCTTATGAGTTTTAAATTTGCCGAACTTTTGTCCTTTTGTGAAATCAACTATTTATAGATGAAGATTCAAACGTCTCATTTGAATCTTGTCCGTTAGACACTGGATGTCTGCTCGTCGATCCCCGTTCTTCTTTTTCTGAGAAGTGCAGAGACTCTTCAGATCTCCCTCGTATCTGATTGGCGTTCTCCTTATTTTAGCCGACTTTGTCAGAACGGATCTCTGAGTTTACATCTGGAAACCTTCCTTTTGTCTATTGATTATCCTTCCTTTTGATTCGATGAGTTTTCCATAAATTTTTTGATTGAAGATCCTTCTTGTTTCAGGGCTTCGTACTGATTATTGATTGTTATCCTGCGTTTGCTGGGCAGTTAGTCATCTGCTGATATCTCTACAATCCTGTTGAGATTCAACAACATGCTTGCTTTACTCCTTTAGCAATACGTTGAGTGTTTCCTGCAATCTTCGTAGGATTGCTAGCCTTTAGATACTTTAATGTTTGCTAGCTTCTTTAGCAATCTTCGTACTTGCTGACTCTTTCAGCAATATCCTCTTGTATGCTTGAATCTTCCAACATTTTTTCTTGAGCTTTGCTAATTTCTTCAGCAAACTTCAATGATTTCTTCTAGTTCTATTACAACTCAAATATAGGTATCCTATACAGGACTTTTATAATTCTTTACACGATTCTAAGTTGCTAGAAACTAGATAAGCTAGCTTTGATGCACCAAAACTATATAATACATACAATTAAGATCAAGGGATTATAATATTCTAACAATATTCCTAACAATTTCCCCCTTTTTGGTGCGATCAAAGCCCTAATTCTAACTCACTGATCACGGGAAAGCTGATTACTGAGATTACAAAAAATTCCTAGCAATTCTACCTCAGCATATCAACTCCATTAGACTCAGTATCATTCAGAAATATTCCCCCTCAAAATACGAAAGGTATTGCTCGATTAGAAAAGTTGTCCTAGTGAATGGCTTAAAAGGACTGTTGTAATTTCATCAAGCAAATAATCATAAAGCATCATTCACACATAATGTAGAGCAATACACAAGGAACATCTCACACACACTCAAACAGTCCAAGCAATTTGGTGATCACACCGAATGTGTAAGTTCAGCTATAGCAATCAAATTCAGAGTTGGACAATGAGGTGTTGTCATCAACCTAGGTTAGTTTCCATTATAATTTTGGCAGTAAAGTACAGGAAATAGGAACCCAAATAAAGAAGATTTACAGGAAGACTGTAAGAGAGAGAAGGATTATTTCTTGGTTGTGGAGGAGTCGGAATCAACATCTTTCGCACTTGAGGAGCCGGTGGGTTTCTTCAGTTTCCTCAGAGTCTTGGTTTTTACCTTCATGAAGTTGTCCACCAGGGCTTCTCGCTCTTCCGTTCTGATCCTCTCCCTCTCTTCTTTCTTTCCTTGTTGTTCCTTCTCTTCCTCCTCTTGTTGCCTTCTCAAATCTTCCTCAAGCTTTCTGCGTGCTTCAAGGTGCCTTATTCTTTCTTCTTCTTCCTTATGTCGCTCTGCTTCTTCTGCTAACCTTTTCTCTTCCCCCTCTTTGACCGCAACCAAAAGGGCGGTGGAGAAAGTTTCGAAATCATCCTGCAGAGTCTGGCAAAGTTCTGCCTTTGCCTTGCCCACTTGAGTTCGCACTTCAGCTTGCACGATAGGCACGACCTGTTCTTCAACTTTCTTCTCTGCCACAACATGAATGAACATATGGATGTCTCTGTGAAAGGGGCTAGAGCTCAAAGGCTCAACTATCATAGCTGGGCGTTCCAAAAATATCACCATTTAACCAGAGGTGGTAGGGATGTCAGTAGTAGTTGTCAGCGCCTGAGAGGAATTGGAATTCGGACCAGCATCCTCTGTTGCAGTGGGTTCATGGTCTTGAACTTCTTCTTCTTCAGACGCAACTGAAGAGGGAGGCTTAAAGCTATCTATCCGAGGAGAGAATTGATTATTTGTACTATTAGGGTTAAAATCCTAATGGACTCCCTTAAGCAAATTACTTGGTAAGACCTGATGCAAACAATAAAATGGACCTATGAATTAATTAACTCTCATGTCCATAACTCAGGAGATAATTAATTAATTAATATTAATTCATTCCACTAGAGAATTAATATTGACCTAGTCCTTTATTACCACGTTATGAGAACGAGTTGCATCAACTCGGTGAATTCCCATATTTAAGGTTACTGAACATTAATTAATTAGTTAGAGCTTCTGACAAGCTTCACATAATTCATTAATTAAGTAGAGCTTCTGACAAGTCAAATGTATACACACTACAATAAATGCTTTTAGTATAAAAATTCCAACATATGTGACATAACAATAATATTTATAAATGTATTATTTTCGAGGCATGTCTCCAGAGGTGATACGATCCTCGTTGATGGATTAAGAATCATAGCCTAGGAATAGAGTTGATACGACACAAAAGCAAAAATAGATACAAATGATTCAATCCTAGCCTAACCGTAACAAAAGATGCCATGAGATCGATGTCACACACACGTGGAAGCTAAACAAACAATGGTAGAGATTCAACACCTTTGAAGTCGATCCTAAAAAAACCGTAGGCAAGGACGAAACAAAAACCTACGACCCAGTAAGCAACTTGCCTCAACAACACAAAATATGGTTAAGATACCACAAACGGATGTGAAAGTTCGGTTGATAAGTCAATTTTGAATTTCAAGGTATTTCACAAAAATTCTTGAGCTTTCAGATAATTGGAGAATAAGTTACGAATATTATTAAACTAAAAATTAAATTTACGACGAGAGTATGAAGCCTCTTTTGTAGGATGAAAATAAATCTTTAAACCTAATCTAACTAGGAAAATAAATCTGAAAAACATATCAAATCTATCAAAATATATGATCACTGATAAATCTACTAGATAAATTGCAGAAATAGTGGCTAAACGAATTTATAATCCAGATATCGAACCTAAGGGAATAATGTGGGGAACTAAATCCATGTACTGAAACATAGTTTTCTTCAAATCAATTGTTTGAGCAATTATAAAAATGGATTTTGGCCTTTTGAAATCAAAACTGAAAATAAATGAGATTTTAAAACAATTAATGAAAATGCAGATCCTAGGGTTGAACTATTATTTTGGATAACCACGCAAGAATCAATCAAATGAAAATCATGCAACAGCTTGACAATTTGCAAATATGCCAAGTTCCCTTAGTCGGACAAACCTGAACTAGATTATTAAACAGTGATTGTCTACTCCCAGTCTCTAAAACACCAATTTAATCAATCTCAATTAGATTTTAAGTCCTTTGATTTATTATTTCTTGGTTAGACAATAATAATCAAATCATGTATCCCTAATCCACTACCAATATTCATCTCTCGATCATTCTATTGATAGCTTGACATCCAAATTAACCTTCATCTATTTATCCACAGATTAATTCAGAATTGAAAAGTAAAATATGGAACATGAACCATTAGCAATGGAATCCACTAATTAATCTAAACATGCATCAAGAACAATCATTCAAACCTTAGATCCTGCTAAGGTTTCTAGCCAAACATGATTAAATTAAAATGCACAATTAAATCAGTAATTTGTATTGAATAGTAAAAAGGGAATCAAGACTCAGCCAAATTTGTCACTTTTGTCTTCAAGTCTCTTTCACAGTACATGAATTTTGAACTGCAAGAAATGAAAACGAAACTCTGAACTAATTATAAGAACTGAATAATAAAAACTGAGTAAAAAGTTCTCTAAAAGTTCTAACCTAGGGGCTATTTATAATGTTCTATTGGGCTAGGACTTAAAATAATAATACAAGGAATATTGGGTAACTTAATCTAAAATATCCAAGCAGAAAACAATGTTGTCAAATTGACCCTTGAATGAATATATCTTGAAATCTTCCTCGAATTCTCGAGTTGTACACATGGCTTGCCTTCAGAATCACGCGTCAATCGATGCCATCCATGTCGGTCGACATGGATCATGGATGTGTCGACCGACACACTTGCCACGTCGACCGACGTGGAACTCAACTTCTATGTCAATCTGAATACTCTTTGTCGCTCGAAACAAAGACTCTTCCTCGGCTTTTTGGTCCTCTTTGGCACTTATTCACTTTTATTAACCTGAAATCACCAAAAACAAGCACAAAATGCACAATACCCTTCTAGATAGACTCATGCACATGAATTAATTGAAATGGACTAGAACAAACTAGAATTAACTGATAAATTAAACCAATAATGCGTGAAAATATGAACTCATCAATATACGACAAGTATATTTTAATAATAAAACAAAATCTAAATCTACCCAACTCGAAAACTAATCTAGAAGTTATTTTATCTAGATGGAAAATCAATCTAGAGGAGAAATCAAATCTATTAATAATAATAAAAAAAAAACAAGTTGAATTAATTAAGCTCAGATGTCATAATTAATCCATCATGGCCAATTTGATCTTCAATGTTAAAAATTTCTATTTCAGCCCATTGGGATCTCTATCAATAGGGTACATTGTACTCAACCCCACATTATTTCTAAAATGTACAGGTAAACAACGAAGTTGGGAATGCTGAGGTGTAAAGATGAAGTAATTACAATGAGAGTCTGATCCTAAGATTTGCATCCTTATATGCATATGTCCACTACGTAATTCTCCGCTGCAATAAACTCTGAAACCATTTCTTTCCCGGTAATAGTTTAATTTTGAAATAAACCAAATTTTATGATGTTTGTTGATACATTTGTACGTGGTTGTATTCTCATTACAAACGTTACCTTATCAAATGATCTGTTGTTGGTTGTTTGGGTATGAAATTCCTATTTGATTACAAATCCTCTTTATTTTTAAGTCTTTGCTGTTAAATCAATCAATCCACATGTGACGCATTCTGGAGGTTTGGGAAGGCGAGTCGGGGGCATTACATATAAAGACAATTATTGATAGAACAAAAAAGTAACTTGTTAGGTATTACAGTTGTAATCCCACCTTAATTTGATGTTTTGATGTGTCAAAACCATATACCAAAGTCTAGGCCTTAGAGTATTACCTCATGTAATCCTTGTATAGGACAATCGAGTTGTAATAGTCTAGGAAGAAGGATATCATCAAACTGTGGAACAGTTTTGAAGAAGACGCCATGCAAACGAGATAACTGTCAAACATAGAAGACGAAGACAAGCAGAGCAGATCAAGGCCGCAAAAACTGCGCAGACAGCTTTTCCTGTCAAAGTTTGGATATACAAGAGATCTGTGAATGCAAAATTCACACAAAAGCTGTTGAGAGGCGCTCACAGTTTCAGGTCAAGACAATTTTGTGTCTAGAAATGCGTATGAGGCAAGTGTCGAGCAGTCGCAGAAGATCCCTGAGGAAGTCAATAAGAAAAGACAGACATTACCTAGTTGTGACTGTTGTACAACGTTGTTTGAACGTCTGACTCATCAAGTACTAGCTGCTCTGAAAAGCAGGTCGATGCGGTAGAGATAACAGAGAGAGAAGCAACTTTTTGCAGAGAAGAATGGACTATGATTGGACATTCTTCTCTATGTCTCTACCGACTATTTTCTGGGTCTCCACCTATAAATAGCAGGTAATACAGAGACATAAAAACCTGTGCCAAAATCTCTGAACATCTAAGTTATCTCGCATATTTGAATCTCCGACACACTAGCCTCTCCACAGAAGTTGAAGCTCAAAGCATTAAACACTTTCAAGAGAGAAGGCATTAATATCGTGGTTCATTTATTGAACACAAAGCATTCATTGCTTATAGAATCTTTGGAGATTTACCGTGTAACCCTGGGTACACGAGGATTAAGTCATTCGACTCAATCTACCTCATTGGTGTTCTTACTCTTTGAGTAAGAACATAGCAGCCTGCTCTTGCAAAGGAAGAGTAGGTTATTACGGGCAACTGCCAAACTGTGAATGTTCTTGGAAGAACTCAACCATCAAACCTACCGAAGGAGGAAAAGGGAGGTTTGTCTTCAGTCCAACTTCGAGTCGGTCTACAGAGAAGACGCAGAGCCTTCGACAGATAGAAGAAGGAGTGAAGTGCAACTGCCTAGGCAAGTGATCCTTTGTGCTGTGGACGGAGGTTTCTACAGCAACTGGCTATAGATCGTGAGGAGTGTATTTTCATTACTTAGTGAATTATCAGATCAGATATCTGAAGAGTGGACGTAGGACTTATGGCTCCGAAACACTATAAATATCCTGTGTCATTTACAGTTTTATTTACTTACGCACTTTACAATTTTCTAGTATATATTGAAACCTTCAACACTTATCTAGTAAGTGTTGAAGTGTATAAACTGTTAACTGCTCACATCTGCAAAATTGTTAAAATAATTTGCTGGCTAACGTTAATTATATTTCTAAAACTGCTAAGCAAAAATAGTGTTGATAATAAGCTGAACTGTCTAAGTTAGAGTGCACTTATCAGATTTAATACTTCCACTGCATATTATACATACTCTGATCTGGGACCAACAAGTGGTATCAACGCAGGTCGGTCTTTCTAGACTGTCTTGTTTTGAGTTGCTTTAGATCAGATCTGTACTTTCTTACACTCTAACTGTTTGTTTAAGTGTGATTAGCGAGCAGATAATCTTCTGATATTGATGAGCTATCCAAGCCTTGCCAAATACAACCCAGAGAAGTTTGAAGTATGGAAAAAGAGGTGTCTCATTCTGTTGAGAGCTCAACATCCAGAGATGGATGAGGTTCTAAACAATGGACCGTTAAAAATCCAAAAGGTCACCCTCGCCGTAGTAGATGCTCCAGGTGGCATTGAAATGGTAAACAAACCTTTGGAGGACTGGACACATGAGGACATGAAACGCCTCCAGGTTGATCACATTGCGTAGGAAATGATTATACAATCCCTCCCAGATTCTCTCATGGATGCAGCCGTGGAGCACAGCACAGCCAAAGAACTCTGGGACTGGATCAACGACCTCACAAAAGAAACAGAGGCGATGTTGCGCAACAAGAAGTGGGTTGTTGTGGAAAAATACGAATCTTTCCAGATGCTACCTGGTGAGACAATAAAGTCGATGGAACTAAGGTTCAACACCATCATCACCGAGATGAAAAGTCTTGGTAAAGATGAGGAAGTTGCCGATATGAATGCCAAAATTCTATTGAGACTGTCGAAAGATGATTGGTTTGTCAAAACCACCAATTTGAAGACCATGGATCTCTCCAAAATGACCACCAAAGATCTGTTTGCCGAACTTCAAGCCCGTGAATGGGACATCCAGATGGCGAACGGAAATGAAGCTATTCGAACCCCAAATTTAGCAGCTGATGGTGATGCAGCCTTCTTTGCGAAGAGATATTTTCAGAAACGCTCAAAAAGGTCTGTTTACTTCGAGAAAACTGCCTATCAATCACCAGCAAAGGACGCCTGCAACACAGTTCAGAAGATAGAAACTGAACCGTCAGTTGCCAAACTGGAAGAACAGTTGAGGAACCTGACCATACTTCTCGAGAAGGCAGAAGGAAAAGAAAAGGAAGCTCAGTCCAGTGAACAAAGGTCCACCAAGAGAGAGCCACGTACATGCTACGAGTGCAACTTTACTGACCACCTGAAGTATGAATGCCCTCAAGTCTCCTAGGAGGAGAGAGACAGACTGAAGAAGATGTTCGAGAGGAGAGCATCCAAAGTGGTCGCCCAAGCGATGCTCACAAGAACTGAAGTGCCGGACGTGCTAGACCATGACGATGGTTACTACACGTCTGAAGATGAGAAGGATGAGGAAGCATTTCTTGCTTTCATGGCAGCCATTGACGGAGATGTTACCGATGAAGAAGAAAGTGCTTCAAATCGCGAAATTCTGGTAACAACTAATTTCCCCTCACCTAGTGTATCTTTATGCTTTGATATAAATTCTGAAACATGTCACTCAAGCTCAGAGGATATCTCACTTGAGAAAATTATTAAAGAGTTTGAAAAATTTCATGAAATCAAAGATACACTATTAGTGAAAATGCCTCACTGAAATAAAAAATTTCAGCTTTGACCAATGAAGTCGAAAGAACGAGGTCACTTAGTGAGGAACTAAATTATTTAAGAGAAGAACACATCAAACTGTTCAAAGATTTTGAAAATGTGTCAAAAGAACGTGATTTATTAATGAAACTTGAGCCTGTTGAATGTAATTGTTTCTTTAAAAGAAGCTCAAGAACTTTGAGTGAGATTCTAAGTGTTCAAAGATCTCCATCCGATAAATTTGGACTTGGATTTATGGAATACCATAATAAAGAGGAAGTCTTGAGCAATCATAATCCCACCTTAGGAACAGAGGATACTCATTTAGGCTTTGTCAAAGCGAGACTCAGTTCAGGTACTTTGTTGGAAAAGGGAAAGGTAAATTCCAAGAAGCCAGTTAATAAAAATGTCAAGACCAAATTCTAGTCAAAAACTGAACTGGCATCCCAACAGAATGCTAACACAGTTAGAAAACTGTATGAGCAAACTGTTGAGAGGAAAACTGACCTTACCTCAAAACTGGATAAGCAAAATGTTCCCTATTGTTGTTGTGTGCTAGTAGCTATTACAATTATACGCAAGTGCACGTATGTCTAAACAAGTAATACAGATCTAAGTCCAGATATCGTACCTAAGGGAGTGAAAGTGAGTCGTGCACATTCTATTGGTTGTAAATTAATGGGGTTTTGTGACTTCTCCAAACTAAATTAACAAGAAAGCATATAAAATGAAACCGAGTAGCGCTAGAACAATTAATAATTTTTCTTCCCACAAAATAATCAAACTAATAGACTATGGTTTTAAGATCAATGATAAAATGCACTCGGGTTATTGACTGTTGACTATCTACTCTCCTATATGCTGCAGCATTGTTCAGGCATCAACTCTGGTTCCTGCAACCACACTCTTTTCTGTCTAGACTATTGTCATAGCGCTAGATCTATGTTTTCTTGCTAACCTTCATATGCCTATGACATATTTTGTCGTCAAACAAGCTATTTTAGAACAGGGGTTCTTGCAAGTCTTAGATTCCATGTTTTCTACACTAGAGATCAAGATTGACCACGACTCCCTCATCCTAGATCTCCTCTCGGTCTCACTAGGTGAAATATCCACCTGCCACCGTCGTGTTTAGGTGAACAAACAAACCAGAATCTAAATCAAACACCAGATTTAATACAAGAACAACTTTAGCATATATTCAAGAAGAGAAACCAGTCAATAACCCGAGCTTAAAAAGTTTAGCTTATGCTTACAAAAGATGAAAAGAAAATAACATTCAAGTTCATGTTTCCGATCATCAACTACGTAGGAATATTAAATAAAATTGCAAAATAAAGATAGACTATTCAGGATTGTGGCAACATCCACTTTGGCTTCTCACGAACTCCCAGTTCTATCTGCTCAAACTCCCACACTGATCATCCCTTGCCAATTGTGTTCTTTGTGTATCTCCCTCCATCTCCCTTCTCTTTTATGAAAATATCACTCTTGTCTCCCTTCAGCTTCATCCCAGCCTTACACGTGGCTCATCAATCTGCCTCCCAGCTCTGACAGTTCTCCTGGGTGACACCTGTCTTGCTTTTTGGGACAGGATCTGAAAAGTGCTGAGATCCTGTCTGTTGTGGTCCCGAATATTCCTCACTAGAGTTCTGATCATGCTGCTCCTATGCTGCGACATCGTATCAACCCTTCATGCTCTTGTTATGCTCCAGGATAGTAAAGCATGTGATACTATTCAAACAATTCCTTCGAAAAAACTCGTAATTAACACAATACTACATAATAAACCTAAATTTAGTAAACTCACCAATTAACCTATATTTTGCTAATTATCCTATAAAGCAAGACTATTCTAAGACATAATTAATTAAGTTCGACGCAAAATAATAACTCTTTAAGAGAGTTATCACCTATGCAAGGAATCCAATTTTACCAACAAGAACGACTAAGCGACATGCATATGTTGCAAGGAAGTTGGTTCGACAATCGGAAATTAATCCGAGAAGCTATAATAGAACTGTTCAACATACTTACCATCCGAATAGGGGGAACACCTATTCGAAGCCAGAGTCCAGACAGTTCTATACTCAAAAGACTGTGATGGCTACACACCCGAGAAAATTTTCTCGAAACTCTTTCGAGAACAGTCACTTTAGAAAGAATTCACATACCACATCCTTAAATATCATGCATTCACACAGCACACACCTTTTTAGAAGGAAGGCTAATCATAATCAGAAGGGTGATTTAGTTTCACAAACTGTGAGAGTGAAACCAAGTGTGGATACCAAAAGGTTGGGTCCACATGACTAACCTTGTAGGACCTGAAAGGATACGGAGACCTAAATAATTCATTCTGTGTTGTAGGGTACTAGTTCGCTAATGAAGTCAAAGACCTGGATATTATACAGCGGATGCTCGGCTCACATGACACGAGAAAAAGGATTGATCAAGAACCTGGAAAGGTACAAAAGAGTAACAGTTAGCTTCGGAAACAAGGCCACGGGTCAAGGCTCACATGCCTCATTGAAATTGATTCCTCAGAAGGCTTGAATTGGCTGTGGCACAAAAGACTTAGCCATCTGAACTTCAACTCGATCCGAAATCTGGCGAATCATAATCTAGTTGAAGGACTGCTACAGAAGAAGTTCCAGAAAGAAGGAGTATGTAAATCCTGTCAATTTGAAAAATAGAAAAAGCCTCCTTCAAGCTCGGGCCAGTCACAACGAGCACAGAGAGGATCTTAGAGCTGCTCCACATGGATTTGTTTGGTCCAGTCACCCCACCTGCAATTGGAAAACGAAGATACACACTAGTGGTTGTTGACGATTATTCAAGATATACATGGGTGGTGCTGCTCAAATCCAAGGATGAGGTCAAAATTCATCTACCAGAACTGATTAACAGTCTTCAGAATGACAAAGGATTAAACGTGAGAGGATAAGATCGGACAATGGAACTGAATTCTGCAATCGACCTCTAATGGACTTCTGCGCTGAGATAGGAATTGTTCATGAGAAGTCTGCGCCAAGAACTCCTCAGTAGAATGGTCTCACTGAGCGAAGAAACAAGACTCTCAAAGAAGTGGTGAGAACCATGATGGTTGAAACTGACATTGGAAAGAGATTCTGGGGAGAAGCCTTGATGACAACCTGCTACACCCGAAACAGAAGTGCATTCAACATGCGGCTTCACAAGACTCCCTACGAGATCTACAATAGTCGTAAGTCTTCTATAGCTTATCTTCGTGCTTTTGGTTCTCCATGTTATATTCATAATAATGGGAAGTTTAAGTTGAGTACCTTCAGCCCTAAGGCTGATGAAGGTGTGTTCCCAGGATATGGACATCCTTCATATAAGGGATATAGGGTATTCAACAAGACAACCCAGCTTGTGGAAATAACATGTCATGTTATTTTTGATGAAGCTACTCTAGTGCGCAGGACACTCCAAGAACTGAGTCTGGAGAATCATTAGATCAACGATGTCAATGAGGAACCTAAAAATGATCTTGATCATAATCAGACAGTTCCTCCGACTAGATCTATGAGTGATAACTCTGAGACTCCGGTTTCTTTGGCTGAACTCCGAACAATTGAGAGGGCCGATGATGCAAATGTCATCATTGAGGCCTTAAGGAACACAAACATAGAAGATTCAAGTGAAAAGAAGCCTCCTGAAGCACAAAATGCGGTTCTGGAAGCAGAGCAAACTAACCCCAAGGAAGTCAACCTTGAGGACACCAAGGAAGCAAACTCCGCTGACGAGCCAGCTGCTGTTCAGAATCCACAAGCAGACTAGGACACAGTTTCAGAACAAGGAAATGAAGGAGCCTCTGAAGAAAAAGAAAAAATAGTTCCAGAATCTGATTCTGATCCCTCTCAAGAGGAATATTCTACAGTTTCTGAAGATCTAGCTGCGCGTGCTGAAGCAGTACCAGTAAAGAAGCCTAGCTGGTTAAGAGATCATCCCAAGGAAGCCATCCTTGATGATATTGGAAATCCTGTTCGAACCAGACAAGGGACAACTTTGATGTCTTGCTTCTTATCTCAGATCGAACCAGTGAAGATCACAGAAGCTCTTCAATCAACAGACTGGATAAATGCAATGCAGGAGGAACTAAATGAGTTTGCTCGCAATAATGTGTGGTATCTGGTGGATCGACCTACACATCAGTCTTTGATTGGTACCAAGTGGGTCTTCAAGAATAAGAGGGATGAGACCGGTACCATTGTTCGAAATAAGGATAGATTGGTTGCGAAAGGTTACGCTCAATGTGAAGGGATAAACTTCGATGACACGTTTGCACCAGTGGACAGACTGGAAGAAATTCGACTATTCCTAGCGTATGCATCCTACCACAACTTCACAGTTCTTCAGATGGATGTGAAGAGTGCCTTCCTCAACGACGAATTAAAGGAAGAGGTCTACGTCGAGCAACCACCAGGTTTCGAGCAAGGAAATCCAGTCTAAAAGCTAAGGAAAGCTTTATATGGATCAAAGCAAGCACCTAGAGCATGGTATGAAACTCTCTCTCTCAGTTTCTGCTCAAAAGTGGATTTGAAAAAGGTGTCTTAGATCGAATAATATTCAAGATAAAGGATGGAGAGGACATCCTACTTGTTCAAATCTATGTAGACGACATCATCTTCGGAAGAAAAAATACCAAGTTATGTGGGAAGTTTGCCCAGCTAATGCAGAATAAATTTCAGATGAGCATGATGGGCAAGATGACATACTTTCTTGGTTTGCGAGTTGAATAGTCTGTCGAAAGGATATTCATAAGTCAGAAGATGTATACTCAAGACATGATCAACAAATTTTGTTATGAGAAGACAAAATCACTAAGGATTCCTATGAGCACCAGTTCTCAGATCACTCTAAATGGAGAAGGAGAACCTATCAACCCGACAGACTATAAAGGAATAATTGGATCCTTACTGTATCTAACTGCCAGCCGACCAGACATATCTTATGCCGTGGGAGTATGTTCAAGGTTCCAGGCGAATCCAAAGAAGTCCCACATGGATGCGTCAAAGAGAGTTGTAATATACCTCAAGAGTACAAAGTCTCTAGGTATCTGGTATCCCAAAACTAATGGAATCTTGTTGAATGGATTCTCTGATTCAGATTTTGGAGGTTGCAGAATCGACAGAAAAAGCACAAGTGGAACCTGTCAGTTTTTAAGACATAAACTGATTAGTTAGTTCAGCAAGAAACAACATTCAGTGGTTACATCAACCACAGAGGCAAAGTATGTAGCAGCAGCCAGCTGTTGTGCTCAAGTGCTTTGGATAAAGTAGCAACTTAAGGACTATGGAATAGATACAGGATGCGTTCCTATCTACTGTGATAGCAACATCGCATTTTCTATTTCGAAGAATCCACTTCTACATTCTAGGACGAAGCACATCGATATTCATCACCATTTCATTCGAGACCACGTTGAAAAAGAGGATGTCTCGGTGGAATACATTAGAACTGAAGACCAGTTAGTGGATATATTCACCAAACCGCTCCCTGAAGCTTGTTTCAAAGAGCTATGCATCAAACTAAGACTTCTAGAGTTTGATGAAGTCTCAAGCGAAGGGGACAATAAGTGATCGATGCAACAATTGTTAATTATACTTAATTAAGACAGTGATTAAGTCAATTATAGTTTGTTAAATGATTCGCAGTTTGCTGAAGACAAAGAAAATATAAGTTCTTTTTCATTAAAGAAGATACAAGGAGACAAGTTATCCATACATTGTTAATGCAAGGAAAATTGAGTTCACATCTACGGGAAATAAGAGGAAGCGCACTTCGAAGGATAGAAGTCGGTGGCAATCAATCTTGTTCCATCTTCCATGAGTGATAACCGTAAAATACAACAGCAAATAAATTTATAATAACCCGAAGGCTAGTCGAACCCACAGGGATAGTGCGACGAAATCATCTTATGTACTGGACACAGTTTATCAATTCTTTGTTTGAGTGAACCAATTTTCAGTAGAGGGTTTTTGTTTTGAAAAACAAAAATAACTTTTGGAATAAAATTCAATAATAAAAAGCACAGATTCTAG
>JAPKLW010000297.1:616090-648345 GCA_026898455.1 Plectranthus barbatus
ATCAAAATTCTATTTTCCTATTATTAATTATCTCCTCTCGGTCTCAAATTAATAACTATAAACCTAATCCAATTTTCATCTCTCGATCCTTCAATTGAAAATAGATTTTGGAGTGAAAAACATAGAATTTGAACCAATTAATTAAGGGTTGGATTTAATTGAATTAACACATATTGAAAAGGATGGAGAACCCTAGAACCTGTTAAGGGTTCTAGCCTAACATAATTGAAATAAACATTGCAATAAACATAAATAAACTTACTTGAATCATTAAAGAAATAGGAACCTTGAAGTACTTGAATCCAATTAAAACAATAAAATAAAGAGTACTAGAAATTAAAGAGTTTAATGCTGAAATTAAAGTAAAAGGGTGCTGAAAAACTGAACTCAAAGGACCTAATTTTCGAGCTTAATAAGTCATATTTATAGGGGGAGAAATTATATCTTCAAAAGGTAATGATTTGGAAAGGAAAAATCTTCAAACTGGGCCAAAAACTGCCTTTCCGGGACGCGTGTCGCTCGACACAGTTCCTGTCGGTCGACAGGAATCCATTTCGGTCGACACAATTTCTGTCGCTCGACACAGAAACATTCCTCTGCGGAGTCTTACGGTTTTGGCCATAACTTTCGCTCTCGAACTCCGATTGACCCGATTCCAGTTGCGTTGGAAAGCTAACTCAAAGATCTTTCCATCCATGTGCTCAAATAGCTCAGATTCCATCTGTGGAAGAAGTCGTGACTGTTCCTTTGAACATCTGCTGCTTTCGGTACGGGTTTTCATTGGATTTGGCCTAAAACCTGCAAAATATTACCATGACAAGCATAATATCCCTATAAACACTTCATGCTCGATTATTAACTAAAAACTCAAATAAATGCAATAAAACAATAAGAAAACTACGTGATAAGTGAGGCAAAATACGAGCTTATCAATGAGGAGAGGGAGTCGTCTCTCAATGAGCCAGCCTAGTTGCATACCGTATGGGATGGTAACCTCAGGAAGATTTTGAAATGCAGTTATCAGGCGGTTGAAGATGAAAGCAGCCCAATCTACGTCAGCTTGATCTTCAAATGCCATCATAGCCTTCCATACCAACGGTTAAAAATGAGTAGTTTGAGAAGGGTGACAGACTATCATCTGGTTGATTATGTCAAAAGTCGCCTTATAACGCGACTTGAGGAAATTGCTGGATACAGATGGGTGGAATCTAACCTCCGCTACCCTCCACCGTTGCCATGCTGACCACTCAGGACCTACTACATACTGAAGATAGTCTTGGACAGGGATGCCGCCCTGCTTAAGTCCAAACTCAGCAGCAAAAGAGTCAGCAGTCAAAAGGAACTCCTCATCAATGAGATTGAAGTGAATTTCATTCTCCGTTACCGTGGAATTGTAGGAGAGCACCTTCAACTAATCTCTATGAAAGGCACAAGGTTCCTTACCTACAAAGTACTGGAGATGGTTGGCCACCAATTTTTCAAACACCTCATTAAAGATGGCTGGTGTACCCCAGTTCTGTCGCCAGAATCTACCATAATCCAGGATCTTATTCTGATGGACAGAGATTTTCGCAATACCATTCACCATCTCAGGAGGAGGATACATCCTTCCTAGAAGATCTTACAAAGAAGCAAAGAGATCTTGCGAATATGAATTGATGAATCTTACTTCATGACAAAAGTATTTATTGGAGATTCCTGCACGAGGATCGATGAATCAAAATTAAATGCTCTGCATCCTATTACTCCAGAATATACGTAAAGACAAAGTCTACAGGAAGCTAAAAGAGTAGACTAAGCATGCAATTAGTCCCTCAACGTACGACTACGATTTCTAGGCTACATATTTTATCACCAAAGAAGGAAGTTCAGATTTTGGGAATTCAAAAGTATGAATCATTCAAGTGCATACAGTGTACAACTAAGGAAGCTGCTTTGTCATATTCTAACTCTCAAGACTGAAAATGATAAAGCTTCTTCATTTCATAAACCAGAAGTATATTACAAAAAGTCTACAATGTACAAAAGACATGAAGTGTCTATCCTAGTTAATGAGAGGGACGAGGTCTCAAGAGATGGAAGTCAGAATCCCTGAGGTTGGTTGGGCCCTGCGTGAGGGATGGGAACTTCTGCTCCAGGAGCCAGCTCAGCTGCATCCCATAAGGAATTGGAACGTCTGGGTAAAGCTCCAAAGAGTCCCGCACCTGGTTGAAGATGAATGCAGCCCAGTCCACCTCAGCTTCGTTGTCAAAGGCCATCATTCTCTTCCAGACAGCCGAAGAAAAATCCAAATCCAGCAGAGGATTGCCGACGATCATATGGTTGATAATGTCATAAACCACCCTATATCTTGGCATCAACCAATATGCCTAAGCCCTTGGGTGGAAATCAGCATCAGCCTCTCTCCATCTGCGCCAGACAGACCATTCCAGCGCTGTCACACCTGCGAAACAGTCCACAACTGGAGTGCAACCTCGGGGGAGCCCAAAATCCGTGGAAAAGGAATCAAGTGTCCAGTGAACCAGTTGACCATCGACGATGCCAATGATCTCACCCTCCCTGAGATGATGGTGGAGTAGACAAATGCCCTTAGGACATTCTACTGAAACTTATGAGGTCTCACTCTTACAAATCTCTTAAGGCTGTTGGCTCACAGTCCCCTCATTACTTCGTCATAGACCTGTGGTTTAGACACAGACTCAACCTGCAGCCCAACCCTATGGAAGATTTCATTACGATAAATGGAGATATCTTTTGAAGAAGTCATGGCTGCGAATGGATACAGTGGGGTCAATTCTCTAAAATATATAGGATGATGCTGGTAATACTTACGTGAAGTGATACTTATGGAAGTAATCGTGAGATGATCGAGATGATATTATTCTATTTAAATGAAGGGTATGACATTCCAAGAATTCATGACGATTTATATCTATACTCAGAATCTGAAGAGTCGTGACTTGAATATTCGACAACTGTCGTAAGCAAATTTAATCGAAGCAATGTGATGGACTAGATCGACGGTAATTTGCATATGTACTCTCACGTCAGAGAATGATGCTACGATATTATGGCCTGCGTCGACATTCTCAAGAACTAATTGATCAATGCGAGAAGAAAACTGTCAAGATCCTCTTGCCAATATCAAAGGGAGAAACTGTCTATCCTTGCCAAAGTAGTAGCAGCTCAGTTTTCTTCTAAGAGATAACCTTTGGATCATCTCATGCATTTTTTACGAAGATTAAGGAGAGAAAAAACTGCCAAAGGTAGGACGCGCATCTTCGATTACCGCAAAGATCTCGGCGGCACATCACATTAAATGCGGAGCAGCACGACATATTACCAGGAGCCATGTCAATCCTTCCTTACGCCGCTACACGGCGTGCCAAATGACACAAACAGGCGCTGAGGTCAGCATTAATCGCAGCCGCTCAATACAAAAAGGGGTTTAAATCTCAGCCTATGATTCTTCTCTCGATCACCAAAAACCCTTAAACCCACTCTTTCGTCGTCTCGATTACTCCACTCCCTTCCTGTCAATCAGTCAAGCCATCTAAAAATCCCAACCCAAGAACTTCTAAAATCAACCACATTCTATCTCTAGTTCATGCCGAAAGAGAGAAACCAAATCATGGATACCAGCACCTCTGATAATCCCGAAAAGCTTGTCGTCACTAAAGAGACCTCTCAGGACGAACTATTTGATATATTTGAAAACTCCAGCACCATTGATTGATAGCTCCTGATATCACAAGTTGTGAAGGAGAAAATTCTGAATTGGAAGAATTTCCTCTCGATCACCACCGACGAGACGATCGCCCAAGAAATTGCTGGAAAGCTCCTCAGAGAGAACTTAACAAAGTTCCTAACTGCATGTCCTCGAAGGTTCAATCAAAATCGGGTCATTGAATTCTACAAAAATGCTACATTCGACGATAAGGATGATACATTCTTTCTCACTAAGGTTGGAGCGATGAAAATAAAAGTCGATCCTGATCTTATTGCTCAACATCTACATCTACCAAAGACAGGGGCTCATGTCGCCAGTTATCTTCAAAACAATAAAGAGGAATTAAAGGCTCACTAGCTAAAATGGAAGAAGTCCGGGCTACCCAATAAATTCAAAGCTGCCACAAAACTATCCGAACTAAATCCATCTTACAAGATACTCAATGAGATCGCGCCGCACATGATTTATTGTGGGATTGGATCTTTATCAGAATTAAGTAGTCCCAAATACTCTCTGATGATGGAACTTGATGACTGCCCTGGAGGAAAATGGGCAACATACATGTTTGGCCGACTACTGGAAAATGATGGGTTTTGTATACTGAAAGCATTTATTACAATGTGTATACAACAGTTTATTTCTCCAATCTGTTAACAATCGTACATGTATGAACAATGGTATCCTCTTGTCTCACCGATAGGGACGATCATACGGCGTGTTGTAGATCGCAGAAGACAGTATGATCACTTGACCTAGTGCGATATAAACATAATCACAGCTGAGACAGCGTATGAGGATACGTCTGTCCGGATGGCTGCGACTTTGTCGGTACAGACCCTACGGAATTACGGTAATCTCTCAATCCACAATCTTGTATTAAATTCATAGGAGCATGCTAGGGTTTTGAGAAATTTAATTGTGAGCAATATCCATAGATCAATCCGGTTCATTTTAGTTTTGGTGATTCGGTTCACGGTAAAACCCTACAATTGGTATCAGAGCGAGGTGTCTGATTTATGGCTCTGTTGTTCATAATTAAATTTGATAATATGCATGTATGAATTTATTATTGTGGATGTTTGGTTTTTGTTCCTCGTGGCAACCCGTTGATTCAGCCCGCGGTGGTTTATCCATGTAGGGCTGAATTATTTTGTAAAATCATGAGAAAATCCATGATTAGCATAGATTTGAAAAATTGTAATAGAATATATTTTTTTCTATAATTTTTCAAATTTAATTTGGACGGGTCAAGGACGAAGAACGAAGACGGAGCCGACGGAGGGCCGGCGGAGGACACGACGGACGACGGCGGGCGCGGCGGCGGCGCAGACGCACGGCCGCGGGCGCGGCACGCGGCACGCAGGGCGCGGCAAAGGGCAGCGCGAGCGGGGGCGCGGCACTGGGTGCGCGCGGCACGCTCGGCAGGCGCGCGACGCTGGGCGCGGCCCTGGCCGGCGGCGGACTGGCGGCAGCGGCGGTCGGCGGTCGGCGGCGGCTTCGATCATCATCAGCTGCTGCTGTCCCATCGCGGTGGCTTGTGTTTTGGTGGTTTGTGCAATCCTGTGTAAACCCTAGGGTTTGCATTAGGGTTAGGGCAAATCATCAGATCACAAAGGCCTAAAAATCCAAAAGATTTGGTCTATCAAGATTTGGAGGCTCTTGAAGATTTCAGAAGATTTGAATTTATCCATTAAATTCAAAATTCAAATTGTAATAGATAGATTTTATTTTCTATTTATTTTTGGGGCCACGAGGAATTTTTGTTTGCCTTAATTGTCCTCTTATGATATGTGATTTATTTATGTGCACAATTAAGCATGTGTAGATAATAGGAAAAGCATGATTTACTGCTTTTATTATTTACAGCTTTCCAAGCATGCTTATGTGATTAATTTCTTTTGTTGGATTATATTTTGGGAATTTTTGGGCTTGTTTAATTACATGCAAAAATTTGGAAAATATAATGACAAAAGTAAATTATGTGTGCGCATAAAGAAACCTTTTAAAGAAAAATACTAAGCAAATTTTTTAATTAAAATCAATAGACCTCCACAAAGCGGTCCTAGGCTGTAATTGTATCTCTCGTTCTAGTAAACGTCTACGAGTGTAGCTTGCTAGTTCCCGGAGGTGCATGGGTACGGTTGTTGGGATTTCTAGACAAACAATTTAAATCATGTGAATAGTGGGAGGGCTTTGCGTAAACGTCTACGAGTGTAGCTTGCGTAGACCTCTTTCACAAGTATTCTAGGATTGATTTAAATTATAGATAACAAAAGCTTTAAGGGCTGTGCGGTATGGTTACGTGCCATGCTAAACTGTCTCTTTTGGCCGGAGTTAAATTTATGGTTAATTGCTTAGAAGCATCTTAGAATATAATGCAAGAATTGCATCCCTGTTCTTGAGAGATGGCTTGGTCTAAGTTTTTCACTAATTATTAATTTCTAGTGTCAAAAACATCCTGACATGGTAGTGAAATTAAATGGATTGGGGCTTAAAACCCGCAGTTCTGGTTGAGGATGACATCGTAAACGTCTACGAGTGTAGGCTTGCGGTGGGAACTCTTGGGCAATTAGTGGAAAACATTTGTATTTGATTTATTAAAAGGTTTTCAATGCATTTGTTTTCGAAGTTCAACATGTATGTTCTTATTTAAGATTCTTTATTGTTTCAGATATGTCTAAGTCTACTGTCGATCATATACTTGCTCTCAATCCTCTAACTGGTCCGAACTTCCATGAGTGGAGATATTGCATTGAGTATATTCTCCTGACTAAGCAACACATGTTTGTTCTTACTATGATGCCACTTGCACCACGTTACCATAAAGTGTCTAGACAAGAGAAGGAGTTCTATGACAGTTGGGTGGCTTCTGAGGATTTTACTTACAAGTTAATCTCAGATAACCTTTCTAGAGAACTTAAGTTTAAGTACATGGGCTATTGTAGCTCTGTAGGAATCTAGATGGACTTGGTGCGAACGTATGGTGAAGTGAAACGAACTGTCAACTGTGATCTCGTTAGAGACCTTGTCTGTAAGAGAATGGTTGATGGCAGTTCGGTGACACTGCAAGTGATGATCATGGATAACACCATGAAACGATTCACACGTGGAGGTGGAAATATCAGCGATCGGGCCAAGATCGATATTATCCTGAACTCATTACCACTTTCTTTCTATGACTTTAAGAAGGATGTAGCTAAGAGAAGTGAGTACTCTTTCAAAGAGTTGCTTACTGATCTCGTAGCAGGACAGTCCTATGTACCTTCATGGGAGTCTGAGTTATCAGATCTTGAGCACAGCTTGGGCACATTGAAAGATGTGGTTCATACTGTGTGCAAGAATATGATTGATCGCAGATCACGTGAGAGGAGGTCAAATGAAATGAAGGTGGTTGGTGTCACTTCAAGTAAGAAGGCAAGCGGAAGCAAGGGACAAGGTACGTCATTTGCATTTGTAACGGAAACATGTTTAACATCGGTTTCTACTCATTCGTGGGTAGTGGATACTGGAGCTACTGATCATGTTTGTTACATTTTGCAGGGGTTCACACCGAGGAGGGTGCTGAAGAATGACGAGGTTACCATCTCAATGGGGAACGCAGCACAAGTGAGTGCAGCTGCCATTGGAGATTTTACCTTGTACTTTGACGATTCTGTTTTAACATTGAGAGATGTTTTGTATGTGCTGGATTTTCGGCGGAATCTTATTTCAGTTTCCAAACTTTATGTTGATGGATATTCAGTTATTTTTGATAGTGGTGTTTCTATCATTGGTAATAACGATGTTATCTGTCGTGGAATGCTGAATAATTCTCTCTATGTTGTTAACTGTAATCATAAGTCTTCTGCAAGTATTGCATGTAATTCATCCGTAATTGATAATCCTAGGAAGAGAAAACTTACTTCTTCTGATGAGGATCTTACATATCTCTGGCACTTGAGACTGGGTCACATCAGCTTGAAGCGGATTTAAAGACTTGTAGATGACGGTACATTGGACTTAGTCCGGGCTGTACCTTATCAAGTCTGCGAATCCTGCATCGAGGGCAAGATGTCAACTAGGCCTTTCAAGGCTAGTCAGTCTCGAGCAGAGGATGTGTTGGAGTTGATCCATTCTGACTTGTGTGGACCGATGTCCACGCAGGCTCGTGGAGGGTACGAGTACTTAGTCACTTTCATTGACGACTACTCAAGGTACGGATATGTTTACCTGCTTCGCTACAAGTCTGAATGCTTTGAGAAATTCAAAGAGTTCAAGGCTGAGGTAGAAAAGAAGGTCGGGAAAACTATCAAGTCACTGCGATCTGACCGCGGTGGCGAATACCTCGGTAACGAGTTCCTGCAGTATTTGTCAGAAAATGGGATTACATCCCAATGGACTGCACCGGGTACTCCCCAGCAAAACGGTGTAGCTGAAAAAAGAAATAGGACTCTTCTAGAGATGGTAAGATCAATGATGAGTTATGCAAACTTACCAATTTCGTTTTGGGGCTACGTATTGGAGACAGCAGCTTACGTGCTTAATGTGGTGCCTTCTAAATCAGTTCATAAGACGCCTGCTGAGCTCTTCCTTGGTCGCAAACCTAGTTTGTGCAAGTTTAGAGTATGGGGCTGTCCGGCACACGTACTGTCAAAGGAACCTGATAAGTTAGAAAGCTGGTCAAAAGTAATGCTGTTCATAGGGTATCCCAGGCAAACGAAAGGTGGTTACTTTTACTGTCATGAGAGTCAAAGAGTCGTTGTTAGCACCAACGCTAGATTCTTGGAGGACGAGTATGAGAGTAACCACAGGTCAAGGAGTGATATCGTTCTTCAAAAAATTGAGAACAAGAATGCAATTCCAAGGGAAGGGGAACGTGTAGATGTGGGTGCACCTGTGAGAGGTACAGCACCACAGACACGTTCTTCAGTGCAAGGTGCAGGACCACAAGTCACTGCACCTACTACTGACACGGCACCAATGCCTCGTCGTAGTGGGAGAGTTATTTTCCAACCGGAAAGGTACATGTTCGTGGGTGAGTCTTCGGGCTTGAGCCCGGAAGACGGACATGAGGACTCTGACCCATTGACTTACGAAGAGGCAGAGCAGGACAAGGATGTTGCCAAATGGCAAGTCGCCATGGATTCTGAAATAGAATCCATAACTGCTATGGATGTATACCAGAAAACTGATTTGCCGGATGGCTTTAGGGCCATAGGGTGCAAATGGGTATACAAGAGAAAGAAAGGGGCGGATGGAAATATCACGGCTTTCAAGGCCAGGCTGGTGGCAAAGGGTTATTGTCAGAAAGAGGGCATTGACTATGATGAAACCTTTTCACCCGTAGCCATGCTCAAATCCATCCGGATACTCCTTGCCACAGCTGCGCATATGGACCTCGAGATCTGGCAGATGGATGTCAAAACTGCTTTTCTAAACGGTTACCTTGAAGAAGGTAGAGACATCTATATGCAGCAACCCGAGGGTTACATAAGCAAGGGCGAAGAGCATCTTGTCTGGAAGCTTAGGAAGTCCTTGTATGGACTTAAGCAAGCTTTAAGGTCGTGGAACTTACGTTTCAACGATGTGATTAAATCTTATGGATTTGCACAGTTGGAAAATGAAAGTTGTGTTTACCGACTTTGTGTCAGTGGGAGCGTGGTCTTCCTTGCACTATACGTTGATGACATACTCTTATTTGGAAACAACGAGGGAGTGATGTCCGAAATCAAAGTTTGGTTATCCGAACAGTTCCAAATGAAGGATCTGGGTGAAGCTGGCTACATTCTTGGGATTAAGGTCTTACGAGATCGTAAAAGAAGAATGTTGAGCTTATCCCAGGCATCCTATGTGGATACTGTGATAGCCCGGTTCAGCATGCAACTCGCCAAGAAAGGCTTGCTACCTTTCCGACATGGCGTTCGTCTTTCTAGTGGGCAGTGTCCTCAGACACAGCGGGAGAAAGACGAGATGAGTCTTGTACCATATGCTTCGGCAGTGGGTAGTCTCATGTATGCGATGCTGTGTACCAGGCCAGATATCAGTTATGCCGTTGGCATGGTAGCAAGATATCAGTCTAACCCTGGACAGGCGCACTGGACTGCTGTAAAGCACATCCTCAAGTATTTGAAAAGAACTAGGAATTTCTGCCTAATTTATCAAAGTGAGGATTTGTGCCCTGTGGGTTATACAGACTCGAATTTCCAAGGGGACCAGGATGAGAAGAAATCGACCTCAGGTTATGTGTTTACCCTGGGAGGTGGAGCTATATCTTGGAGGAGCTCAAAGCAGAAATGCATTGCTGACTCCACCATGGAGGCGGAATATGTCGCCACCTCCGACGCCTCGAAAGAGGGGGTGTGGCTCCGGAACTACCTTTTAGAGTTGGGCGTGATCCTGAGTTTGCCGAGGAGCATCACAATTTATTGTGATAACTCTGGTGCAGTGGCAAACTCAAAGGAACCGCGGTCTCACAGGGCAAGCAAACACATAGAGAGAAAGTACCATATCATACGAGAAATCGTATCGAGGGGCGATGTGCTGATTAAGAAGATTGACACTGCTGACAATCTTGCTGATCCATTTACAAAGAGCTTGCTGCAAAAGGTTTACGAAAGACATATTCATGAGCTGGGTCTGAGGTGGATACCGACCACTGACAGTGGTTAAAGACAGCAGACTAGATAGACGGACTGTATACTCTGTAATAGCTTAGTTATGCTTTGAGTATAAGTGGGAGATTGATGGGTTTTGTATACTGAAAGCATTTATCACAATGTGTATACAACGGTTTATTTCTCCTATCTGTTAACAATCGTACATGTATGAACAATGGTATACTCTTGTCTCACCGATAGGGACGATCATACGGCGTGTTGTAGATCGCAGAAGACAGTATGATCACTTGACCTAGTGAGACATAAACATAATCACAGCTGAGACAGCGTATGAGGATACGTCTGTCCGGATGGCTGCGACTTTGTCGGAATATGTAGTCTGTCTTGGTTACTTGACATGCTGCTACGTAGAGGTGGCGTATTGATGGACCGCAGTGAGATATATTCATCTGTCTGACATCAGCGAATAAAAGATCTCGTTATATTGATTGAGTCCAAACCCTAACGAAGGTTCAGGGGTTTGCAAGGGTTGACTGTTGCTTTGACTTGCCATGGTGGAGAGCCAACACAGCGCGCTCGTATATCCGCATCTTGGGTAACAGCAGTTCGTGTAGTACCACCTGAGACTGAACTTAGGTAACCATATCCGAGTAATAGGATGGGGACATTCCCTGAGGAGCTCAATAACATTCATCGTGCCAAAGTCCTGCAGGCTGATTAAGTTCAGGCACGAGTGATAAGGTTTGAGTGGTACTACTCAGGAATTATAAGATATTAATTAATTGTAGTTAGAGCTTGTCAGAGGCTCCGATTAATTAATGGATGTCCGGTAACCTTAAATATGGGGATTCTCAATTAATGCAACCCGTTCTCATAACGTGGTAATAAAGGGGTAGGTCAGTATTAATTCTGTGGTGAAAAAGAATTAATATTAATTAATTAATTGTGTCCTGGGTTGTGGACATGGGAATTAATTAATTTATAGGCCCACTTTATTATTTGCATTAGGTCCCAGGTCTGGCCCAACAAGTGTGCTGAATTGAGCCCAAAATGGCCCATTAGGGTTTCTAACCCTAGGTCTATAAATAGACAGCTCTCTCTCATAAGTTGTAACATAGTTGAAACACAAACCCTAGAGAGAGAGAGGTGGGCGCCGTTTTCAAGAGAGAAGGAGGAGAATTTTCGAATTCTGGTCCTGCTCAAGCCACAGATCTACGGAGTCCTCACCAGTAGTAGATCTGAACAGCACCGGGATACAGATATGAAGATCTAATCTGGAGAACAACTGATCTTTCTTTCCCTTTCTTGTTTTCGATTTTAATCTAGAAATTAGGGTTCTAATTTCTGTTTCCGCAGATTAAATCAGATTGCGTGGTTGAATTGGTCCTTGGAATTCAAACGCAAAAGATCGGTACAGACCCTACGGAATTACGGTAATCTCTCAATCCACAATCTTGTATTAAATTCATAGGAGCATGCTTGGGTTTTGAGAAATTTAATTGTGAGCAATATCCATAGATCGATCCAGTTCATTTTGGTTTTGGTGATTCGGTTCACGGTAAAACCCTATAGAAAACACGAAGAAGAACAGACATATTCCAACCAAAGGGAAGTTCTCTTCGAGTGTCGGTTCAGGTTTGAAGGTTAGCTACCTTCTTGAGCACATTCTAGAGACACAAGATGAAGGAGAAGATCTCATCTCATCGGACTTTATTCAACCAAAAGTTCCAGTTTATTGCTCAATTCAAAAGGATGAAGCAGATGACAGTTTGGACGACATGGAAATAGATGCTGAGACATCTGAAGATCTCAAGACCATTCCAACAGTTTGCACTGCTGATGCTACCAAGAAACCAAAGAAGACAGGCACCCCCGCTTAGAAGCCTGCAGAAAAGTGAAACAGAAAGAAGAGAAAACAGACCACTATTAGCTCTGAAGATGACTCACAGCAAAATGATCAACAAGCTGATGAACAACTCCAACGTCTGAAGAAAAAGAAGATAAATAAAGATACATCAATCAAATCAGTTGCCAAAGAACTGCAATTTGATGCTACGCTTGAAGGAGTGACCGCTTCCAATCCTGGTGAAACAGTTCCAAACCCAGATCTAGCATGCCCTGTAGGGATGGACGCCTCATCATCATCTAGCTCTGAGCAAACCAGGTCACATCAACAAGTGCTGCAGAAGGATGATCAAATCCCCTTCACAGATCTCAACAAGGAAGCAGATAGTGAGAATGTACCCATCTTGGATTCAGGGGGAACTGATCACTTTGATGCTCATCAAGTGACTACCTCAAGCGAAGTGGCATCGAATTTAGAAATTATCAAAAGAAAGATCAATGAATGAATATCACGCGGCTCTTCAGCAACTGGACACCCAGCGACAAGAACTTGACTATCGGCAGCAAGAATTAGATGCTCAATGACGGAATCTGGACAACAATGAACAAAAGTTCAGAAGACGTCTATCTCAACTTGAAAACAAAGAGGAAGCAACAACTGCTGAACTTCAAAGGATAAAAGAAGCAGAGGCTGCTGAGCTAGAACGTAAGCAGCGAGAAGCCGAAGCAGCAGCAGAACTAAATAGAAAGCAAGAGGCAGAAGCTGTTGAGCTGAAGAGAATAGAGAAAGAAGCTGCTGAGCTCAAGAGACAGGAGGCAGAAGCTGCTGAGCTGAAAAGAAAAGAAGAAGAAGCTGCAACTGCTAAAGCACTTTGAAAGGAAGCAGAGGCCGCTGCTGAAAAGGCTAGACATGAGGCAGCAGCAGCCGCTTCTACACAGAAGGAGAAAGAGGCAGCAACGAATCAAGCTCCACCTCAACCTGAGACTTCCATTGCTACCTCTCAGAGTCAAACCCATGACGACTCTGGAGTGCTGACTATGGTTGAAAGAATCCTGTCTCCGAATCCCGTCTTTGTCGCCACAGACCTTCTACCCTCTAATGCTCTGAGACAAGAGATAGATCATCGACTGGATCTACATCTGGCTCATGTGATTGATATTGTCAAAAAGGGGGAAGCGAGAAGGGATGAGTCGATGAAGCTGCAGTTGGCTGAAATAGAGAGCAAGCGAAAAGAGGAATACAGGAAGCAGGAAGAAGAGCGCAAGATGCGGGATGATCATATCACAAGGAGGCTGGATGCACTAACAGTTTCCAGAGAGCAAGACATTAAATATTTCTCTGAATTAACCGTAGTTATCAAGGCGCAAGCTGACTTGCTTTCCGCATCTACTGCAACATCCTCAAAGCCAAAAGACGTAGATTCCTCAAATCAAGAAAGGGAGAAGGACAAGAGTCAAGACAAGTAAGCAAAAGGTATGAGCGTTTATTTTGCTTGCATCTGTTTTAATGTCTTCTTATTACCGCAGTTTCAAACCTTTTCATGTACCTGTAATCGATCATATCTAGTGAAAAGTGAAAAACTGTTGGTTTGAAGACAACTACTTATTGTCTTTTACCTTGACTCTTGATTGGCTGAATTAACATTTTCTAATGTGATCAGCAAACCTTTTTCTCTTATTACTCTAAAACTTTTGATTTTAATCGAGAATTATTATCCCATTAAGGGGGAAGATCATTTAGAGTAGGTCGAGTGCAGAAGAAGCACGGTTCTGAGCAGTATTAGATAGACAAACTTTGTAAAACTCAGACTAACTGCATCTTCTCGTCGACATAGATAGACTTAGAGGTACGGTTTTGAAAACATCAAAAAGGGGGAAATTGTTAGGTATTACTGTTGTAATCCCACCTTAATTTGATGTTTTGATGTGTCAAAACTATTTACCAAAGTCTAGGCCTTAGAGTTATTACCTCATGTAATCCATTGTATAGGACAATCGAGTTGTAATAGTCTAGGAAGAAGAATATCATCAAAACTGTGGAACATTTTTGAAGAAGACGCCATATAGACGAGATAACTGTCAAACATACAAGACGAAGACAAGCAGAACAGATCAAGGCCGCAAAAATTGCGCAGACAGTTTTTCCTGTCAAAGCTTGGATATACAAGAGATCTGTGAACGCAACATTCACACTGAAACTGTTGAGAGGCGCTCACAGTTTCAAGTCAAGACATTTTCACGTCTAGAAATGCGTACGAGGCAAGTGTCGAGCAGTCGCAGAAGATCCCTGAGGAAGTCAATAAGAAAAGACAGACACTACTCAGTTGTGACTGGTGTACAACGTTGTTTGAACGTAAGATACATCAAGTACAAGCTGTTCTGAAAAGCAGGTCGATGCAACAGAGATAACAGAGAGAGAAGCAACTTTTTGTAGAGAAGAATGGACTATGATTGGACATTCTTCTCTATGTCTCTACGGGCTATTTTCTAGGTCTCCACCTATAAATAGCAAGTAATACAAAGACGTAAAAACCTTTGCCAAAATATCTAAACATCTGAGTTATCTCACATATTTGAATCTCCGACATACTAGCCTCTCCACAGAAGTTGAAGCTCAAAGCATTAAACACTTTCAAGAGAGAAGTCATTAATATCGTGGTTCATTTATTGAACATGAAATATTCATTGCTTATAGAATCCTTGGTGATTCACCGTGTAACCCTGGGTACATGAGGATTAAGTCAGTTGACTCAATCTACCTCATTGGTGTTCTTACTCTTCGAGTAAGAACATAGCAGCCTGCTCTTGCAAAGGAAGAGTAGGTTATTAAGGGCAACTGCCAAACTGTGAATGTTTTGGGAAGAACTCAACCATCCAACCTACCGAAGGAGGAAAATGGAGGTTTGCTCAGTCCAATTTCGAGCCGTTCTATAGAGAAGACGCAGAGCCTTCGACATACTGAAGAGGGAGTGAAGTACAACTGCCTGGGCGAGTGATCCTTTGTGCTGTGTATGGAGGTTTCTACAACAACTGCTATAGATCGTGAGGAGTATATTTTCATTACTTAGTGAATTACCGGATCAGATATCCAAAGAGTGGATGTAGGACTTAAGGCTCCGTACCACTATAAATATCCTGTGTTGTTTACAATTTTATTTACTTACGCACTTTACAGTTTTCTAGTATGTCTTGAAATCTTCAACACTTGTCTCGTAAGTGTTGAAGTGTATAAACTATTAACTGCTCACATCTGCAAAACTGTTAAAATAATCTGCTGGCTAACGTGAATTGTATTTCTAAAACTGCTAAGCAAAAACTGTGTTGATAATAAGCTTAACTGTCTAAGTTAGAGTGCATTTATCAGATTTAATACTTTCGCTGCATATTATATGTACTCTGATTTGGGACCAACATAACTCAATCAAACTATGACAAACAAGACTTAAAAAAAAACTAAGGTCTAAAACTTAGTAAATACAAGAGAATCAGTCGAGATTCCTTGAATTAGTTTGGAGCCATTGTGATGGAAAGACAGTGATGGGACAGAAAGTTGCTAAAAGCCAGAAGATTGAAGAATGTGACGAATTATCATACTGAAAGAAAATTTCACTCACACTAGCAAAGAATTATCATATGATCTAAAGTCTTCATCTATCTCACTCGATCACCGTGTTTTTACATGAGACTCAAGCTATTAAGCTTGAGTTAAGCAAAGTCTATAATCTTTCCAAGAGACTCTGGATCCGACACAGACTTCCTGATTCATTAGAATTCTACCCGACAATCATTCAACAATTCCTAGTTCAACGAGGAATACAAAATCACACTTATCTAGATCATAGATCTAGCAGCGTGTTCATGGTAAAGTCTACTAATTTAATGACATTCGGAGAGCCTATTATGTGGACTCATGTGGTAAAGCTCGCTACCTATAGCTACCTGGAATATGGAGGATATAGGAGCTTCTCGAAATCAAACGAGACTTGTTGCATTGTGTTCTAGCTTGTTCTTAGTGAAATTAGATCTATCTGGCGATCAAAGAGTAAACATATGACCTTCTGGCATCCAAACTACTATATATCTTGTGTTGTTTGCTGCTTTGATTTATTTAAATTGCTTGCTAAGTTTATTTGAAACCCAACAACTGATAAAGTTGTTAGTGTATCAACTGAATTAGCTAAATTATTCAAACTTAACGCTTAATCACTTTTAAATAAACACAAATTGACTAGAGTAAGAGTCATGCATAAGACTTCAGCAATGCATTTTTATATTCCTTCATTTTTAACCAATAATTTAAGTATAATGTATGTAAATAAGAAGAGAAAAAATGTGGAGAAAGAATATTTCTAAATATCTTATTGAAATTTTAGAAGTTAGTTACATTTACTTATATACCCTTTTTCATACATACATACATATATATGTATACATACATACATATATATATATGATTATGGTGATGTGTGCACAAATAATTTATAGAAATATACGATAGATTGTATTGGATACATGAATCATTTGTGGATGTTTTTCATTGTTTTAACTTGATAGTTGAACTATGATTTCAAGAAATTCTTGAACCATTTGGAAGAATCCTTGGCATATCTCTTTTGATTATCCTTGTAGTCCACGTAGTAGAGCCCAAATCTTGAAGTGTAGCCTGCTGCCCATTCCCAATTATCCAGCAATGACCAAGCAAAGTAGCCCCTCACGTCGCACCCATCTATTCTGTTATTTGTCAACCAACAAAATTATTGTCCCATAATATTAAATTCATTCTATGACAACCAAGCCACACCATAATGTTGGAACACCTTACTTTATTGCATCTCTCAGATTTTCCAAGTAGTCATGGTGATACTTAATCCTCTTCTCATCTTTGAGAGCATCTTTAATGGATGTGAATGGACTATTTCCATCGTCCATTCCTGTTGAACATAATAGAAAATGAGCAATGCTTGGTGTTTGTTGGATTGGATGAAACCAATAAAATTGCATTGGTGAATACCATTTTCAGTGATGACTATTGGGGGATTTCCATAGGTGTTTTTTATGTAGTTCATCAAGCTTCTCATCCCATGAGGGACGATGTACAACCACACAGAGTTTGCCTGCATTTCCATAAGCAAAAGAGTTGGATTGAAATCTTTGTTGAGTAGAATTACTTTGTAATGCACGTACATACCCGGTCGTACACTGGTTTCCCTAAGGCAATGGCTGCAAAGCATAAAGGAACAAGGTGAAATTGTGAGTATGGAACTAATTAGATAGAAAAATTGAAATTTAATAATAGCTACATACGGAAAGTGAAGGCTCCAGAGTCTGCAAGTGTGTCGTTGAGCAGGATACTGATGATATTAGTGTTGTCAGAGGTTGCATACCAAGTTGTGTAGTGATTTATGCCTATGAAATCATAGGAGCCCCTCAGTAGCATTGACTGCTCCATTGTGAAGTTTGGCAGCCTTTCGCGCACTCTGCTTCTCATGTATTTGGGGTAGTCTCCTTTGATAAGAGGCTCAAGAAACCTATATTTGAGTGAAAATGGTACATCATTGCAACTACAATTCTTGAAGAAAAAAAAAAAACACAAGAAAGTCTCAACCTCACCAGCCCAAGTTGAAATCTATTGCTCTCTTCGTGGCTTCAATGTCCTTTGAAGAGTTAGATGATGGTTCATACCAGAAGGAATCCAATGATATCCCAATTGATCCATGTTGTTTACGCTATAAAGAGAAAAAAACAAGAACATGATAAGAGATTTGATAGATCAAGATTAAACAAATGTTTCTATTTTTACCTTGTATGTTTTCTTGTAAATATCCACAGCAGCAGCGTGTGCAAGAAGCAAGTTATGGCCTACGGTGTAAGGCTCGGTCGCAGAGTTCCCGGCCCTGCAGAAGACTCGGAGAAGGACGGAGCAACGACCAGGCGCCTGCAGCCCTACATCATAGCCTTGCACAGCAAGGGTATGAGGCTCATTCAAAGTGATCCAATGCTTCACTCTGTCTCCAAATTCCTTGAAGCATGTTTCAGCATACACAGCAAAGTCTTGTCTGTTTTATGACAAGAAAATTAAGCCAAATTTTCATATGTTGATTTAGTTGTACCAAGATTAGAGAGGTGTGGTATTTGCTCACATGATTTTAGGGTTGAGCCACCCATTGTAGTGGTCTTCAAGGTATTGAGGGAGATCCCAATGGAAGAGTGTTACATATGGTTCAATCCCTGCATAGTATAATAAACATCGTCACAAATGTATACAGTCTAAACTTTAGAAAGTAATGAAATTATATTATATACATGGCTATCACCTTGTGCTAATAAAGCATTGATGACCTTGTTATAATGATTGATTCCGGCTCTATTAATTTGCCCAGTTCCATCTAAGAATAAGATTCATGATGTCAAAACTATTAAAGTTTTTTCATCTCCGAAAATAAATACATACATACATATATATATATACATATAACTATATTTATATATATTTCTTACTAGGATAAATCCTGGACCAAGCAATGGAAAACCTGAAGGCATCCATTCCCATAGTCTTCATCAATTGTATGTCTTCCTGTAATAAAAAGAAACAAAACCTAAATTCTAATTCTGATCATGAATATTATTGAGTATAAAAATTACATTGTAGAGGCGGTAATGATCATCTGCCATGTCGGCATTACTAAAATCCAAAACTTTTCCTGCAATAAACAAGGCCCAATTTTTTTAATAATATATAAAAAATATGGTTATTTATTAAAAGCATTATTTCAAAATTATTTTTCAGAAAAAAAAATTATAATTTACCAAATTTGTGAGAAAATTTATCCCATACGGTTGGACCTCGTCCCTCCTCCTTAACAGCTCCTTCATACTGAAAATTTGAAACATGCAATCAAATTAAATAAAATTTTATTTCTAAAAACTAGAGTAGCCATATCTATACTAACATTAAAAATGATATACTATCTTTTTATAAAAGATCTCCAACTCTCTTTTATTGGATGTCTATGTGTAAATATCTTCTACATCATTGTCAGATTCAAAATGATGCTATTTGCGGAACTCAAGCTCTCAATCAAAATTTCTTTTTATTAATATTTTTATAGGATAATTGTGAATCATGAGAAATAAGGGACTGCAGTTAAAGAAGAAGAGGATTTTGGATTATTGTTCTTTACACGAATGCATGCGCGCATGCAACAACAAGATATCAAATTCATTCCTCCCTCTGTCGATTTGTTTTTCAAACAATAATTAAGGAAAAAGAAATTAATAATTTATTAATAAGTTTATATTAATTTTTCATTTTAATTAATATGATGAAACAAACCAAAAAAAATGAGATTAATATGAGGTTATACCCAAATATTAAAGAATGGACCCAAAAGTTTTATGCGTTATTTTTTTTTATTGTGGGACAAATTTTTATTGTGGGACAAATTTAATGATATATTTAATATATTGAAATGGTGTATTTCTTTATTACAAATAATTTATTTCTTTGTTGCAAATAATGTACTCTTTTACACAGAAAAAATAATATATTAAAAAATAAAATGATGTATTAAGGTCCGTTTCACAATAAAAAATAGTGAGACCGTTTCTCAGGAGACCAACTCATTAAAATAAATGTATTATACTTTTTTTTTTATTTCTTGAACTACAAAATATTAATAACATAATTGTATTTACTCAAAAATAACAAGTGGTGTCAGATACCCTATATTCATAGATTCTTATGCGCGAGCTGCCACTATTTTTCACAATTCCAATAATACACCCTGAATTGATAAAAAAGAATCATCAAAAATATAAATCGTAGAAATCTATTATAAACCCTAAATTGAAAAATAAACCCCATAAAATTGAAAAGTGATCCCTAAAAAGTAAAATAATTCTTTGAAATCGTTTTTTTAATTTATTTTAAATTCATAAGGCATATATATGTTCAATTTTTATAATCTTATTTCAATGAGAATTTTTTAAAAAAAAAATCTGAAACAAGTATGTAAGCAGCTTATAATATAGAAAAGTCATTTTATCACTCAAACAAATTTCCAAAAATGAATAGCACAATATATTAGATAATTGATAACAAGTATGGAAATGGTGTACGTATAATTGTTTATGGTTAATTATTTTATTAAATATACAAAGAGGCATATTGTTTAGATGATTTTATATTTTTTGTACCTAATTAATTATTTTTTTTGTTTATGTGCTTATTAAATTATCAATTTATTACTAATCTAAATTAATTATAAAATATATAAATATGATCAAAATAATATAAATATGCAATATTTTTCTTAAAAGAAAGTTTCTGCTGTTATGTTTTAACTTGTAAGTAATTACGCGTATAAATTTATCAAGATTGTCGTGCACAACATTAATAGATTCACAGAGAATATTTCCACTAATTTTATAAAATGCATGTGTAAAAAAAGTGCAAGATAAAAATAAATATTGCTCTGTCCGTTCCAATTATATAGTCCAGGTTACTATTTTAGGGTGTTTCAATTATATAGTCCAGTTTCTATATTTGATATTGTTTTTATATGGTAATTTACCATTATATCCCTAAATAATTTTGGAAAATGAGAATATAAAATGCAATATTATGAAAATGAGAGGTTAATTAATGCTTTAAATAAAGTTAATGTTGGAAGTTTGTTTAAATATTAAATATTTTTTTTACAAACGTGCAAGATCAAACTGGACTATATAATCGGAACGGAGGGAGTATATGGCTAAAACTTTAATTTAATTGCAATTAACTAACTAATTATACCACAAGGGTGATTTACCTTTTCTACAAAGATTTTTGTCCAAATTCTGTGTTTCCTATTAATATTAATACGATATTGATTATTATTTTCGATGATAAATATATTATTTTTATGTATTTATGAGGGGGTTAGTTGAAGAAAAATATTATTATTCCTTAGAAATGGTATTTTGTTAATTTGGACTATGTTCCCAAATTTTACTTAATCTCCAGAAATTTCGAAATCGTTTCTTAACTATGTTAATAAAACCCTACTAATTATTTGTCGCCTTATAACTCGATATTCATTTTGGAAAAAAACAACGAATAGAAAAAGAGAATAATCAAATAATTAATGTCATGATCAATAAAAAAAAAAATTGATGCTTGATTGACAGCAAGAAAAGATCGGTATATGATTGATGATTGAAAAAAGAAAAAACCCATATTACTATTTCATGCACAAAATATAGAAAGTTCCAATGTGTATGCACACGAATACTAAATAAATATTTCTTAAAAATCTCCTCTCTCTCTCATAATTCATGAAAAGGAATGTCTGATGCAGATAACTAGTCATTTTCTGGGTGGTGAATTATTACATATCTTTCAATCAAAACAAACAAAGGAACAAACAAACTTCACAAGACTAGTCAAGAAAATAGACTTTATTTTTTCATCAAGAATAAGTATCACAACAAATACATATTCCGGATCATTCTAAGCCATTCACATGGGTTACGATATATATTGATAACATCATATTATACGAATGAATGTGTGATAGATAATAGGCACATGAATGTTAGAGGTAAATTGATCACTTTCAAATTTAGACTCTTTGAGAGAGAGAGAGAGGGCAGGGAGGAAGGGTTACCTGAAAAGCAGAAGATGCAGTCCCAAAAACAAAGCCCTTAGGAAAGCTTGCTCTGCTCAAATTCTGCCCACAACAAGTCGGAATTCCGACAACCCCCAAAATCACAAAAACTAAACAATTTATGCCGTCTCTCACTGACTTCCTCATTTAGAGTTCTACTTGTGAAATCCAAATAAAAAATTGAATATAAACTCCTACAATGTGGCAGGGAGCTATCTACGCATCATTATGCACACACATATATTTATAGAGAGAGGTAGAGAATTTGCGAAGCGGATAAACAAGAAAAGTGGGATTATGAATAAAGTAGAGGCTTTTGAGTGTGGCAAAGCGATAGTGCTCTCTCCTTGGTGTGTGTAGAGAGAGAGAAGTGGTAGTGTTGGTGGAATGAATATAAATACAAAGAATATGGAGGATTTAATTTACAATTATTTGCCAAGTATATATAAGAGATCGAAATATTTTTATTTTAATTATTTTATATTTAATGAATATAAATACAAAGAATCTGGAGGATTTAATTTACAATTATTTGCCAAGTAAATATAAGACATCGGAATATTTTAATTTTATATTGTAATTGTGTTTTTCTTTGTCTTAAAGACTGAATTAGCATGCCATCGTCCAAAACCACTCATAAAGAAATCTCAAATTTTTAATAAAAATAAATATAATCTCAACAATATCGGCATGTATATTCATACATAGAAAGCTACAAAAAGAAATGTAAATATGAGAGAAAGAGCACAAAAAGCTACAGGCTGGCGACCCATTCATATCATAATTCTTGAAATCACTAGCCATTTTTGTCAAAGATTTCACATGAGCATCTAATATCTATTAAAATAAATGCTAAAATGTTCACTGTGCACACCTATTAATATATCCATGGTAAATTATGGGTGCTGTTAATAATTAAAATTATCCACATCACAAATATTTTATAGTGAGAATATTTAAAAATAGCCATTTTTGTTATACAAAAAATTCAAATAGTTATTTTTATGAACATATTTAAAGAATGATCAAAATAAGCAAAACTTTCACAAATATCCCTACTCTCAACCTTATTTTTGCTGATTTGAATCTAATCAATAGTTTTCTGAATATTATCTTCTTATTACTTAAACTAGTGATTAAAAATATATTTATCTATTTATATTAATATTTCTGCTTTTTAGATTGAGATCATAAAACTTATGATTTATTTATTTCTTTCATTTAAAGTTTAATTGGATGTTTGTTATGACCAAATAAACTTAAATGATATTTGCAATTATATTTGGGATTTGTAATAATGGTATTGGGTCTTTGAGATTAAGAAAAAAATGAATTAAAAATATTAAAAAGTCAAGTAAAATATATTTGCGGTTTGCGATGTGAAAAAAAAAGAATGAATTATAAAATTATAAATTTTAAGTAATGTGGTTTGCGATAAAAAAAACCTGAATTAAAATATTAAAATTATGTACAATGTATTTGCAATTTGAAAAATAAATGAATGAATTAAAAAATAATAAAGTAATGTGGTTTGCAAGAAAAAAATGAACTAAAAATATTAAAAATCAAGTATATTGTATTTGCGATTTTCAAATTGGAAAAAAAAAAAGGAATGCATTCAAAATTATAAATTTGGCAAAGTCTCAGATGAGACAGTCTCATCATTTTTATTGTGAGGCGAATTTAATGAAATGATGTATTTCTTTATTGCAAATGACGTTTCACCATTTTTATTGTGATATGAGTTTAATGAAATGATGTATTTCTTTATTGCAAATAATGTATTTCTTTGTTGCAAATAATATAATTCTTAAAAATGAAGTGATGTATTTAGCTTATTGAAATGATGTATTAAGGTCTGTCTCACAATAAAAAAATAGTGAGACCGTCTCTCAGGAGACCAACTCTATAAATTTTAAGCAATGTGTTTTGCGATTTATTTCTTTTTGCTGCTTTTTAGAAATATAAAAAATTAAATAATGTGATTTGAGAAACATAATAAATTAAGAAATTTGAAATATGAGAATCAATATTGAAAAGTAAGGATATTTTGGTACAAATAGTTATTTTTTAATATATATATAAAAATGACTATTTAAAATTTTTAATTAATAGGAATGACTATTTAGGATTTTGACTCTAGATTATATTGCACATTAATATGCGAGCATATTCTCGCATATTAATTATGTACCCGTAATGGTTATTGAAACATTTCTAGATTTATTGATATATATTCTTATAGTGAGAGAAGGGAATAGGATAAAAATTCAGATATATCATATTATTAAGACATCTTCAAAAAATAATAAATATAATAATAATAATAATAATGATGACGATGATGATAATAATAAATAATTTTTGTAGATCATAGTATATCTTTTTAACAAGTTTCAATCTGAATTATTAATTTATGTAAATGAAGAGTGTGAAGTCATTAATATTTAACACGAAATAATTGAGTAACATCTAATCGACTCCCCAATTTTTTAATTTTATTCTTTTGAATGATATTTTAAAGAAATATATGAAAGTGTAAATTCATGATTTCAGCACAAAAATGTGACGTTTTCTCCGATTCCGAAAATAGAAAACGTCAAGATTGTTCAATTCATATATGTGAAAAATAAGTTAGCAGTCTTTATCCCATTCTAAAATTGTATAATCAGTTATCACATATTCGCCAACAATTCAACAATTAGGCAGTTATTTTATGTTTACACGATCTCATTTATACCATACTGTTGAAGGTGACTTGCACATATGGTGTTTGTGAAGTGGAGCTCCATTTTGACTAAGTGTGGAGAGGAGAAATTCTTTTGTTTCACAAGTATTAAAAGCGTGTTTGTATTCCTCCGCTGTTAGGAAGTGTTCCTACTCATTAATACATTTTGATGTGTCAAACAATATATAGAAACCACCAATTTAGAGTATTTCTAGATTAGCTCTAGTCTGCGTAAAACATGTAAAGTCCTGTATAGGTTACCAATTGAGTGGTAATAGAGCCGATCGAGACAAACTAGAAATCCTCCAGTTTGGTCTTACAAGGTGATAGAAGAAACTGACTGCAATCCTTAGTACCAGTTTGGAGATTTCGCATGAAGAAAACTGGCTAATGTCACCAGCATGAAACTGGCTAGTTTTAGTCATGCCTATCACTCTCGCACAAAAATACAGAGATAACAAATCGATAAGAATCCTCATAAAGGCCAGATTTAAGAATGGAGATTACTTAAAAGACTGAAGATCCTGGTGTTGAACCATTTTCGATTCCTCGGACAAACTAGAAGAGTAGTTATGGCACACAGTACGATGTCGACATCCTATAATGGAAGAGCATGAGCAGGTGCAAACTTTCGACAAAAGCAACTTGTCTTTCGCAAAAGATAGGCGCTGATTAGACTTCATCCAAAATGTCTCTCAACGACTACAAATTCAAACTTCTCACACTTCATCTATAAATAGACGAAGTGTCCCAAGAGAGTTCCAGACACTCGAACGACTTACAAATATGCTGGAACTTCTTACACTAACCGAACATTCAAAAGTACTCTAACCTTTCTACCTTCGAGGCTATTCCATAGCTTATCGTGTGCCATCTTAGGCACGAGACTTGTTGTTATCTAAGCATAAGTTATTTCTTTGGTGTTCTTACTCTCCTTGTAAGAACACAATAGTCATAGTTTTTCTCCAAGCTGTGATTCTCATGGGCATCTAGCCAAACGGATCGACGGTTCAGGGAAGAACCATAATGTTCCCATGTTTCAGAGACGGAGGTTGCGTGGTGTGCCCACACTTTGGATCTGCAAGGCGGAGGAAACAACAGTCTGAACGAGTGAGCAAGTGGACTAGTGGGTGTTGGCATTCATCAGCTTGCAATAGATCGTGAGAACCCTTGTATTCCAAAACCTAGTGGTATTCCAGACTTAAAGTTTGAAGAGAGGACGTAGGGCTCTTGTGTCCAAACTGGTGAATAATAACCAGTTTGTGATCAGTGCAAGTTTTACTGTGATGTTCCGCTGCATATACAATTTTGATATCTGGACCAACATGCGCTTTTATAATTGGAAGAGCTGCCCAGATGATGACAAGTGTGGGAGACAAAAATGAACGGCTGGATGAAAGTCGGTATAGTCGTTAGAGCTATTTTAATAGCCTTCTTCTTCATCAAGCGAACACAGTCGAGCATTTCAGTGTTCAGAGAGAGAGCTCTTCTCTAAAGTTTTTTGTGTGATTTGTAAACCTCCAAAATTAATAAAATACCATATTGTGACCCTCTATGGATCTAGCCATTTTGCCAAATCATGTAAGTATTGTGTTCTCTTTTCTCGCGAGTTTTGCGATTGAATGTTTCGATTGATTGTTCAAGCTCGAACTACCTTTTATAACAATTGGTGCCATTTGTGGGAAACACCATTCCGAGCTTGAAGATTGACGGAATTCATTTCTGGAGTTAAGCAGCAAGTCAATCAATTTCTAGGCATTTCTTTGAGGTAATTTTGAATCTCATTGCATCAGTAATTTGTTCTTAAGTTGGTTAGTTGTTATTCTTTGATTCTTGAGCAAGGTGTTTTGGGTCTTGAGATAATGGTAGAGTTTGTTTGCGGGATATGGCCACTGTAAAGTTTGATATCAAAAAATTTAGTAGGAAAAATGATTTTGGCCTATGAAAAGTGAAGATGTTGGACATATTGATCCAACAAAGGTTGGATGATGCAGATCTAAATGAAACTAAAACCTTCAAAGATAAAGATCCAGAGCTGAAGAAAAAGATGTTGAATAAGGCTAGGAGCACAATCTTTCTTAGCCTTGATGATAAGGTCCTTAGATAGGCTACAATGGAAGAGTCTCCAGCAGAAGTTTGGAAGATTTGTATATGGCTAAGTCTTTAGCTAATCGATTCTTCATGAAACAAAAGTTATACACCTATAGATTCTCTGATGATAAGAGTATCTTGGACCAGTTATATGAGTTTATTATGGTAATAGATGACCTGCAAAATATAGTTGTTTCTTTGGAAGATGAGGACAAAGTTATCCACCTACTGAATGCGCTGTCAAGATTATGTAAACATTAAAGATGCAATGATCTATGACAAAGTTATCCACCTACTAATGTTCAATCTATCATAAAACTAAAGGAAATGGAAAAGCTATCAGAAATGCATTCATTAACTCAAGGATCTGCTGGTGCTGGTCTATTGGTGAAGAAGAATTAGGGGAAAACTAACTACAAGAAGACCAATTTCATGACAAGGTCATGATTCAATGACAAGATCAGTTTTGGTTTCGTGAAAGGAAACAAAACTACCAACTTATTTGGAAGAGGAAGATATCAGCAAAGTTTATATGATTCCAGGTACAAAATGCTAGAATTTGGTATTATTGTAAGAAGCTTGGCCATTTTTGAAGAAAAAGAACCAGCCAAATCATGGCCCTAGCACTGTAAAGTCAATACAGGAATTTGTAGATGATATCCTGAATATAGTAGATGAACAAGGAGAGGGTGGGTGGATATTGAACTCAGGTTGTTCATTTTATACGAGTCCTTATGTTGATTGTTTTGTTGACATCAATAATGCTTGCAACATTCGAGGAATTTGCTTATTAAGAATATTGAATCATGAGGGTGAGACAAGATTTCTCACATGTATGAGATATATTCCTAAAGGTAAAAGGAATTTAGTTTCACTTGGTACCCTGGAATCCAAAGGGTATAAGTTTGAGGGTTCGGATGGATGCATCACAATAAGTAAAGGAGGTAAAATAACTCTTAAAGGAAGAAGAGTAAATAATATTTTCTACCTGTTTGCCAAACCATAGTAGGCAATTCTAAAACTATCAAATGAGTGGATAGAAAGACTTGCCATCTAATATTGAGCCATTTAAGTAGTCGTGGGTTGGATGAACTTGAAAAGCAGAGAGTTATCCATATTGGTGATACATCTACACTATACAAGTGTGAAGAATGTTTAATGTCTAAAGCAAGAAACTACCATACAAAACCAGTTTATATGGGAGTTTACAACCATTAGAATGTATTCATGTGGATCTGTGCGGACCTACTGAAACTGAAATAGTTGGTGGAGGGAGGCACTTTCTCTCAATCATAAATGACTTCTCAAAGAAGGATTGGGTGAACATTTTGAAAACTAAACATTAAGCAGCCCAAAAACTTAAGGATGGTGCATTCAAGTTGAGAATGAAATGATCTGAAAATAAAGTGTATAAGGTCTGACAATGGCCTTAAATTCTTGAATAAGGAGTTGGGATCTTTCTATGGACAAAAGGGAATAAAGAGACATACAATTATCCCTTACAACCCACAACAAAATAGGATTGTAGAGAAAATGAATCGAACCCTCCTTGAAAGAGTAAGGTGTCTATTACAAGGCTATGGACTGGACAAAAGGTTTTGGGGTGAGGCATTGGCAATACCAACATATCTCATCAATAAAAGTCCCTCTGCAGCCATTCAGTTCAAGTCCCCAGATCAAGTGTGGCATGGGAGGATTCCTGATTAGACTTGCCTAAAGCTTTTTGGATGTTTCACTTTTTCTCACATAAGACACTATAAACATGAGCCTAGAGCTCTAATGTGTGTAATGTTGGGTTATCCAGAGGGCACAAAAGGCTACAGGCTCTGGTGTGTAGAGTCTGGTAATCAGAAGTTTAAAGTTACCAGAGATGTGACTTTTGATGAGGGAAAGATGCCATGTCATTTGACTTATGAGAAAGATGTTGCTGGAGAAAGAAAGGAACTTGAAGTGGTTAGTTATGAGCAAGATGTTGAGGTAATAGATTGTGCTTGTGTTTAAGAAAGTAATGAAACTTCACACGAAAATGGAAATGATCAAGCAACCGATTGGATCAATGCCATGCAAGAAGAACTTGCAGAATTATCTCGCTATAAAGTTTGGGACTTGGTGGATAGACCATCACATCAGTTTGTGATTGGTACTAAGTGGGTTTTCAAGAACAAGAGAGATGAAGCTGGTAGCATAGTAAGAAACAAAGCACAACTAGTTGCCAAGGGATATGCGCAGTACGAAGGCATCGACTTTGATGAGACCTTTGCCCCAGTAGCAAGAATAGAAGCAATCATGCTATTCCTAGCTTATGCCGCATATCACAACTTCATGATCTACCAGATGGACGTAAAGAGTTATTTCCTAAATGGAGAACTGAAAGAGGGGGTTTATGTGGAGCAACCTTTAGGATTTGAAGAAGGCACAAATGTGCACAAGCCGCAAAAGGCTCTCTATGGTTTAAAACAAGCACCGCGAGCTTGGTACGAGGCCTTGTCTCAGTTTTTCTTGAAGAATTGATTCAAGAAAGGGAAGATTGATACAACTCTCTTCCTTATCAAAGAAACTAAAGACATCTTATTGGTCTAGATTTATGTCGACGACATCATTTTCAGTTCTAAGAACTTATCACTTTGTGAGAAGTTCGCCCAGCTCATGCAAAACAATTTTCAAATGAGCATAATGGGCAAGATGACCTACTTCTTGGGACTTCAGGTTCATCAGTCCAGCGAAGGTATTTTTATTAATAGAAGAAGTACACTAAGGACCTGATTAACAAGTTTTGCCCTGAGAAGACAAAGCCATTGTAGATTCTGATGAGCCCAAGTACCAAGATTACTTTGGATGAAGAAAGAGAATTGGTCAATCCTAGCATTTACCAAGGCATAATTGGATCACTTCTCTACTTGACATCCAGCAGGCCCGACATTTCTTACGCCATTGGAGTGTTCGTGAGATTCCAATCTGACCCAAAGAAATCGCACATGGAGGCTGCTAGGAGGCTAGTGAAATATTCGAAGGGAATTGAGTCCTTTGTAATTTGGTACCCAAGATATGACGAGCTTACATTAACGGGTACTCATACTTAGATTTAAGAGGATTTTGAATAAATCACAAAAGCACGAGTGGTACTTTTTAGTTTCTTGGACACAAACTGATTAGTTGGTTTAGTATGAAACAACACTCGGATGCTACATTCACGACTGAAGCTGAATATGTGTGTCACTGCTAGTTGTTGTGCACATGTCTTATGGATCTAATAACAATTGTTGGATTATGATGTCAGCTCAGGATGTGTTCCTATTTATTGCAACAACAACAATGTTATGTGTTTAACAAAGAATCCAGTTCATCATTCCAGAACCAAGCACATTGACATCCGACATCATTTCATTCGTGATCATGTCAAGAAGAAGTATATTAGTGTGGAGTATATTCGAATCAAAGATCAGTTTGTAGACATCTTCACCAAGCCTCTCTCCCAGAAGCAAAGTTCAAGGAGTTTTGTATCAAACTCGATCTTTTGGAGTTTTATGAAATTTCAGTATGTGGAGAATGAGTCCAAGCTCTCCTCTCCTTTATATGCCTTGAAGATTCTTGGGTTTTCTAGGAGAAGCAAAATAAAATTGAGTCCGAGCTCTCAGTTTTTAGAATTTCAGACAAAAACTGATCATCAGTTTCTATCCGATTTTATCAGTCTAAAGTGTGTGCAGACTGACACAACAAGTTTGGAGTCCATTCAAATCGTGATGCTCATTTAACTAATATATAATCTCAATTACTCTAAAAAATGTAACCTCAATTGAATGAAATAAATTTAGTTTTGCTTTGGAAAATATATTCAATTTATCATATAAATTCTAAAAGTAACTCTTCAAGCACAAATCTTTTCAACTATTTAGTTTGTATCTGAAAATTTTCAATTACCCTATTGATAGTAGTAACTATAAATAATATTATCAGATTTGAAAATTAATTTAATTTTCAATTTAAGGCATGATAGATTCCAAAATTATTAATTTATGAAAATTTAAAAAATCTCAATTCTGGACATCAATATTATATTATGAATTGAAAATTGTAAAGTCTTTTAAATCTAATAAATTGAAACTTATCAAATTAATAATACTGTATTTCTTTAATTTAAAAAATTAATGAAACAATCAGCCCATATTGTAAAATAATTTAATACATGGAATATATATAGTTTCTTAAATGTGTAGTTGAACATTACCGATTTTGTTGGCAGTTAATATAGAATATTTTTTTGTTTATAAAAAAACCCCTCAAGATCTAGCTAACAGACAAAACCCCCCCACTATATTTCCATTTATTACACAACTAGATTTGCACCCATACGTTGCACGGTAAAATGTTACTCCCTTCGTCCCAATCTATTAGTCCCATTTGCTTTTTTGGTCTGTTCTACTCTATTAGCCTCATTTCCTAAAATGACAAACTTTTTCACACTCATCAATAAAATATTAATTCCACTACACTCACAAACATTGGTTCCTGTGCCGAAACCATATGGGACTAATAGCGCGGGACGGAGGTAGTATTTATTTAGATTTCTTTTAATAATTTCATTAATTTAAATTTTAATCTATTCAGATGTTTTAATTTAATTGTGCATCAATTTAATAATTTATTGAAAACAGATGAAATACTTTAATCACTTACGTCTCAAATTAACAACACATTTAAAATTGTAAGTAATTCTAAATATAAACTCATATTCTACTTAGCCATCTTATTTATATTTAATATAAAATTAAGTAAATATAATTTTTTATAAGTTTGCAGTATGTAATCTTTGTCACCTCACAAATATAATTAAGACAAATTATTTAATTTTCTTCAAAAGAATTGCATTCAGAAGATGTATTAATAATTTTAAATTTTAATAAATAAAAATGTGTAATGAAAGAAAATATACACATTCTAATAAATAAAAATATTGTAGCTCATGACATGGATATATAAAGAAGCATCATCAAACTATAATTCAAATTAAGTGAATTTACATATTACCAAATAATAAATTATCAATTTATTTAGTGGTTATGGTTAACTAAAGTCTTCTAAAAAATTAAAATGTCTCTTTTAAAGTCATGCATATTCTTCAAATTTACATATTTGAAATTTTATTGATTATTATATAAAAAATGATGATGGTAAAATTTATAATAGTTAGAACAGTAATATAATAAAAACCATAAATTAAAAAATAAAAATAAAATCAAATTATAACATAAGTAATTCTTGAGTTCTTATTTTATCTGATATTTAATACAATACGATCTTATTTTTAGAAATACAATAGAATCTTTTGTGCATTTTTGTTGTTGTACTTCAGTATAATATTATACATTAAATACATATACAAATTTAATAAAATTAAAAAGAATTATATCAAACACAAAGTCTATGAGCTTTGGTTTAAATATTATTCCATGAAAAATATTATACTTGTATTATTTAAAATATAGTATATACAATAAATTGGTGAAAATAAATATTTTAAAGAAAAATAAAAAATATAAGTTTTATATTTTTAAATAATCATATATAAAAAATCATCATGGTAAAATTCATAATAGTGGAAATAGTAATATTATTTAAAA
>JAPKLW010000298.1:0-49722 GCA_026898455.1 Plectranthus barbatus
TTACTCCCAAATTATTTCTCAATTGAGATAAATTCATTGTTACATCCGAACTATTTAGACAAGATCGAAATTTAAATACGGGGTGTTACATCAACGGTGAGATCGCCTTTCATTTGTGAATTTAACTTATTCTGGAGCTGAAGAACCCTAGCTCTCGACGAATTTCGGAATAACATTTCCAAAATGCACCAGATCTCCGCCGCAGATGAGCAACGAACCACATGCCCTAGCATGGATTCAGAGACCGACACCAGCAACCAGCTTACAAGAAGTTGATCGCGTTTTATCCAGACCACATAATCTGGATTGATTTCTGGCATAACACACCCTTCCGTAATCGGCAACTATTTCGCCGGCACAAGGATGACTCCAAGGAGATAGTCATCAAGTCCATGCACTCTAGCTGTAGAAAGAATTTGTGGCTTCCAATACGTATAGTTCGAACGGGAAAGCTTTAAGGTAAGAGCAGCTAGAGTAGGGAGAGACGCCATGAAAGAGAGAAGATTTAGAAGGAGAGCTTCAATTACCCAGTCTCGATACCATGTTTGATTTAAAGAGGATCTAGAGATAGAAAGGTAGAGTAAAGTGAAGATGGATTTATTGCTTGAGATAGAATGATACATGCAGCACATATTTATAGTATATCATCATTCACGTGTGCATGCATGAATGGTTTGTTACATTTCTTAACAAACTAACTAATCTTGTAACTTCTCTTCTTCTTGAAGCTTCTGGATTTCTTTCTTTTGTTCTTCTTCTTGAAGCTTCTAGAATTCCTTAATAGTTACCAATTGCAAATTTTATCATGGCCAAAATACAGTATAATACTCAGGAGACTCTGCACGGTTGGAAACAAAAGGGAAAATTGTCAATGAAGAAAAACGAAAAAAAGGGAACTAACAAAATCGAAATCTCACATCTCTCTCCTTTGTAGCAACAACATAAATGGCCTACTCTACTCGTCACCCCTCTTCTTTCAGCAAGCAAAATCTGTGAAGACTCTACAGCAGAAGTTCTATATTTGTATACAACGTCAGCAAGAAAGACGTATAAACAAACAAAAAAAGTAGTTTTAAGCCCTCTTTCTCTCTCAGCATAACCGAATGGACTAGGGTTGACCTCTGTTGCCAACAATCTATCCTCGACTGCCTCTACTCTTTTCGTGCGATGCAACTTTATCAACTTATATGGGCCTTAAATTAATTTCTAATAGGCTGAAAGGATTCCATAGATTAGTTGATTTGGTTGCCAGAATAAATTCTTGCAGAAAATTTGGATTTGATAAAGAAGAAAGTGAAGAAAGTAGATGGGCCGAAGGGTTCAATTAAACTGGTCTTTCTTTAATGGGTTCTGACGAGCCGTATTAATTTTTGCCGAAAATCATAGGGAAAACAAGGAAATATATCCAAAGTTTCACCAATTAGAGAATTTTATTCTAATTTTTTCAATTAGGAAATTATATCCCAAAGTTTATTTTGGTTAGGGAAACTTATCCTCAAATATCAACTCAGCTTTTAAATGACACATGAAATTGATGTGGCGCTGATTCATAGATATGTCATTGTCATGTGGCATTGACGTGTCATTTTATTTTTTTTTAATAATTTTTTTAAAAAAATATGTTCTAATTTGATAATGTATTTTCTATTTTAAAAATATTTTAGTTTTGAATAATATTTTTATTTATCAATTACTCCCTCCGTCCCAGCTTGATTGTCTCACATTCCTTTTTCGTTTGTCCCAGCTCAATTGTTTCGTTACTTAAAAAAGTAAGTTTTTCACACTCAACAATAAAATATTAATTCCACTCAACTTACTCTACACTCACACTTATTGATTATTGTGTCCGGTCAACCCGAGACAATTAAGCCGGGACGGAGGGAGTATTATTTTTAAAATACAGATTTGACATTTAAAATTAAAGTATTATTAAAAAATAAAATATTAATTAAAAAATTAAAATTCATTATTAGAAAATTAAAATCATGTGTACGTCCATAATATTTAATTTAACTAATATTATTATTTATAATATTTTAACTTAAAATATCAAATATGTATTTTTAAGAAAAAGAAATAATAGTTGTAAGAATATTATTTAATAAACAAAAAATATTATTCAAAAATAAATTTTTTAAAAAATAAAAATAATTTAATTATCAAATTAAAAAAATATTTAAAAAATAAATATATTATTAAATATTTAAAAATGTCACGTCAATGCCATATGGCAGTAATATGATTATGATTCAGCGCCATGTTACTTTCATGTGATATTTAAAAGTTGAGTTGATATTTGAGGATAAAATTCCTAATAAAAGAAACTTTGGGATATAATTTCCTAATTGAAAAAAATTTGGATAAAATTCCATAATTGATGAAATATTGGCATATATTTCCCATTTTTCCCAAAATCATAAGTAATCTTAATGGGCTGCAATAAATTAAATCTTGTTCAAACAAAATCGGATCCCATGAATTATATAACCAATTCAAGTCAGATTAAATCCAAAAACTCTTTGATACACGAATGTAAATTATCAAGATGATTGAAACTCTCTCTCTCCATTTGAGTCGTTCGAAATGAAGTCTCAATGGGATAATTTGTTTGATAAAAAAAACTGCACAACCAATCAAGTGGTGCCATGTGTATATTTATAATGAAGAATTAATTTATTTTGGAAATTAATTGAAAATTTTCCTAAATTAAATAAAATTTTGATATTCAATTTGCATCCAATGATACTTTCAAATATGTGATGCACATAGGATCACAACTCAGATCAACCGATCAAGTCTTGACACATAAGTCCTAGAGAAAAATTTTAAAATAACAAGTTTGATTATTTTAAATGCAAAAAATAACAACTCTTATGAAAAAATGCATAATATAGCAAAAATTGTGTAAATACCCCTATTTTCATAACTCAAATCTGTGTCTAGTCAATTCATTGTTTTTTCCAAGAATTCAAAAATTCTCTCATCCAATGAATTTTAAAAATTAAATAAATGGTTTAGTTTATTTATAAGTGGGTATCTCGAATGACTAATTTTATTGAAGTTTTTTTTTTTAAAAAAAATTTGTTTTTAAAAACTTTTGAATTGGAATTTAAATTATTATGGGTGTGAATTCAAATTATAATCAAAATTTGAGAAATTTTAATTGGAAAATTCGGGTGTAATTGCTATTATATTAAATTATTCAAGTGAATTAGAATTAATATTTAAATAATTATGGGTGTGAATTTGGATTTCACTTTAAATTAATCGTTAATTTAAAGGAATTGATAATTTATTTTGAATCAAATTCAAATTATTAAAGGGTGATGTGAATTAGAGTTTTTTTAATACAAATAAGAGTTGTGAAATTCAAGTAATTTGGGGTTGTGAATTTAGATTTTTATTATTAAAAGGGGATGCAAATTCAATAATTAAGGTAGGGCATACAATCAGAATTATTTATATTATTAAAAAATGTTGTAATGCACCCAAATATTTGATTTAATTTTGTAAAAAATGGAAATGAATTAAATAATCAATTTGTTATAATTTTCACGATTTAATACATTTGATTAGACACTTCCAAATAATTAAATGATCTTCGAGGGTAAATTAGACTTTTTCCTCTACTTTTGCGACTTTGTGCATTTATTGATAAGAATTATCATTTTTTGGATGTGCTTTTAAGTTTTTGTTATTTTAAGTTATTTCCTCTAAGTCCTAAGTCTCTCAAGATTTTCTATTAATATAGACTTGATGGAATGAAAATCACAATTCTGCAAGTGAAAAAGTGGAAAGGCTCTTTATCTCTCGAAAATTCAATGCATTCTTTGCATTCTTCGTAAAAAAAAAAAAAAACAACTTTAATGTTTGATTCAGAATTAAGACCCTCACCCCCGAAGATTCCTAAGTTGGTGTTGAAGAAGATCAAAGCATAAGTTGATAGAAGAAGAAACATAGAAATATAGAATCCACAAAATTGTAAACTTTAATTAAAATTGAAAATTATTCGATTAAATTACAAATTTCCGTGATAACAAAGCTTCATTTATTTGTCCAGCCTACATAATCTAACTCCAATTACATACTTAAAACATCCAATTCGACAGCATAATCCACTTGTCACACACCACGTTCCATGTTTAACTAATCCAACCAAAAATTAATCATTGTATCCCAACGATCAATTTTTATTGGTTGACAACTGCTAATTGTAAGTGATTAATCATTCCTAGAACTGATCAAAGTAACCTCACTTGCCAAGTGATTAAAGAGATATAACCAATCGACTGCATTAAACTCTAAAGAACATAATAACAGTCTACCTTCTACCAGGTTAGAGAAAATTCATCCAGCCTTTCCTTCCATTACCCAACCAATATTGTTGGCATGAGAATAAGCTTAAAGCTTGATCTTCAACCTGCTCGTTGTTTTGGACCTATTGGTTAACTGAGATTTCAAAGGTTAAGGAGTTGCAACCTAAACAAATAAACTTTTAACTATAGAAACAATTTCAGACGAAAATACATATATGCAAACAATATTCAGAACTCCTCCATCGTTGTTTTGACCCTTATATACTCTACCAATCAACCAACTCAGACATACAAATAAAATAGTCTAATATATGGGCAAATTCTCATACATACAGGCATGAAACATTAGTTTAAAAGTCAAGTTTCACAATCTCAATGACCATGCAACGATAAATGAATAGAAGTTTGGGGAAGAAAAGAAAAGATAGCACCAAAATGAGTTACAGTTGGAGATGGCAGGCACACAAACTCTTCCATAAGGCATTTTCTTGGATGCACAAATAAAAACATATCATCATAAGATTATTTTTATTATACTAGCAGTTGAACTGGAATCTCTAGCTACTAAGTTGATTAGCTATGTGCATGAAGGAGCATGAAGTGAACCTTGCATACCATATGGTGAAGTCTCTATTCCCATGAAGAATAGATGCGAACCTGCAGTCTCATGTTGCCGAAATCTTCCTGTTGTTCCTGCCTAATAAGCTCCACCGACTCCACTGCAGCAGGGCTACAGTCAACCAATTCGATCAGTTCAAGGCCACCTATGTATCCAAAATCTAGACTAATTCCCTCCAATTGATAGCAATGCCTGATAACCAGGCGTTCAAGGGCTATAAAATGGTAGTTCTCAGCATCCCAGCTGGCCAAATCCAATGATTCAAGCAGTAAGAATTTTAGCTTTTCAAATACATAGTCTGTACACCAATATTCACCATGGAAAGACAACTCCAGCAATTTGAGCACTTCAAGTTGCGGCAACTCTGCTATGATTTCCATATCTTCCCAAGGAAGTCCACAACCACTTAAACTCAACTTTCTCAGGGACTTGGGGAAGTAAAGTTTAGGCTGGAAGTCAATCTTTTGGCCGGGTATGGGTTTCAAGACCGTGAGTTTGAAAGCTTCAAGGTAGTGAAGCTCATCAAGGTCAAATTGTACAACATCCGGTTCTTCAATCCAAGTGACTAACTTTTTCAAATTGGGCATTTCTCGAAGAATCTCTTTCTTACAAGAAGCAGCATTGACATTCGAAAGAGATTGAAGGTTTACAAAGAAAAGTGAGTTCTGCAGGTTACTAGGTTCGGGGAATAAACATTCCGAGATAAGGAGATTCCTTATCTGCGGCATGTTCCAGATTTCAGAAGGGAGGATTGATGCGCGCCTGAACATGATTTTGGGATGTTGGCGAACAATAAGGATCAACAGATTTTGAAGTTTCGAAATGGATGAGGGAAGATCCTCATCGTAGGTGAAACTAAGGTACCTTAGGTGAATGAGCTCAAATAGTTCATTTGGTAACTCAACAAAATAGACAGTGAAAGCATCCAACACCCTAAGAAGCTCAAAAGTTAAACAGAGAGGTAAGGGGTGGTGATGATTTGGGCCAGCATAAAGAAGGCTGCGAGCAGCTTCAATTGATTTTAAGCGCTTATAAACATCTTCAGAGCACAGGAGAATATTATTATGAAGAGATATACGCCTTGTGCCCTGCAAGAGTTGTTGAGTGTGCATCTTTATGGTATGAAAAAACTTTTCCTTGCGGCATTCTTGCACAGCTACCTGATGCAGATTACCTTGAAGGCTACAAGTTTTTGGTTGGCCGTCAGAACTCATCTTGCGAATTGTAATCATATTTCTGTGGATAAGATCTTTCAAATGCTGCTTTGCTACCCACTCCAAGTTGTGGTCCTTTGGCGACGGTTTTGTTAAAAAACCTTCAGCAACCCAAAAGTTGATGAGCTTGGAGACAAGAATCTCACTATCTTCTGGGAAAGCTGCCAAGTAAAGGAAGCATGGTTTCAATCTACCAGGCAAGTTGTGATAACTTAGATAGAATATCTCCAAGTAGGATGAGTCTTCACTTAAGGCAGCAGCAGCATGTACATCTTCTTCAACACTTTCCCAATATTCTTCAGTCATTGGTTTCTGGGAGAGTAGGCCCCCAACCACCACAAGTGATACCGGAATACCAGCACATTTCTCTACAATTTTCCTCCCAACATTCTCCAAATGAGGAGGGCAGTTCCCACCTTCAAATACATGTTGGCAAAACAACATCCAGCTATTTTCATCGTCTAACGGATCCATCACATGATGAAAGTGGGCAGGGTGGTCAACAACCCCTTCATTTCTGGAAGTAATAATAATCCGACTTCCATTCTTGTCATCTGGCAACCAAATCATTACATGTTCCCAAACAGATTGATCCCAGATATCATCCATCACGATGAGGTACCTCCTACCATATAAAGTTTGACGTAGAAGAATCCCTAACTGTTCATCACTCCCTTGAGACCCAGGCATATAAGTTTTACCCATGAAATCTGATAGGATCTTTCCTAGGTTATAATCTTGAGAGACTGTGGCCCAGGAACGAATAATGAAGTGATCCTGTATATCTGGATCTTCATAAATACATCTAGCAAGAGTAGTCTTACCCGTACCAGCAGACCCTGTGATTGAGATGACTTGGAGATTGTCTGAATAGTCAGAATATAGCAAGACCTCCTTTAGCCGTTGACTGTCCTTCTCCAATCCTACGATCTTTCCACTCTTCTTTCCAATAGAACGGGGCACGAAATTATTTCTTTCCCCATAAATTATGTTTTGCACCATCTCCACTGCCTTTTCCGTGATGAAGCCAATCTCCGGTGCTATTTCCTCCAACTTCTGCAACAAAGCTGATGTTGAGTTCTCAGCTGATGACCAGATTTGCCTGGATATGAATAATTCGATGCTGTCTTGGGCTCTATACATCACGTCTCTGATCCGGCTCTCCAACAGTTGGACCTCGCTCCGTTTATTTATTGGAACAGGAGACAATTTGTCAACAGAATATTGCAAGGAACAAACCTTGCCATAAAGAGATTCGATTTCTTGTTTTGGATAACCAACAGGATATGGATTGGCGTTCAACAACTGATCTAGAATTTGAGCCACAGAAACTACAGCAGCATAAGCCATCTTCACCAAACCTCACGTACAACTGATAATCAACATCAGTTGGATCGTATTATATATATTGGGTTGTGGCGATCTAGTTGGTGATATGAGTTTCACAACTAAAAAAACTTTAGTTAAAGCAAGCGTCTGGGATTGTGGCATTGCTAGAAAACTAAAGCAAACTAACCAAGATTGATACTGACCTCCTGAATTTACCTTTACAACGAAGACTGTATGCCAAGTCAATTTGTCGCATATAACGACAAATTGCTCGTGATTCAATAATTCTGCAGTATCTCTGACCTTTTCATCCATTGGGCATTATAGGTTGTGAACTCAACAAGGTCGGAGGATTTAGGAGACAGTGACAAGGGAGATCCGGCATTGTCGCCGGACATGGAGCAGGGACTAGATGGATTGCCGACATAATCTACTCATTAAATTTGCACTGTTATTTGCCAACATAATCAACTCATTAAACACGCTCAAGATCCACTCAAGTTGAGGAAGCTCACTATTCGGCCCGAAAACGATTGGGCTGGAAAAATCAGGTCCAGGCCCATAAAAAATTGACAGCCCAGAATAGAACGTCTAAACTAGCTCAATAATTTCGAGGTAACGACCTGAACCAAACCCATGGATAGGAATATAAACTCCAGTACCAAGTCGAAGGTACGAACGTTTCCCACCTGGGAGGTCCTACTCTCGTGCACGACCTAGGCAGGAGGCTCCAGTCTCAGAAGTGCGCTAACATCAGGAGAAATTTAGAAGACCGCAGTTCAAAGCCGCTTCCGCCCAACAAAATCGGAACCATCCCGAAGATATCGCATAACCGTTGACGTTATCCCGTTATGGAACTCGAGACGCCCCCAACCAACTAACTCCGCTAAAAAGGCGCAAACGGCCACCACCAATGGCTCTCCCTAAATGTCGGAACTACCATCGAATGTAGCTAGGGTTGTAACCACCTCCCTTGTCTTATAAAAGGGACGTGGATGGTTCATTTTGACACACCTTTTTTCCCTAAGAGTAGAAGCACGGTGACACTACGACACACTTATTTTGTTCATCATCTGTAGTTGCAATCACGACCGGTATTTATTATCTCATTTTCATCGTTGGTTATATTCTTGTTCGATTTCTATTAAGTTCCAAGGGTCCCAATTTCAACACAAATCGAACCTCAACAGTTTGGCGCCTACTGTGGGGCCTTTGGAACGTAATCTCGTTTGTTTTGCAGGATATGGCCGACGAACTCGCACCGGAAATGAGCCCTGGCTCTGAAGGTCCACATGAGCAGGGTCATGTGCTCCGGGAGAATGCTCTCCAGAATCTCCTATTGGGGATGGAGTAAAATTGCACGACGCAACTAGCGTTGAGCTTCCCACCACCACATCCCTCTACCATGAACGACCCTACCGGCTACCGTGGCCCAACTCATGAATCAAGTCCATGATGCGCAACAGGAGATTGCCCGAGTCAACCTCCAGATGGAGCAAATGACCAGGGCACACCTTGAGTTGTTCGCGGAAAACCAACGCCTTCGGGCTGAGCGACCCGCCGCCAACCGTCAACCGTGGGTCACGGTCCCCGAGAGTTCAACGCGTCGCCCCCGATAACTCCTCGGAATCTAAATGTAGAATTCGAGCACAATACCAGCGGGCGAGGACAGCACGTATCAACCAACACCGGAGGAGGGCCTCGGGCTGGGGCTGGCGAAGAAAGGCCACCTGCGCCTGACCCAGCGATGAACGAGATCCGAGATCGCCTAAGCTACTTTGAGTCCCTCCTGGCTCGTATCCCCGCGTGCCTCCGCCAAAAAGGAACATTGCTAGAGAGAGCTATGCAGACTCACCGTTCACACCCAGCATTGCCAACGTGGAGATCTCCGCGAGGTTTGTTCCTCCTAACTTCATTCCATACGACAGGATCACGGATCCAGAAAACCACATCGCGATCTACAAGTAAAAAATATTCGCGGCATCCATCCCGGCGGAAGAACGCGTAGCTTGCATGTGCAAGAACTTCGGGTCTAGTCTGCCAGGCCCCGCATTGGAATGGTTCGTAAGTTTGCCTCGAGGATGCATCTCCACCTTCGTGGAACTCCACCAATTGTTCCAAAGGCAGTACGCAGGCAGCAGGAAACTGGAGAAACACCCGGACGAGCTCTATGCCATCATCCAGAAGCCACGAGAGCCTTTGCGATCGTACGTGGCTTGTTTCAACAGGGAGTTGGTCAATATTCCCAATTGCCCCCAGACTACTGCGATTGGGGCCTTCCGGAAGGGATTGGATGTGGATTCCGATCTCTACAAGGAACCTTGTACCCCTGCCAGACCCTCGATGATGCTCTCAACAAGGCTGGGGCTCGCATTAAGTGGGAAGAAGACGAGCCATACCAAATCTCACAAAAGAGCGCCTGCGCACCTCTGGGCGGGTGACAAGGGATGAAAAATCTGACTCCCGCGACAAAAGGGATACGAGGCCACATCCTTACACCCAAATACCAAGAAGCTCCACTCCTCACGTCCCCGAATACACCGTGAGTATCGCGCCTGCCGACCTCGTAAATAACGTACTAAAACAAATGCCAGGGGCTGTAAGATGGCCACCTAGAATGGCAACAGACCCCGCTTCCCGAGATGCTAAGAAGTTTTGCGAGTTCCACAACGACCATGGGCACCGTACCGAGGAATGCCGGGTGCTCTGGATCGAAATTATGGAGCTCCTTAAGAAATTCCTCCTGATGGAGTACCTATCCCCAAAAGGCAAGAAAATGTGGACCCGTGGGAAAATGAACCCAGGGAAGAAACCCGACGAGGATAAGGTACCAACCTCCCCTACTACCAAAAAGACCGTCCACTTCATTACTGGTGGGTTGGAAGTAAGTGGCATCAATCGTAGCTCTGCCAAGAGAGCTTGCAGAGCCGCCAGAACCCGAAACACGAAGTCATTGAGTTCACCAGTGAGGAATCGCCGGGGATCCACCACCCGCATCACGATGCTCTAGTCATCTCCCTGCCCATCTCCAATTGCCGCGTTCGCCAAATTTCGGTGGACAATGGAAGCTCGGCAAACGTGCACTTCTATAAAGCCTTCAAAGAAATGGGCATCCCTGACTCTAGGATGATCGGCAACATAACCCAACTAACGGGATTTAGCGACGAGAAGAGAAATACCTTAGAAGATGTACGATTGCCTGTGTATTGCAAAGGTGAGAATCTGGATCTAACTTTCAGGTCGTAGACGCTCCCTCAGCTTACAATGCTATCCTCGGACGACCTTGGTTGCACGAACTCCAGGCCGTCCCATCCACCTACCACCAGGTGGTGAAATTCCTTACCAGATGGGGGGTACACACCATCCATGGAGAACAGACGGCCTCCCGCGAGTGCTATTACACTAGCCTCAAGGCCGTGAATAACATCGAGGGGTCCATCAAGACCTCCCCACCTAAAGAATTAGAGGAAGTATCCCTCGATGAACGAGACCCAACGAGAACCACCTTCATAGGTGCTGAGCTCATCCCCAAAATTAGAACGAAACTCTTGCAGTTCCTGCGGTCCCAGTTACACGTATTCGCTTGGTCACACGAGGACATGACCGGGATAGAACCCGAAGTGATGACTCACCGACTTCAGGTCGACCCACGCCAAAAGCCGATCCAACAAAGGCGCTGGAGGTTCGCCCCTGAAAAGAACCTGGCTATAAATGAGGAGATCGATAAACTCCTAAGCATAAGGTCGGTTAGGGTAGTTAAGTACCCCACCTGGCTAGCCAACGTAGTGGTGGTAAAGAAGAAGAACGATAAGAATCGGGTGTGCATTGATTTCACCGATCTTAATAAGGCCTGCCCTAAAGATCCGTACCCGCTACCCCACATTGACAGCATCATAAATGCGACCGCAGGGCACGAACTCCTGAGCTTCATGGACGCCTTCTCCGGGTGCAATCAGATTCAGATGCACCTTAGGGACCAGGAGAAGACGGCCTTCATGACCAACAAATAAATCTATTGCTACAAGGTCATGCCCTTTGGCCTGAAGAATGCAGGCTCAACTTATCAAAAACTCGTCAACAAAATGTTCAAGCACCTTATAGGGAAAACCATGGAAGTATACATCGACAACATGCTCGTCAAATCCCTACAAGCCAGGGAGCACGTCAAACACCTCCACGAAGCGTTCCAGACTCTAGAGAAGTACAATATGAAGTTAAACCCCGCTAAATGCACGTTCGGAGTGGTCTCCGGTAAGTTCCTCGGGTACCTAGTTGATAAGCATTAGTTTTCCATGCTAATTCATGCTATTCTAGGTGGTTAGTTTAGTATTTTAATTCATAGTTAGCTTACTTTTTATTAATATTACAGATATGACTAATCTTTTGTTTAGTTGCGTATTTTGTTATTAGGTTAGGAGATCAAGCTCGGACGATGATGGTTGGAAGTTTTTGTCAAAGATCCGGAGTTGAAAAGATGAATCAAGTTGGAATGGAAGATCAAGGGATGAAGGAAAATACTCCAAGATAGCCAAAGTTGAAGTGTTGGACCCAAAACCGTTGCAGACCGCGGGTGACGACAGAGAGGAAGAACGAAGGCCTGTCGCCGCGGTCACCACCGTGGGCGGCGACAGAGGAGCCACCGGGAGGCATTTTGCCGCGGTCCGAGCCGCGGTTGGTTAAGTTGACCGCGGCTCGCGGCGACAGGGGCTGTAATGTAATATTTTGGGGCTATTTTGTGATATTCTAATCTAGGTTCATGATTTTATTTTTATAGGTGTGAGAATTAAGAAACCAAACACTATCCTTTTCATTACTACATCTAATTTTCCTTAGGAAGAAGGTAGGGAGAGCTGGGAAAGGAAGGGAGAAGAACAAAAATAGGGGAACAAAACTTGGGATTATTGATTCAAGATTTAGCAAGTGTTTGTAATAGAGCCGACGATCCGACGCCGGAAACTTTACGGGCTTGATTTCTTCTATCTAAATCCTTATTTTTATTATGTTTTCCATGGTTGAATTGTTGTTCTTTTTGTTTATCATGAACTAAATTATCTATGGGCTAGAGTTGTGTGATTGATGAAGAGATTCTTGTCTATATTAGTTTGTGTGTGAATATAATTCCTAATATATGTTCATTGATCATGTTGATGTGCAATCGTTGCCAGAGATTCGAAGCTACCTCCCACATCAGCGCCGAACCTTTGCACGCTACCATCACCCCTTGGCCCTTCATGTCCTGGGGAATGGACATCGTAGGCAAACTACCCAAGGGCACCGCCCAAAAGGAGTACATCTTCATAGCCACCAACTATTTCACCAAGTGGGTGGAAGCCGAAGCTCTCAGGAACACCAGAGAGGTGGAAGTCATAAAATTCCTATGGATCCACATCCTATGCAGGTTCGGGGTCCCAAAGGAAATACGAACAGACAACGGAGCTCAATTCACGAGCAGCAAGGTCACAACATTTTGTGATAAGTTCAGAATCAAGCTCGTGTTCTCCACGCCAAGGTACCCCGAGGCGAATGGTCTTGCCGAGTCTACCAACAAGACTCTCCTTAATACTCTGAAAAAGAAGCTAGAAGACCACAAATCTCGGTGGGTAGAAGAACTACCAGGGGTCCTGTAGTCCTATCGGACGACCCCACGAACAGCGACCAGGGCCACTCCCTTCTCTCTAGCCTATGGGGAGGAGGCTGTAATTCCCAAAGAAGCACAATTGGGAAGCCTTAGAGTTGAGTTCTGCCAGCTGAACAGCAACAGCCACAGCCTTATGACAGGATGTGAGCTGGTTGATGAAGGGAGGGATGAGGCCTACGCCCGGATGGCCCAACGACGGTAGCAAGTGGAAAGATTCTTCAACAAAAGGCTGCGGTTGAGAACCCTCCGCGAAGGCGACTTGGTGCTAAGGAAGGTCTTTCAAAACACCAAAGTGGACAAAGCAGGGAAGCTCGCTCCCCAGTGGGAAGGACCATACGTTGTCACCGGAATATCAGGGCGAGGGGCTTATAGCCTCACCGACCCAGAAGAAGGCCCGTATGCAACAGCTAGAACATCAAACACTTAAAGCAGTACTATCATTAGTGTTGTTCCTGGGTCTTTCACGAAGGACCCAGCCGATATGTTATTCTTTATTTTACTTTGCGGTACCTTATTTATTTTGATTTCGCTTGCATCTCAACATTGTTGTGTTTTGCTTTGCTTTACAATAAATGCCACTGCGATGATATTTGTTTCGATTCAATGAATGCAATCACTTTCTTTATGAATTTGCTTTCATCATTTGTCTTGTATCATCTCGCTCGCATGCTACTTCATATTCTCTCGTTTAACTCTTAACACCGGATACTAACTTGGGCATTGGAGGGGCGATGCCGCGTGCATCGCCCACACTAACGACCCTCCTCTATTTCGCCTATGACAAACACATTTCAGCAAAAGTAAGCATTAGCATAATATGACCGGGCCGAAGCAGCGGCCCATATCTATTCACATAAAAAGTCACCCTCCTTCATCTACCATCGAAGGTTGACCACCATTCATACGGTTCAACAAAAAAACAAAATAAAGCAAATTCAACCAGCATCCAACACAAAGTTTGTTCAGAATTTCAGCAAAAGATAAAAGTTCAGATTTAGGTAGCGGCAGATTTGGAGGGCTCGGTGGAGTCAGGCTGCGGTCCAAGCTGCTCCCCGCAATGCAGATCATCGGTTTCAGCAGTCGGGCGGGGAGTCTCCTCAACAGGGGTCTGGTTAAGCTCGCTCTGATCATCCACCCTTGGCCCAGGAGATGGCTCCTTACGGTCGGCACCTTCCTTCGGTTCGTCTAAGAAACCCCGGTTCAGGTCAGGGTACTTGAGGGCGATTCGACCACGGACCTCATCGGTCGCGTGCCTCACCATCATCTGCAGAAGCAACAAAACTTAGACCGATCCCAAGACGCCAAATATCAACATACCAAGACATACCTCATAGGTTTTGCTGACATATTCGGACATGACGATGGTGGAATAGTCGAGTCCCTCTCCCTGCTTGAGCCGGGAAATCTCGTCATTGAGATCCCCCAGCTCCTGCCTGAAGTTAATGTCCTGGGCTTGGAGCTCCTCCTTCGTTGACCCCAACTGAGCCGTCAGGGTGCAGATATCCCCACGGAGAGAATCAACCTCCGGTGCAGCACGAGAGAACTCCTTCTTTAGCTCGGACGAACCCTTCCTGGCCTTCTCCAACTCCAGCTGGCACCGACGCAGATCCTCCTGGGCGCCTGCCAACTCCTCTTCTAGCCCTTGGACCTTCTCCACAAGCTCCTGCACACGAGGCCCTTCCGTCTTCACCCTGGCAAGTTCCTTTACCTGATCCTCCACGTGAATGGCAACCTCCTTGTGGAACTCTAGAAGATCTATCACACCCTGCGACGCATCAACATAAACAGTAATTAATCAACTCTAAGAAACCACAAAATAACGAAGCTAACCTTTACCTCAAGGACCTTCTGATCCACATCAGCCACCCTCTGAATTGCCGAAGGGAAATGTTTGGAGGAACCGCAACACCAGTCAGAAGTTGCCTCGCCCTCAAAACGAAAGCTTCCACCTCGGTAGCACGACCCTGAAGAGGAGGTGGAGGAGGGGGCTGGATCTTCGACCTGTCCACGTCCCAGTCATGGGAGTCCTCGTGTGCACCCTCTTTGACCTTCCTCCTCCTCTCCTGATGCAGATCGCGGTCATCCTCCCCAGAGTCACCACGCGTTCGTCCTTCTTACGAGACTCCTCTTAGCTCCGCACGAACAATTGCCTCTCCTCGTGCTCAGTGGTAGCTCTTTTGGGTGGAGGAGAACCGGCCTGTCTGCCTGAAGATGGTCGCTTTCTCTCCGACTGCACTGCCTCTGCCTTCGCCCTCTTCTTCACCTTCAATGCTTCCGCAAGTGCCGCCCTCGTCGACTTAGTCCCCCTCATTTTTGCAGGCAAACCCTCAAGTCTTCTATCTGGATATCGTATGCAATTGGCAGAGATGCACCTCCCTGCCCTCAACTCCTTCCATGAAGTAACGTCTGCTGCGTATGCCTTGTTCACCTTCCGTAGCTCCGCCTTCGTGAGCTCGATCCTCTTCAAACCTGCAAATGCAACCATAACCCATTAAAACCCCATCCATACTCAGATAAAATAAGAGATAGCCTAAGAGGCAAGAACCAACTCAAGATATCATCCTCGATCGGAGTAAATTCATGATTCCTTGCATCCATCTCCAGATAAAACCACCGGCTCCACCATCGTGAAGAATTATCCGGCACACCCATGACCAGGGGAGGCCGATCTCTTGTCCATCGAGTAGCATAATAGTACCCCGGTCGGTAGGGATTGAGGTGGTACATGTAATGCCATTCACGCACGGAGGGCAAACCTAGCCCTTGGTCTATGAAGATTAAGAACGTCCCCACAAGATGACACCAAGTTACAGGCGACAAATTAAAAGGGTACAACCCGTAGGAATTCAGCACGTTGCTGAAAAAAGGATGAAGAAGAAGATCCACCCCCTTTTCCAAAATGGGCATATAAAATGCCACGAAACCCTTAGGCGGTGAAAAAACTCGCTCCTTGACTAAGGGAACTCGATAGCCGGGAGGAACTCTAGCTGAATCCGCAAGCACTTCCACTAACTGACCCACCGACACCGAGGAAACTGCATCTCTCACCTGGTCCCTCTTTGGCTTTACTTGTCTCCGGGTACGAGACCTAGCCGATTGCACAGGTGGTTCGCCACTAGAAGAAAAAGATACTTCTACTATCGGCGGCTGCCTAGACGGAGAACCCACAACTACCTCAAGCTCTACCTCCGGAGTAACCAACCTCCTCAGAGGAGGACGGGTGGACAAAAGAGGACTCGTATTCCTGAGCCGGAGAGCTTCTACCCCTGTTTTAAGAGTCCGACGACGAAGACATTGAAAAACTCTAACTAGAAACCCTAAGACAGATTGACACCCGAACCCAACTACCAAGATGAATACAAGAGCACACACGAACAGAGAATAACTTAAGATGATCGGAAAAGATGGAAAACCACTGACCTTAAATCAGAAAACCAAAGCAGGGAAGGAAATCGCAAACGCCACGGAAAACGTCCGAGAGAAAAAGATAGAGCTCGATCAAATTATGAGGAAGGGAGTGATGTGACATATTTTGCAGGCGATGGTTCATCTCCCTAAACCGCCTACGTAACTGCCCCTAAACCTACGCTAAATTATAGTTACACCCCCGCAATGTGGCGGGCCACACAAACCGTTCCCGCATACGGTTTTCAAAAATTCAACCCAAAATTCACTTTGTGCGATCTGACAGAATACGGATCCTTTAAGGTTCCCCACTTCCTAAAGAACCTAAAGATCTTACGATCCATCCAAAACAAAGAAAAACTTCCCGCAAGAGATTCCCCACGGGGACACACAGAGCGCTATACATGAGAGCTTGACTCCCATAAAGCAGGAGGTCCCACGGGACATCCCCCACCTAACTCGTGGTTCCGGACCCATGAATCGAGCCCACAAGGCAGTCCCACGAGACTACTTGCACTTCCATGTAGAATTAACAAAAACAAACTTTACAATAGTCGAGTCCACCTCCGGGTGACCGACATTCCAAAGGAGATAGGGACCTCACGAGGACCCCTCCTGGGCTCCCGATGCCTCCTCACGAGGAGCTCGAAACTTCTGCGCTCTGGGTACTTGCGTAATAAGGGTACGACCCAACTGTTCGACCTTGGGGTCTCTTTAAGTCGCTCGACCCCAAGCCCGAATGGGCTGTTGTTGGGCCCAAAAATAATTGGGCTGGAAAAATCAGGTCCAGACCTATTAAGAATGATGACAGCTCAGAATAGAACGTCTAAACGAGCTCAACGACTTCGAGGTAACGACCTGAACCAAACCCAAGGATAGGAATATAAACTTCATTACCAAGTCAAAGGTACGAACGTTTCCCACCTGGGAGGTCCTACCCTCGTGCACGACCTAGGCAAGAGGCTCCAGTCTCAGAAGCGCGCTAACATCGGGAGAAAGTTAGAAGACTGCAATTCAAAGCCGCTTCCGCCCAACAAAATCAGAACCAACCCGAAGATATCGCATAACTGATATGTGTGTAAAATAACCTATTTTTCGATGTGTGAGCGTGCATGTTTGTGGCCATTTTACCCTCATATCATATTTTGTTGTTGTTCTTTTGTCTTGTTTTTGTGTTTGGAATGTTGTAGGACGAGTTTTGAGCATATTATGGCATCTTTGGTGGAGTTTTGGAGGTAAATCGTCCGAGTTTGGAGTCCAAGGAGGTTAGGCTCGCCCGAGCGGAGTGAAAGGAGAGTTTCGGAAGCTTGGAGGTGTTGCCCGGCCGAGCAAAGCAGGCTCGGCCAAACCAAGCCTGACAGAGGGCTCGCTCGGCCGAGCTCTGCAGGCTCGATTGAGCCCTGCCAATAGAGAGCAGGCTCGATCGAGTGGGTCTAGCTCTGCCGAGCTAGACCGGGTTTAGGGTATAATCTTACGATTCTAGTTCCAATCCATGTGCGGTGCTAGGTCGTAGGGCGATAATTGACGGTCGATTGGGAGTGATCTAGGGATTAATAACATAGCTGTTTGCAATTCCTAGTTTCATCTACCGTTAGTTATCCGTAGCAAGTGACTAACGAATGTAGGGTCAATTGCTCAACCTCCTAGGGATTAAACTTGGTTTACAACATAGTTTGGCTTAACTCGGATCAATGGAAATTCGATCAACACTCACTATCTTCTTATTGTTGGATTTGAAATCTTAATCTACCTATACAAATTGTTCATTGTTGTGTTTGAGAAGTTTAAATACTTGCTTTGTTATTTCTTTGTTATTTGTATGCTTTGTTTACATTGATTGCCTAGATAGACAAAATCTCAATGACTATTGATTTACCTAGCTATTTTTACCCTTCATACGAGTAAATAATCTCCACTAGAGCGAATAGAAAAGAAACCGGATTGATAAATTTAATGTGAAGATAGTGTTAAATTACACCGTCGTCACGTTTTTGGCGCCGTTGCCGGGGAATTCTTTTAGTAGGTCTAGTGGAATTATTGAAAGTTTGAAGAAGTGTATGCTAGGTGTTTGAGGAATTGCTTGTGTGAATATTATTACTAACATTTATTTGCTAATTGTTCTAGTTTGTTTTGTTGAATTGTTTTTCTCTTGTAATTGGTAGGTGATTACTAACTTTTCTTTGATTAGTTTTTAGTTGATTTATTTGTGTTACTTTGAGATTGTTGGATTTTTGTAGGTGTCAAATGGAGAATCATCGAGGAATTCACTCGGAGAGGCTTAACAATCTCCAAAGAGAATTGGATGAGATGAGAGCAAAGATGTTGGAGAGACAACGACCGAGGAGGCCAATCCGGTTGGTATTTGAAGAGAGCTACCCTTGGATGGAAGAGAGGAGACATGACCGAAAGGTGAAGTCGAATTGGGGATATGAAGAAGAGGAGTGTAGAAATGAAAGACATGGAGATAAATGGGGGAATTGTGACTTCCGGAACGACATGAACTATTCCCCATCTAATTGCTACTCTCCATGTAGATTATATGAGAACCATACTTGGGATCCATCCATGACAAGAGTTCATTGTGATGAATGGGGTAGCCGTGATCATGAAAGAGTTAGAGAAGCGAGAGCATCTCGAGAAGCTTTGGAAAAGAAACCGAATAAGCTTGAGGGAAGGCTTTTGGAGTTAAGAATGCAACTATCCGAGATCTTGAAGAAGGTGAGTGAGGAACCTAAAGCGGAAGAATATCCAATTGACAAGGAAATTGTGGAAGTTGAATGTGAGGATGCGGTAATGGTACTTAAGGAAGTAAGATTTCAAGATACAAGAGTAAAAGAGATTCAAGAGAAAGAACCAAAGAATGAAAGAGAAGCCTTACTCCAAGAAGATGAAGATGATGAAGGCACCAAGGAGGAGTTGCAAGTCATTGAAGAAGAGAAGAATGGTGAGATTAAGATACCTTCACATGAGGACATGCAAAAAGCTCCGACCTTGGTACAAAATGACGAAGGAGAGAAACATGATGAGGAAATTATGTCGGAAAGTCCATGTGGCGATGTGGCGCTTAACTTTCCTTCATTAGTGAGAGACGAGAGGGAAAAGGAGGTGATTCTAGAAGAATTATTGAATGGATCTTGTGATTTGATCGGAGAAGGAGGTGATAAGGAGTCAAAGATAAATCCAAACAAGGAACAAATCGAGACTTATATAATTTGGATACATTTGGATGAGGACTTGGAGATCAAATCAAAGAAGGAATCACCACCTCTTATAGTCGAGTTTGTCGAGACATGCAACCCTTCTTGGAAAGATGAGAGAGGTGCAAGGAAAATCTCTCTTGACAAATTGCTTCAAAGCAAATGCCAAACAAGGGAGAAAGGTATCTTGAAAATACACAAGATTTTTTACAATGGATGATTCGGTAAGGTCGTCTAGCTACCGACGTTAAGGAAGCGCTTGTTGGGAGGCAACCCAACCAATTTTCTTTCTTTTGTTTAGTTTCTTTGATTTTGAATAAATGTCTAGTTTGTTTGGTTTTGTGTTTGTAGTAGGAACTACAAGATCGAGAGGAGTGTTGCCGCACCGCCTACCTATTTGACAAACTTAGTCTCACTTGACTAAGTTTGGGGGGAATGGCCGGTATTCGGTGCTTTGGTTTACTCTTCTCTCTCTATCTTTATCTCTATCTTAGCTTAGTTTAGTTTAGTTTGAATTTGAATAATTTGGTCTTTCGATTTGGTTGTATAATAATATTGATCTACCTTTACCCTGGTTGTGGATGATGTGTGGATTTTGTTGAATTTTAATGAAATGGTTGTTGATGAATCATTTGCGAGCTTGCATGAGATTAAATTCTTTCTATTTGGTTGTGGTTTGTGGTTATGATTAATGGTTTGGTATGAATGGTTGTGCTAGTGGATAATGTTCTATTTTTCTCGAGATATTGGTATTGTGGCAAGTTTGGTGGATATGAGAGTTTCATTGGCTTTATTATGTTCAATAGTTTGGTGGTGTTGTGTTGATTTGTAGTAGGTACAAATAAGGCATGGAGAGCGGTTTGATCGTGTCTACCGATGGGTAACGCTTTCTATCGTTGTTCCTACCATTTAGTTTCATTTCAATTATTTCATGGCATGTAGATTGTTAATTAGGATGTTGTGTGCTTGTTGTGTGTGATGAACCCAAATGAGAATTTGAGATTTGAATCATGATTTACTTAGTAAGCTTGAGATTTACTTTAACCGATGATAGGGCAGAATCTAGTTGTCAAGGCATGCTTTAGTCAAACTTTTGAATTGCCGAGTTTTGTGTGGTTTATGCCTATGACTTGACAAAAATTCGTGAGAATTGAGCTTTGATATTGTCATATCTTTATCGTTTTTGAGTGGCAAGATTGAGAGCACAAGATCTAGAACTTGAATGTATTCTCTATCTATTTGGCATGAGTTTGGTAACTAAAAAATGATATTAGGCCACCGATTCTTAGTCCTACCTTTCACTCCGGGAGTATAAGGTAGTTATGAACATTATTTTGCCTTTCATATCTTTGACCCCCGTGATTGAGCTTAATGGTGATATTTCCTTCGAAATTATTAGGATAAATTTGGGGGGAATGAGTGTATGAGGGTGAATACGGAGATGAGAGTTGTGCCGGGAATTGTTTGGTATCTTTGAGTTGTGATTGTTGAGGCAATAAAGTTATGATTGTAAAAATGGGCACCAACAAAAATTTTGGGTGCTTGAAAAGAAAAAAAAAAGAAAAGAGGGGAAAGAAAAAGAGAAAAGCACCATGAATGAATGAAAGATGGTGTTAGAAAAAAAAAATGAGAAAAAGGAAAAAAGAAGAAAAGAAAAAAAAAACAAAGAGAAATGTTGTGAATAAAAGCCTCAATGTTAGAAGTGGATTGAAGAGAATAAGTTTGGGGGTTTTGGGCAATGGAGAAGTTAGTCACTTTAGCCCAAAACCACCTACCTTTAGTAAGCCACATTATAACAAAAAACAAAGACCTTCTTGATTTTAAGAGCCAACTCGTTGTAGTATAGTGGTGAGAATTGTTTCAAGCCTATGGAAATTGTGCTCAATATCTTGTGAATGAGTGAAATTTCATCAATCCCTAAACACGTAAGGGAGTGCTTTCATTTCTTTATCCAACGTTGATGAGTGGTTTAAGTCATTAGCATTAACTGTGTCACAAAGTTAGCTGATAATCTCGATTGATGAAGAGCATGCTAAGATAACCAAGATGAGCTATGAGGTTGTTTGATGAGGTTTATTGATTGCTTTACTTTGTTTTGATTGAGGACAATCAAAGGTTCAAGTTTGGGGAATTATGATATGTGTGTAAAATGACCTATTTTTCTATGTGTGAGCGTGCATGTTTGTGGCCATTTTACCCTCATATCATATGTTTTTGTTGTTCTTTTGTCTTGTTTTCGTGTTTGGAATGTTGTAGGACGAGTTTTGAGCATATTATGGCATCTTTGGTGGAGTTTTGGAGGTAAATCGTTCGAGTTTGGAGTCCAAGGAGGTTAGGCTCGCCCGAGCGGAGCGAAAAGAGAGTTTCAGAAGCTTGAAGGTTTCGCCCGACCGAGCGAAGCAGGCTCGTCCAAGCCAAGCCTGACAGAGGGCTCACTCAGCCGAGCTCTGCAGGCTCGACTGAGCCCTGCCGATAGAGAGTAGGCTCGGTCAAGCGGGTCTGGCTCGACCGAGCTAGACCGGGTTCTCCAGATTTGCTGTGGTTTCCAAGATGGCTCGGGCGAGCTGTGGATGGCTCGGATGATCCGAGGCCCTGTTTGCTCGCCCATAAAAGGGGGAAATTCAGTTATTTTCATAGCTTTTGGTCAAAATTCTAAAAACCGTCACGAGAGTTCCTCCTAGATTCATCTCCAAACCTTTCCCCATCCACATCCAAGGTGATTCAAGCCACATTCCTCCTACTTGGTGAAGATCAAGGAAGCTAGGAAGGTAGATTGGATTCAAGGAAGGCAATCAAAGAAGATCAAACGTTGACCTTTGAATTTTGTAATGGATTCTCAATTTTCTCTATTTGATCTGTACTCAATTCAAGGTATGGAGAACTAATTTCATTGTGAGTGTTGTAGAATTGAAATTGTGATGAGTTGATGTTGAATATGCTTGTTTACTTTCCTTTGAGGGATTGATTTGCACTTGAGCTTGTTCCTTACCTTTTAGATGTAGGTAATAGCCAATCTTTAAGTTAGTTGACGTGAATGCTACAGCCAATACGCGGGCGGAATCGTCGTGATAAGTGTATAATCTTACGATTCTAGTTCCAATCCATGTGCGGTGCTAGGTCGTAGGGCGATAATTGACGGTGGATTGGGAGTGATCTAGGAATTAATAACGTAGTTGTTTGCAATTCCTAGTTTCATCTACCATTAGTTATCCGTAGCAAGTGACTAATGAATGTAGGGTCAATTGCTCAACCTCCTAGGGATTAAACTTGGTTTACAACATAGTTTGGCTTAACTCGGATCAATGGAAATTCGATCAACACTTACTATCTTCTTATTGTTGGATTTGAAATCTTAATCTACCTATACAAATTGTTCATTGTTGTGTTTGAGAAGTTTAAATACTTGCTTTGTTATTGCTTTGTTATATGTATGCTTTGTTTACATTGATTGCCTAGATAGACAAAATCTCAACGACTATTGATTTACCTAGCTATTTTTACCCTTCATACGAGTAAATAATCTCCACTAAAGCGAATAGAAAAGAAACCGGATTGATAAATTTAATGTGAAGATAGTGTTGAATTACACCGTCGTCAATAACCGTTGACGCTATCCCGTTATGGAACTTGAGACGCCCCCAACTAACTGACTCCGCTAAAAAGGCGCAAACAGCCACCACCAACGGCTCTCCCTAAATGTCGGAACTACCGTCGAATCTAGCTAGGGTTGTAACCACCTCCCTTGTCTTATAAAAAGGTCGTGGATGGTTCATTTTGACAAACATTTTTTGTCCCTTAAGAGTAGAAGCACGAGCACACTACGACACACTTGTTTTGTTCATCATCTCTAGTTGCAGTCACAACCGGTATTTATTATCTCATTTTCATCATCGTTGGTTATATTCTTGTTCGATTTCTATTAAGTTCCAAGGGTCCCAATTTTAACACAAATCGAACCTCAACACCCACGATCTAAAATCGAATCTCACGAAGGGTACAATACAATCTAACCAAGGTGCTTCGAGAAGACGTGTCACACACATTCCTATGACCTCCACATTTTCCAAAATAGTTGTAGGAGTAATACATTCAGAGGTGGGCGTTGCCTTTAATTGCCAGTCTTATGCTCTCACATTAAATCTTGTCGGAGTGCGAACTAATTGGCCCACTTAAAGGCCCAGTGAAAGGCCTAAGCTGACACTTTTTGCAGTCCCGACAGTAGACCAACCCGCATGGAAGTAACAGCCAGCGGGTAAAGCAGTCCGACTGGAAGCGGTTCGATCAAGGGTAGTCCGATAATTGTGAAGAGCAGTCCGAGAAGCGCGAAAAGTAGTCTGATAGGTAGAGGGAAGCTCGATAGGCATGAATCAAACCACCCAATGGTCGCCTAGCGGTTGAAAGAGCTCATGGGCGGATAAGGATAAGCTCGCGGTGTTTTCGGGCTGAACTAACCGCATTCAGCTTAACGACTCTGACAAATCCGGAGCACACCACCCAACTTTTGGGTAAGATTCGTGGAAATCCTAGAAGAAACACTAGACCAGTGCATACCTATAAATACCCCATATGTACGCCAATTTTCGGCATCTAATCTCATGATATTCTAGTTCAGACTATTATAAAGCTTGGTTGTGTATTCATTATATTGATCTAGAAATAATAGAGAGCCAGAAGAGTTCGTTTGCGCATTTTTTCATTGTTGTTTGGCGTAATCATTATTTAACGGTTTATTTTATTGCATTTACATTCTTAATATCTGTTCGGTTATCATTATTTCCTGCGTATCCATACATTGTTCCCAGGGCTCCGTATCCGTTACATTCGAACCTCAATAATTTGGCGCCCACGGTGGAGCCCCAGGAACAAAATTGCTCTAACCTTTCTTGCAGGAGATGGCTAACAGACCAAACAACACCAACGAGATTGAGATCGACGATGGAAGAGCCGCCCCGCCACTGGGACAGGGTCGAGGAACCAATCTGGGTGCAGGACGCGGAGCTCCGGTGGGAACGGGGCGTGGACAACTACCAGCAGTCGGGCGCAGAGCCCCTCGACCGCCGAATCCCGATGGAAAGGTGGATGACCTTATGAAGGCTTTCAATGCTACTCCAATCAATGAACTGGTGTTCCCGCTGCCACCGCCCTCCATTCTGGCGGATCCGCATGTTTCCAGATTGGTAAGTCAAGTCCAAACCGCCAGAACCGTAATAGAAACAATGGGTGCACGGATGGAAGAGATGGCAATGAGGTACAAACTCCTCGAGAGGGAGAACAGAAGGCTGCTACATCAGGCCAACACATTGGCCCATCGTCAAGGAGCCCAGAAGCGCGGATAGAGACCGACAGACCGTAGCCCAAAACCTGGAGGCAGAATTCAACTGGACCAAAAGGGCATGCAAGGAGCGAACTCCGAATGATCCGCCAACCCGGGGGATACCGACAGAGCATTAGAACCAGCCTGATGCCCACGCGCTCACGCAAATTGAGTGCCACTTCGTGCAAAAGCTCAGTTATTTCGAGTCGCTCATTGCCAAAATTATAGGGCTGCCACTGCCGGAGAGGACGATACTGTGAGAGAGCTACGCAGAGCTGCCCTTGTCTCCAGAGATAGCTGATGCCGAGCTCTGATAAGCTCATAATTATACTCACTTATCTATATTTTTCTCCATTGTTTCAAGTACATTTTGTTATGTTTTCACTTATTATTGTGCATGAGTTTATTTTGGAGGGTGTTATGCCTTTGATGGGTGATTTTTGCAGGTTTTAGGCCAAATTCATTGGAAACCCGTACCGAAAGCAGATGATGTTCAAAGGAACAGTCACGAATTCATTCACACGTGGAGTCCAAGCTAATGGAGCATGAAAAGAGAAATATCTTTGAATTAGCTTTCCAACGCAACTGGAATCGGGTCAATCGGAGTTCGGGAGCAAAAGTTATGGCCAAAACCGTGAGACTGTGCAGAAGGGGATCGACGTGCATATCTATCGATCGACAGGATTTCTGTCGATAAAGACAGAGGACCAAGTTGCAAAATCAACACAAATTCAGCCCGGATTTTGATTTGAAGGTTGTGTCGATCGACAGGATTTCTATCGATCGAGACAGAGGTCCGAGAAGGCTATTTTTGGCCAGTTTTGGCAGTTTTAGCTATTTTAGCCCAATACTCAAATTAGGTCTTTTCTTCCCTCTATAAATAAGAACTCAACCTGCACGAAAATTATCTTTGTATTATCTTTCCTTTAGCATATTTTGGAGCTTGTAGACATTGGAGTTTTGGTTTCAAGGTTCCTATTGTTCTTGTAAGGTATTAATTTAATGTTTATTTACTTTCTAGTCATGATTTGTGGCTAGAACCCTAAACAGGTTCTAGGGTTATGATTTATTTTTTTATGCATGTCTAATTGATATCAACTCATATAGCATGGTTTAATTCTCTGCACTTAATTTTATAATCTAGATTAAAAGAAGGACCGAGAGGTGAATTGAGATCTAGTTTTATAGTTAATAATTGAAGGATCGAGAGATGAAAATTATTAACAGGAAGAGAGAATTAATTGTGTTTGTTTTCTGTCCAACCAAGAAGAAACCCACATAGGAATAATTAGATAATTATGAGATTGATTAATTTGGTGTTCTTGAAACCGAGAGGAGATAGTCACTAATTAATAATCTAGGATTTAATTGCCTGACCAACGAATTTAATCCACAAAAATCTATGTTTTCCCCATTGCTGAGTTGATTGATATTTGCATGTTGATGATTAGATAATCTGCCCTAAGATCTGTGCTTTTCTTTGTTGTTTTGACAACCCTTTAATTTTATGCATTGTTCTCTTTAATTTACAAAATCAAATCCCTTTTTCAATTTCCTCAAACATCTATGGTTTATTAATTATGACTAGTACTTTGGATTTCTCGTTGTACAGTCCCTGTGGGATCGACCACCTTAGTGTGTAAAAAATTATTTGCTTAACCGCTAAACTGCAGTTTTCAAATTGGCGCCGTTGCTGGGGACTGTCACATTTATCTGTATATTAATTTATTTTTAGATCTGATGGATTGAGGTAGTATATTTATTTTTATCTTTTGTTTTGATGTTTAAATGTCATAATAAAATTAAAAAAAATAAAAAAATTGGAGGAATTGCCTCTGTTTCGATCGACAGGCTGGTTGTCGATCGACACAGAGGCATGGCGCACGGAGAACTCTTAGATCGACAGAAGCAGGAGTCGACAAAAGGCTCTGTGTCGATCGACAGGCCCCCTGTCAATCGACACAGAGTGCCAACAGCACCAAATCTTCTTCGCGCATCGCTGAATTCCTTGGGTGGATAAAAACGTCGAAGTCTGAGATCGACAGTCCGGTACAGTTCTATTTCTTGTCTGATTTTCAAACTTTTTCTTACTCTCCGATTTCGAAATAATTTTGGGGGGATGTGGACAAGAAATTCGAACTTTCTATCCTTTACTTGCTTTATTTTTTTTATTGCATTTATTTTATTTGGTTTGTTTGATTTTTTGCCAATAAAAAAAATATAGATAGTATGTGAGGAAAATCTTTAAGTAATTGAACACTCTAGCATTATATGCAATATTTGGAATCGATCTTTGATTAGTTGAGTTGATTTCTATTGTGGTTGATTTGCCTATGAATGTAGAATACCGCATGATAGGTTCTAATTGAAACTTATACTTGCATGATGTTTGAGTGGATTGAAGTTGACTAAGAAAGAATTTTTGAACCCAAGTGAATTTTTGAGCCTTTATTTGTTCGTGAGAGATTCACATGTATGTTTTCGTTTCTCTAGAACTTGCTTTTGTTCTGTTTTGAGACTGCATAGTGTGCACAATGATAGAAAATGATCTTAGGTCATCTTTGTTAGCCAGTTATCCTAAACATTGTCCCTTGTTTTATTTTATCCCTAGATTAACCCCTTTGAGCCTGATACTTTTTCTTTCTTGGTCTATGAGATAAAGGAAACATTGTAGTTCTATCTTGTCTATGAGGGAGTGCTATGAAAAATGTGATTTGTATCCTGTCTATAGGATTTGGGTGAAATAAGGGTAATTGTTATGGGTGGATAAGAAACTTCAAAATTGGTTTTCAAAAGAAGGTTGGGCTCTAGAAAAAAAATATTTGTGTCCTTATAAGCTCAAATCATTAAACAAAATTTTTAAGAGTATAAAAGGACTAGAAAAATAGAGAGCCTTGGTTTGATTGAAAAATTTAAGGAGAATGGTAGATGTTTATAAGATGGTGGTTAGATTGATTGAGGGTGTACAACTTGATTGATTTAGTCACTTGGCCATATTTCCCTACCTTTCACAAAAAGCCTTCATTACAACCCTTTCAAAGTCCTTTTTGATTCTTGAAATTTGTGCACAAATAAGCAGTGGAGATTTTAGAACTCTTGCAATCGTATGGTAGAAATTTCTTCATACATGTCATGAGTGCTTTCATTTGAAACCTAAACAATTGAGTGATTGAGCGATACACTTTCCTTTGAGTCTTCCAAAATTGATGAATATCTTATCTCTTTCAATTGCTTTTGTGATGTGGATTGATGAACCTTGATTGTGATGAATCTTGTGAGGCATTGCACTTTCAACACTTGAGATTTCTTTTCTTCTTTTCTTCGATTGAGGACAATCTAATATTCAAGTTTGGGGGGTTTGATAAGCTAATAATTATACTCACTTATCTATATTTTTCTCCATTGTTTCAAGTACATTTTGTTATGTTTTTACTTATTATTGTGCATGAGTCTATTTTGGAGGGTGTTATGCCTTTGATGGGTGATTTTTGCAGGTTTTAGGCCAAATTCATTGGAAACCCGTATCGAAAGCAGATGATGTTCAAAGGAACAATTACGAATTCTTTCACACATGGAATCTGATCTAATGGAGCATGGAAAGTTGAATTAGCTTTCCAACGCAATTGGAATCGGGTCAATCGGAGTTCGGGAGCAAAAGTTATGGCCAAAACCGTGAGACTGCGCAGAAGGGGATCGACACGTGCAATTCTGTCAATCGAGACAGAGGACCAAGTTGCAAAATCGACACAAATTCAGCCCGAATTTTGATTTGAAGGTTGTGTCGATCGACAGGATTTCTATCGATCGAGACAGAGGTCCGAGAAGGCTATTTTTGGCCTGTTTTGGCAGTTTTTGCTATTTCAGCCCAATACTCAAATTAGTTCTTTTCCTCCCTCTATAAATAGGAACTCAACCTGCACGAAAATTATCTTTGTATTATCTTTCCTTTAGCATATTTTGGAGCTTGTAGACATTGGAGTTTTGGTTTCAAGGTTCCTATTGTTCTTGTAAGGTATTAATTTAATGTTTATTTACTTTCTAGTCATGATTTGTGGCTAGAACCCTAAATAGGTTCTAGGGTTATGATTTCTTTTCTGATGCATGTCTAATTGATATCAACTCATATAGCATGGTTTAATTCTCTGCACTTAATTTTATAATCTAGATTAAAAGAAGGACCAAGAGGTGAATTGAGATCTAGGTTTATAGTTAATATTTGATTGATCGAGAGATGAAAATTATTAACAGGAAGAGATAATTAATTATGTTTGTTTTCTGTCCAACCAAGAAGAAACCTACATAGGAATAATTAGATAATTATGAGATTGATTAATTTGGTGTTCTTGAGGCCGAGAGGAGATAGTCACAAATTAATAATCTAGGATTTAATTGCCTGACCAAGGAATTTAATCCACAAAAATCTATGTTTTCCCCATTGCTGAGTTGATTGATATTTGCATGTTGATGATTAGATAATCTACCCTAGGATTTGTGCTTTTCTTTATTGTTTTCACAACCCTTTAATTTTATGCATTGTTCTCTTTAATTTACAATATAAAATCCCTTTTTCAATTTCCTCAAACATCTATGGTTTATTAATTACGACTAGTACTTTGGATTTCTCGTTGCACAGTATCTTTGGGATCGACCACCTTAGGGTGTAAAAATTTATTTGCTTAACCGCTAAACTGCAGGTTATAAAATTGGTGCCGTTGCCGGGGACTGTCAGATTTATCTGAATATTAGTTTATTTTTAGATCTGATGGATTGAGGCTGTATATTTATTTTTATTATTATTTCCTGTTTTATTTTTTTGTTTCTGAAATTTTTCTGGTTTTGATTTCGTTGTTGGTGTGTTGAGCTCCCAACTCATTTACTCCTCCCAGCTTCATACTTTACGATGGGACGATCGATCCCAAAAACCATGTAGCAGTTTACAAATAGAAGATGTTCACGCTGTTGATACCAAGTGCCCAGAGGGAAGCCTGCATGTGCAAGAGCTTCGACGTGAGCCTAACTGGTCCCGCGCTGCAATGGTTCATAAACCTACCAAGTAGTTCTATCTCGACGTTCTCCAAACTACATCAATTGTTCTTGCGACAGTACTCAAGCAGTTGGAAGTTAGGCAAACACCCCGACGACCTCTACACCGTAATCCAGAGGCCGTGCGAGCCCCAGACCTCTTATATGTCGTGCTTCAAGTATACGCAATCAACAAGTAATATAGTCTAGGAGACCAGATATCGAACCCTAGAGAGTGTATGATTAAGTCGTGCACACAATATTGCTTGCAAAATAGTTTTGGTGATGCATACTCAAATTAAAAGTGCAATAAACTGAAATAGAAAGCAAACTGAAACGAACAAGATTAACGACCCTTCTGATCATAAACTAAACACAAATAACCAATGACACGTGCAAACAAAGGAAGAGAAACACACTTGAGTTATGGAAGTTCTCTATTCTCACTATCCTATATGCTAAAGCATAGGTCTCGCACACCTCTGAGTCTTAAAACCACACACAAGATGCCTAGCAAGTTTCCACTCTACTATATCTAAACTGTCATATCATACATCATATGCCTATGCTTGTGATGATAATCGATTGAGAACAATTCTGAACTTGGGTTAACATTAAGTCATGCATTTCCATGAGCTTATGAAATAAACATGATCGCTTATGGTTTCCTCGGCCTATATCTCCTTCCGGTCTCAATACGTGATAAATCTCCACTCACTTCCGTGCTCAAGAGATTAAATAATCCAAAATCATAAACAAACTCAGATTCAAGCAAAATCAACCATTAACACATATTCAAGATCAAATCAAGAATTCACAACCCAAGTGTAAAATAACTTAGTGCATATTTAAACTAAAAATAAAATAAATCTTAGACATGTTACAGCTATCCTTCATTGTATTAGCTCAAAACATAAACTAAAGAAACAAGAAAACCAACAACACTGTGTCCAGTTGTTGTTTTTGCTCTTCTTCTTCCTCCATCTCTGCACAGCCTCCCAAAATTCCTCTCTCCAAAATGTGGCTTGTTCAAGAAGAATTATGGTGGAAATCCCCTTTTGTTGTGCCCTACTTTATCTTAAAAAAAGATATGCTGCCTATTTTGCCCTTGCGTGATGTCTCCAAAATTCAAGTGACACTTGTAAAGCTAGAAACAACTCTGAAAAGCACTTTTGCTTTTGTGACAGCAAAGTGGTCTTCCCCGGTGCAGTCTCTCAGCTCCCAGTAATGCCACTCAGATGCTTTAGCATAACAGTCAGCAGATTACTCTTTCACTCATTTGGCTTGAGACCTAGTTAATCTCACTTTTTTTCCTTGCAAAACAACTAAAAACAACAAAACACAACTATACAAGACATAGAATGCAAACAAAGGTAAATACAACACAATAAGAACTTAAAACGGGTTAGAAATACTCGAAGGAACATAAAAGACACCTATAAAATACTAAAATAATAACTCCTTTAAGGCGTTATCTCCCCCCCCCCCCCCCAAACTTAAGATGTTGCTTGTCCCCAAGCAACAAAGACAGAAACAAACAAACAAACAATAAAACATAATTAAGCCTCATGAGATAGTCAAATTTATCCTAAGCAACATTACATCATGCCCTCAACAAAATTGTAAAAAGAATGGTTTAACAAAATAGTCCATGATCAGCATTAAATTGTTTAAACATATCTCATTGGTTTAACATAGCACCTCAATCAAAAACTTGTTGTTGTGTTGCAGGGTACCTACAGAACTATGCGCAAGTATACGCAATTGACAAGTAATATAGTCTAGGGGACCAGATATCGAACCCAAGAGAGTGTTTAATCAAGTCGTGCACACAATATTGCTTGCAAAATGAGTTTGGCAATGCTTACTCAAATTAAAAGTACAATAAACTAAAGTGGAAAGCAAACTGAAATGAACAAGATAACAACCTTTCTGATCATAAACTAATCACAAATAACCAATGACACGTGCAAATAAAGGAAGAGAAACACACTTGAGTCATGAAAGTTCTTTATTCTCACTATCCTATATGCTAGAGCATAGGTCTCGCATGAACTCTGAGTCTTAAAACCACACACAAGATGCCTAGCAAGTTTTCACTCTACTAGATCTACATCTTCCTATCATGCATCATATTCTTATGCTTCCCATGACAATCAGTTCAATAGAATTCAGATCTGGGTTATTTATTAAGTTGTATCCCCTCATATGCCTATGTAAGAAATACAATTGTTTTTGACTTCCTCAACCTACATCTCCTTCCGGTCTCAATAGGTGATATTTCACTATCCACTTCCGTGCTCAGGAGAACAATCATTCCAAAATCATAAACAAACTCAGATTTCAACAAAACAATACTTCAGTATATAATCGAGATCAAATAAAAGACCCACAACTCAAGTGCAAAATAACTTAGCTCATATTTAAACTAAAAATAAAATAAAAATTAGACATGTTCCAGCAATCATTCATTGTATTGGCTCAAAACATAAACCAAAGAAATAAGAAAACCAACAACATTGTGTCCAGCTGATGCTGCTCTTCTCCTTCCTCCATCTCTGCGCAGCCCCCCCCCCCCCCCCAAATCTCCTCACTCCAAAATGTGGTTTGTTCAAGAAGAAATATTTTGAAAATCCCCTATTATTGTGCCCTACTTTATCCAAAAAAAAAAAAGATATGTTGCCTGGTTTGCCCCTCTGTGCTGTCTCAGAAATTCGAGTGACACTTGTAAAGCTAGAAACAACTCTGAAAAGCACTTTTGCTTCCGTGACAACAAAGTGCCCCCCCCCCCCCCGGTGCAGTCTCTCAGCTCCCAATAATGTCACTTAGATGCTTTAGCATAATAGTCAGCAGATTATTCTTTCACTCATTTGGCTTGAGACTTAGTTAATCTTACTCTTTTTCCTTGCAAAACAACTAAAAACAGCAAAACACAACTATACAAGACATAGAATGCAAACAAAGGTAAATACAACACAATAACAACTTAAAACGGGTTAAAAACTCTCGAAAGAACATAAAAGACACCTATAAAATATTAAAATAATAACTCCTTTAGGGAGTTATCACACCCCCGTCCCCCCAAACTTAAGATGTTGCTTGTCCCCAAGCAACAAAGACACAAACAAAAGACAGAAACAAACAAACAAACAATAACACATAATTAAGTCCTCATGAGATAGTCAAATTTAGCCTAAGCAACATTACATCATGCCCTCAGCAAAATTGTAAAAAGAAAGGCTTAACAAAATAGTCCATGATCAGCATGAAATTGTTAAAAACATATCTCATCGGTTTAACAAAGCACCTCAATCAAATTTGAAATCCCAAGTTCAAAAAATAAAGGTGTCTCAACATCAGCTAACACAATTTTTCAACCTGACTCAAGCTATTTCATCAAGCTCAGTGATCATCAATGTTACTTATTTTAACTCCCACTTGACCTCTAACATCTTTCCACTAATGGAATCTATGCCACTCACAGATCAAAAGGACTTCAAGGCTTGTAACATAAGGCTAGGGTTAAAGATGGGTAAATATGGTTAAAGTGACTATCATCCAGGAGCATAATTCAACTCTCTTAATTTAGGACTTATTCTAAACTGCATCATTAGAAAAGGAGAAAGACACACACTCTTAAAACATAAAAATAAAACAAACTATACATTATTTATTTTTTTCTTTCCCTTTTTTTCTAACTATTTTGTCTTTTCTCTTTTGTTTTTTAATTACAGAATACGTAACTTTGGCTTTTCAATATTTTCAGCCATACAGCTCATGCCACTACAATGCTTCAACATTGATTATTCTAAAAAAACACAAAACACCACAACTACAACGTATAAAGGCGTGCATGTGTACCCCCCAAACTTGGAACAAACATTGTCCTCAATGTTTCAGAAGAGTTAAAGACACTCCTTGATAAGGGTGAGTGTATGGATAATTGGCTAAGTATGTAGGGAAAATGAAAGAAATGACATAAGGTACAAAGAAAGGTGCAAAAGAGACTTGTGAATGAAATGAAATGGTAGAAGGCTCAAATAGGTGAAAGATGGCCTAAACCATTTCTACAAGTGGCAAAAATCCTAATTTCGCCTCAAATCTGCTATCAACTAAGTAAGAGGTAACTATTTCACACATATCACTAGACAAAACAGCTCAATCCTGCCAAATCATTGAACTAGCATGATGCAGTTTTCAAAATAATTTTTTTTTTCTTTCACACAGACTTGGAACTCAAATCAGTCTTGATTTACCAAGTTAAAACTAGAGAATCTGAAGAAAACAAAACATGCTAAATCAAAAACTATTCATGAAGCCAAAAGATGAGAAAGAAATGAATGGACACATCATCGGGCACAGAAATGAGCATCGGCTAAAATATCATAAATCAATTAGGCAACCACAACCTAAAACACAAAAATAAAAGCAACACACATCTACACCCAACAAGCAGACAAAAAACATAACCAACACAAACTAACGAATAAAAATAAAATATAAACTATTTTTTTTTAGTGGAATGATTTTTGAATTAACCAAAGGGTCATGGGCCAGCAGAGGTGCTTGCATTTCCTTCCACTTTTGCATTGATAATGCTTAGCTGCAGGATGAATTTGTTTTGGTCTTTGATATTCAGCATCACATCCCTCTCTCACAATCCAGCTAATGCTACTCCCAAGCTAGAGCATCACAAAATTACTCTCTTCTTAAGCATCATTCAATAAGGCCGGAGCCTTCTCTTTGTCGAATCCTACACCAAAGTATTGCTTCTTTTGTTTCCTCTTCTTGTAATCAACAGAAACATACCCTTCAGTCAAAATCCTCTTTGGAATTGATTCATTGCATGCAGCCATATGTGTCACTTCTCTTTCCTTTGTAGCACATTGGACAAGGAAGACAAAATAGCTATCAGAAATTGAATTCTCGATTCCAGGATTGAAACATTTGATCAAGTCTTCCTCCACAACTTCATTCACATGATTGACTTGTTTCTGTTCCACAAAGCCATTGCAACCTTCTCTCAGCAAAATCTCTTCCATGGAATTCAAAGAGCTAAACTCTTGACCCATGCACTAAATATCAGGTGGTTTTGGAATTTTCAAGGGTGATGTGTCATCATCCTCCAAATCATCATACTCCAAATAATGTAGCAAAGAGTCCAATACCATTTCTGGTTGTTGAGTGGGAAAAGTCTGAAATTCTCCATATGACAAGTCAAGAGATTCAGGTTTTTTAAATTCTTCATCGGCATTCAGCCCCTCAAACTCATTGTAATCATTTCCAACTTGCTCTGACTCCATGAACCATTCTTCATGTATTTCTTCAGCAAAAATATCCAACTCATCAATGGCAGGACACTCCTCCATTTCATCTTTTTTCTTTTTCACCCCATGTGGAAAAGGTGGTGGTGTTGTAAACTTCCTCTCAGCAGTCATATGTTGCTTCTGTGCTGCAACATGAGTTGCAGTCTATTTTTGTGATTCTTTTTCAGCTTCTTGACCATGTACAGGGGAAAATTCCTCAGGTTTCCGGTCACTGATAAACTCATATTTAAACTCACTTATCACATTATTTTCTTATTTCTTTTATGCATTTTAGTTTGTTTTCTTGAATAACTTGAGTATGAGTGTATTTTGGAGGGTATGATGCTTGCAGTGCAAGATTTTGTAGGAAAAAACAAGAAAAAAAAAAAGCAAAGTTGATGAAAGAATGAAGAAATCTGCTACATGAGGGTCTATTTCGACCGACGGAGTGTTGGAATCGACTGACATGGAAACTCATATACGTCGATCAACACAACTTTTGTGTCGGTCGACGTGAACTTGTCGACACGGAGTCAAGACGGGCTACCAAGGTGTTGATGCGAGGAAGTGTGCGTCGACCGTCGCAACACGCATGATGGTCAATGCGGGCATATTTTCAGAAAGGAATTTCTTCCTTTGCAAGTTGGGCAAAATTTTGAAGAAGGAAACTAACATTTGAAGCAATAGGCGAGTTTTTTAAGAAGAAAATATCACATTCTATTAATTCCTACCTTTCAAGAGCACAACCCTATCTCTAAATAAACTCTAGCTTGGCTCATTGTTAAAGATTGAAGTTTGAGTTCCCCAATTTTTTAGTTTTTAGTTTATTTAAGTTTGCATGTTTTCAAAAGCTGGAACCACAACTTTATTTTTCTTGTACCTTTACTTTTCTCCATCTTTATTTTTTTAATGTAATCTTTAATTTTTGTTTCAATGTTTAATTTCAGTATGCTAGGCTAGAACCTTTATCAGATTCTAGGGTTTCTCCATCTGTGAATACATGTTTTGATTCAAATTCTTCAAACCCTAAATTGGTTTAAACTCTCTGTTTTTATTTCAAATCTATTTTCAATTGAAGGATCGAGAGATGAAGATTGGAATATGTTTTTGTTATTAATTGATGGACCGAGAGGTAAATGTTAGTAATAGGAAGTGAGAGTTTAATACAATTGATTATATGTCCAACAAAGAAGATTTCATTTGTAGGAATTAATCTAATTTTTAAGAGATTGATTAACTTGTGTTTTTTAGACCGAGAGGAGATAATCATTAGTTAATAATCTAGGTTTTAACTGCCCAACAAAGGAGTTAATTCCACTTTATCCAGATTTTCCACCAAAAATAACTTTTATGGGTTTGAATTATTTGTTTCTTACATGTTGAACAGATTGGTAGATTTCCTCAGGATCTGTGCTTTCTTTTACTTGAATTTCATTAAAGTTATTTTCATAAAACCAAAACCCCTCAAATTTGGATTAGCCCAAACAAAAGATAGAAAAACTACATTCAGTACATGATTTACCCTCGTTGTACTATCTATGTGGGTTTGACAAACCTTCGGGTTGACTATAAATTTATTTGCCCTGTACTATATTCTGTGTGCAGATTTTGCATCAATCAGTCACTCCTCAATGTTAATGCCTTGACATGTTTTTTTCCTGGTCTCTAATTGAAAGTGTCAACTAGTGGTGAGCCTTGAGGTTTATTTCTCAGCTCGGTCGCCAATTTCCCAACTTGCACTTCCAAACTTCTAATTGAAATAGCTTGGCTTTGAACAAGGGCATCCTGACTCTGACTCATTGTTGCATTTTTCATAATAAATTCATTGATCATATCCTCAAATGAATTCAGTTGCTTTCTAGGTGGTGCTTCAGTTCTTAGCTGATTTTGCTGTTGGTAACCAGAACTCCCAAACTTATGCTGCAGCATTGGAATTTTCTGACTCATACCATAAAAGATTGGTATAGTTCCTCCACCCTGAGTTGCATGAGTTAGAATATGGATTATTCCCCTGGTTCTGCTGATAATTTAGATTTTCTTCACAGCATACAAATGTTGGATGAGTTGCTTTTCCTTTTGCAAGAATGGTTGGGGACAAATGTTATGCTTAATACTCTCAATTGCTGAACCCATTGCTGCCAATGGTGCAGTAACAACAGTGAGAGCATCCACTTGTAGAATTCCTGGCACTTTTTGAGTTAGATGGAACAGCTCTTGGATCTTCCCATTGATAGTTGTTGGATGATATCAGGTCCAACAATTCACATGCTTCTTCATAGGATTTGGACAATAAGGCTCCACTTGCTAATGCATCCAACATCATTCTTGAGTTTAAATTTAGCCCAAAGTAGAAAGTCTCAATCTGAATGTAATTAGGAATCCCATGGTAAGGGCACCTAAAATACATAATCTCATTTCGAAATTTGACAATCCTTGCAGCTGGGAAATACTTCATCAAGAATTTTTCAGTCAACTCATTTCAAGTGGTGATAGAATCGGGTGGAAATGAGCTCAACCATGATCGGGCGTTGTCCCTCAATGAGAAGGGAAATAGCCTCATCCTTAGTGCCTCTGGACTCACACCTTGCAACTTGAAAGAGTCACAAACCTCCAAGAAATACCGCAAATGAAGATGGGGATCATCGGAGGGTTGGCCACTAAATCAACCTATGAACTCCAACATTTGGAACATTACCCGCTTCAACTCAAAATGGTTAGCTTCAATTTCAAGCCACACAATGCTTGGTTTCTAATCCTAGAACAACGGGTTTGCATAATAACGAATGAACTTATCTTTATCATTAGCCATAGCCAAGATATTAACCAAGTTGTTTCCACCATTTCTAGAAACACCACCTTGATTTGCCATCTTTTTTTTTCTTTGTTCACAAACTTTTCACACCTGAAGATTAAAACACTACAACACCTTGTTAATCAAACAAGTAAAAATACTAAAAATAAAATGAAAGCAGAAATCAAGCAATACAATAGCATTCAGACTATAAAACAACACTACCCGACAACGGCGCCAAAAACTTGTTGTTGTGCTGCAGGGTACCTACAGAACTATGCTCAAATATACGCAATCGACAAGTAATATAGTCTAGGAGACCAGATATCGAAACCTAGAGAGTGTTTAATCAATCCATCCACACAATATTGCTTGCAAAATGGGTTTGGTAATGCATACTCAAATTAAAAGTACAATAAACTAAAGTGAAAAGCAAACTGAAATGAACAAGATTAACAACCCTTCTGATCATAAACTAATCACAAATGACCACTAACACGTACAAACAAAGGAAGAGAAACACATTTGAGTTATAGATTTTAAATCTTTCACTGTCCTATATGCTAGAGCATAGATCTCGCATGAACTCTGAGTCTTGAAACCACACACAAGATGCCTAGCAAGTTTCCACTCTACTAGATTTGCACTCTCCTATCATACATTATATGCCTATGCCTGTGAAGATAATCGAATGAGACAATTCTGAACTGGGGTTAACATTAAGTCATGCATTTCCATATGCCTATGAAATAAACATGATTTCTTATGGTTTCCTCGGCCTATATCTCCTTCCGGTTTTAATAGGTGATAAATCTCCACTCACTTCCGTGCTCAAGAGATTAAATAATCCAAAATCATAAACAAACTCATATTCAAGCAAAATCAGCCATCAACACATATTCAAGATCATATCAAGAATCCACAACCCAAGTGTAAAATAACTTAGTGCATATTTAAACTAAAAATAAAATAAATCTTAGACATGTTTCAGCTATCCTTCATTGTATTAGCTCAAAACATAAACCAAAGAAACAAGAAAACCAGCAACATTGTGTCCAACTATTGTTGCTCTTCTCTTTCCTCCATCTTTGCGCAGCCTCCCAAAATTCCTCTCTCCAAAATGTGGCTTGTTTAAGAAGAATTATGGTGAAAATCTATTTTTGTTGTGCTCTACTTTATCAAAAAAAAAAAAGATGTCCTGTCTGTTTTTCCCTTGTGCGCTGTCTCTAAAATTCAAGTGACACTTGTAAAGCTAGAAACAACTCTGAAAAACACTTTTGCTTTTTTGACAGCAAAGTGGCCCCACCTAGTGCAGTCTCTCAGCTCTCAGTAATGCCACTCAGATGCTCTAGCATAACAGTCAGCAGATTTCTCTTTCACTCATTTGGCTTGAGACCTAGTTAATCTCACTCTTTTTCTTTGCAAAACAACTAAAAACAACAAAACACAACTATACAAGACATAGAATGCAAACAAAGGTAAATACAACACAATAACAACTTCAAACGGGTTAGAAACACTCGAAAGAACATAAAAGACACCTATAAAATACGAAAATAATAACTCTTTTAGGGAGTTATTAGTGTCGAACTGCCCAAATAGCATTGCGGTGCGTGCATTCACCAAGGGGTTCGATGTAAATTCGGACCTGTACCGGGAGCTCTCTATTTACTCGTGTTAAACCATGGACGATGCGCATAACCGAGTGTGTGTGCTAGTCAAGTGGGAAGAGGGTGAACCTTACCATCGGGCACGCCAAAGCAACGGAAGGCCAATAGCCCGAGAGGAGAACCGGCAAGAGCTACGCGACAAGCGCCCACCTCGGTCACATCCCTACAACAGACCACCGCAGGGTAACAACCTCGGCCCCTACGTGCCAGAGTACACTATGTCAATCGAGCCGGAAAACCTAGTTCAGAACGTGCTACGCCAGATGCTTGAAAAAGTGAAGTGGCCTCAAAAGATATAAGTAAATCCCGCATCGCGCGACGTCCAAAAGTTCTGGGAATTTCACAATGACCACGGGCACACCACCGTGGACTGAAAAGCATTTCGACTTGAAGTGGTGGAGTTGCTGAAGAAGGGATTCCTGACAAAATACCTGTCGGACAGAGGAAAGCGAACCTAGAATTGCGAAAAATAGCCCTATGAGGCATGCGGTGCAAAGGAGTCCACCCCTAAATCCCCGGTGCCTGTTCGTACAATCAATTGCATCACTAGCAGATCAGAAATTAGTGGCATAACCCATTCTGCCACCAAGAAGGCCAGAAGACTTACTCACGAGGAAGCAATGGCGCCTCGTAGAATCCCGGACACGCACCAATCGAGTTCACAAGCAAAGAAGCACCAGGGCTCGACCACCCCCATGATGATGCCCTGGTGATCTCAATGCTGATCTCAAACTGCCTCGTGAAAAGGATCCTGGTCGATTATGGGAGTTCGGCTAATATTTTGTTCTTACACGCCCTGAAGGAGATGAAGCTTCCCGAGGAGAAAATAATATGGAACCAGACACCGTTGATCGGGTTCAACGGTGGAGTACATATGACGTTGGGGATAATAATCCTATCAACCTACTGCGGGGGGGGCACACCATGACGTTTTGTTCATAGTGATAGACGCGCCAAGTGCCTACAATGCTCTGTTAGGATGACCCTGGCTTCACCAACTCAAGGCCGTGCCATCCACCTTCTACCAGGTTGTTCATTTTCTGACTTCAAGAGGAATATGCACGATCAAAGGGGAACAAAACACGGCCAAGGAATGCTACTATGCAAGCTTCAAAGCCGTCTGCATGCAGCAACATTTTTCGAACAAAAATCCCCTGCCACCACTGGGAGAATTTGACAAAACGGAGGAAGTGGAGCTCGATCCAGCTGATCCAAGCAAGAAGACCAACATCGAGAGTGGGCTGGACTCCGAGACCTGGGCATAGCTCATCATGTTCTTGGCTGCGGAGCGGTCCATGTTTGCCTAGTCTCACAAGGACATGGTCGGTATCGACCCAGAAGTAATGACACATTGGCTGCAGGTTGATCCCCTCAAGAAGCCAGTGCAACAGTGTCGAAGGAAGTTCGCTGCTGAAAAGAACGAGGTGATAAATGAATAAAATCAAAAACTATTGGAGATTAGCTCGGTAAGGGAGGTGAAGTACCCGATGTGGCTCGCTAATGTCGTGGTGGTGAAAAAGAAGAATGGGAAGAATCGGGTATGCGTGGACTACACCGATCTCAACAAAGCATGCCCAAAGGACCCGTATCCACTCCCACATATTGACTGCATAGTCAACGCCACTGCGGGGCATGAGCTTCTGAGCTTCATGGACGCATTTTCGGGTTACAACCAAATCCGAATGCACCCCGACGATAAGGAAAAGACAACTTTCCTGACGAGCAAGAGCATATATTGGTACAAGGTGATGCCTTTTGGGCTAAAAAATGTAGGATCGACGTACCAAAAGCTCGTCAACAAAATGTTTGAGCCACTTATAGGGAAGGCAATGGAGGTATACATCGACGATATGCTGGTAAAGTCGACCAAGACCGTGGACCACGTACAACACCTGAAACAAGCCTTCTGAATTTTAAATAAGTACCATATGAAGCTCAACCTGGTGAAGTGCACGTTCATACGGGTGTAAATGAACCAAACTATTCGTGAGCTATTCGGATCTCGATTCGATAAAAGCTTGTTTGAGCTCGTTTAGTAAAGCTCGTTTATTAAATGAACCAAATATGAGCATCATAGTATTCGACTCGTGAGCAAGCTCGTTAGCTAAAATTAGCAAGAAAAATAAAATAATTATTTGCATAAAAATAATATTTTCATGATTTAAGAGTAATAATAATGCTAAATCTTTCTAGTAATGAGAAAATCAAGAATTTGAGCATGAATATGATATTAATTTTGGAATAAATAGATTTTCTTTTCAAAATAATAATGAACATTCTTAATATATTCCAAATTTAGAAAGTTCATTTAGGCTCGAAAAAGTTCCTGAACATTAAAGTATTCGATACAAAAACTCAAAGCTCGGCTCGATACTAAATGAGTCAAACTTGAGCACGACACTACTCGACTCGACTCGGTTCGATTACACCCCTACACATTCGGTGTCGCATTAAGGAAATTCCTCGTCCACATCATCACTAGCAGGGGTATAGAGGCGGACCCCACACAAATAAGGGCAGTCCGCAAAATAGTGCACCCTAGGAGCCCAAAAGAAGTCCAGAAGCTCACAGTGAGGCTCGTGGCACTCAGCCAATTTATCTCAAGGTACTGTGACAAAACCCACAGATTTTTTCAAGTCCTGCAAATAGGGAAAAAGTTCAAATGGATAGATGAGTGCGCTAAGGCACTAGAGCAACTCAAGGAGTTCTTAGCAAGTCCACCTCTCCTATCAAAGCCCGAACAAGGGGAAACATTATTGCTCTACCTGTCCGTCTTAGAACACATGCTCGGAGCGGTGATAGTTAGGGAATGCGAGGGCAAGCAGCATCCGGTACATTATGCGAGCAAACCCTTGCTCGACGCCGAGACAAGGTACACGGCGCTGGAAAAGCTCGCACTGGCCCTAGTCACGGCTTTCAAAAAGTGGAGACCCTACTTCGAAGCTCACCCGATCAAGGTAGTTACATCCTACCCTCACTAAGCCGTGTGCACCAAACCCTGTCTATCAGGTAGATTACTAAAGTGGGCGGTAGAGATTGGCGGTAACGGACTTGAGTTCGAGTCCCTTACTGCAATAAAGTCCCAGGTGCTGGTAGACTTCATAGCAAAATTCACCAGCGAACTCCAAATCAACGCAGAAAATGAGATAGCCAACCTCGAAGTAGGGGATGCAGCAAAAGAGCCCTGGATACTCCAAGTCGACGGTGCAAGGAACATGCACAGAAACTGTGCAAGGGTAAAGCTGCGAAGCCCGTGGGGGGAGCTGTTTGAGCAAGCCATCAGACTCAACTTTGAAGCAACAAATAATAAAGCGGAGTACGAAGCTCTAATTAGGGGACTACAGCTGGCCAGAGAACTGGGGGCCCGTCGCCTTCAAGTCCAGGGGGACTCACAGCTGGTGGTGCTGCAAATGGAAAACCAGTACCAAGTGAAAGAACTAAGGCTGATAAAGTACCACGAGTTGGCCTAGTCAATCAGCAAAGAGTTCGAAGAGTATGAAATCAAGCATATAGTCAGAGAGGAAAACATAGAGGCCGACGCCCTAGCCAACCTAACATCGTCCAAACAAGACACGCGGAGCAGACCAATCCCAATAACATAGGCTGAGGAACCTGCCACCCAGCCAGAAGCCATAGAAGCTCATGAAATAAACCAAAGGAATTCATGGATCGAGCCAATCTTACGTTACATAATGGATGGCACCATGCCTGAAGTACAATCGGATGTGGTCCGACTAGCAAGGACATCAGCAAAATATACCATCCACACCGGCGAACTATACAGGCGGTCCATAGAAGGTCCTCTCCTCAAGTTCCTCGAACCAACGGCAGGGCAAGTTGTCCTCATGGAAATACACGAAGGAAACTTCGGAAGTCACCAAGGAGCGTGGCCCTTGGCCCACAAAGTCATTTCTGCAGGCTTCTACTGGCCTACACTGAGAAAAGATGCAAAAAATTGTGTTAGAAGCTGCGAAGCATGCCAGAGGTTCGAAACGACAACACAAAGCCAAGCAGAACCACTCCCATGCCACGATCGCGGCCTGGCCCTTCATGGCTTGGGGAATGGATATAGTGGGAAAGCTCCTAAAAGATGTGGGACAGAAAGAATACTTGCTCGTAACAATGAATTACTTCACCAAGTGGGTCGAAGCGAAAGTATTCCCCAACGTCAGAGAGCAAGAGGTCATCAAGTTCCTTTGGTCCCATATCCTGTGTAGATTTGGAATCCCAAAAGAAATTCGGACCGATAACGACACGTAGTTCACAGGGCGCAAAGTGCAAGAATTTTGTGATCAATACAACATTATGTTGATCTTCTCCCCGCCGAGATAAAAGTCCTTAATCCTTATTGGTTTTTCAGTTCAATTATGATCATTTTTTACGAATTGAGTACTGACTTAAGCATCGAAGGGGCGATGCCATCCTAACTTTATGTTGAATATCGCAGCTCGTCACACGCGAACTAAAGGTTAGAATAGGAAAAATCACACATCACAGTACGGAAAGCATAAGAAGAAGTTCATAAATGCTGATACAAAAAAGAAGCATTCATAAAAGTGCAAGAAAAGAACTATTCAAGTAAAAATACAAAATATTGTGTGGAAGGACAGGAAATTCAAAAAGTCTTGTTAACAAAAAGGAGTTCGACGATCAGGCGCCCGCATCCGGATTAGGAGTCAGACTAGTATTTGCCTCGAGATTAGGAGTAGGGCCGGATGTAGACTCGGTTTCCAGCAGGCCAACATCGCCATTCTGGTCCGCCCGAAGCATCCCCTCCTGCTGCGATTCATCCAGAGGCCGCTCATGCGGGCCGAGGTTCACCAGGGGCTGGTCCTGCTCCTATTTCTTATCCCCCACAACGTCCAGCTCATCCAAGACGCTCAGATCGAGGTCTGGGAACTTGGCAGAAATTATCTCCCGGACCTCACTCTCTATCTATTCGACGAGCGTCTACGAAGAAGTCAGAAATAGAATAAAAGGAAAATAAAGGAGGAAGGCATTGTGAAGTACCTCGTACGTCTCGGCAAAGAGGGGCGAGGTGATAAGGGCACTGAAGTCTAGTCCCTTACCCAATTGAAGGTGAGAGACCTGATCTTTCAATTTCTTGAGCTCGACTGTGTAGCTCTCTCTTTGGGTGCGAAGCCGAGCATTAAGAGACTGGAGCTGGTCATTCCTCAGCCAGAGATCCTGAACCAGCTTGGCCACATTGGACTGAGCCTCGGCAGCCTTTTTTTGGAAAAGCTCCAGCTCCTCCCGGTAGGCATCGGCCTCCAACTGGGCCTTGTGCGCCTTGACCATGGCTGCATCAGCCTTTTCCTCAGCGGCATCGAGCTTGTTGGTCAGCTCTTCCACCAGCTTCTTCGCGGACTCGGACTCCTTGCGGAGTTGATAGATCTCGTCGGTACACTTATCGCTGAAAATGATAAGCTCCTGGTGGATCAAGTCGAACTCCACGTGGGCCTGCACAGACACCAAATAGCGTCAGGATTCAAGTTCTCAAAATTGACAAGAATTTCGGAGGCTACCTGAAGCTGATGGAGTTCATAGCGCGCCAGCCACGCAAGAACGAAGCCCGGGGATAGGTCAACAGACCGTGGGTTCTGCAGCGTCTTGCGCGTGCAGACCAGGAAAGGGTCCACGTGCACATCCGGAGGGGTCTTGGTCATCACCACGACATTGCTCATGTCTTCTTGGCGCGTGTCGCGTTCCCTGGAGCGTCGGCACCTCTGGTGGTCAAGGCCCCCGGTATCTTTGCTCTTGACCTTCTCCCCGCCACGCTATGAGGAGGTATCCTGGCGAGTCGGAGGGCGATAAGACTCCGTCCGCTCCTTCTCCTCAGGAGTCTTGAAAGGCAGGGGCGGAGGAGGAGGCAGGGGTTGTGGAAGATTGGACTCGACATGAGGGCTTTTTATCGAGTACGCCTCCTAACGTCAGGCCTCGTCCTCATCACGAGCCCTCTTCTTCTTGCGGAGGGCCCTCGCAACCTGCTCTAGCGGTGCATCATGCTCTCTAGCAATTCGGTCAATTGCTCCTGCTGGTCGAGCACCGAGTCCGCAGTCACGAAGCGACCGTTCTGCACTATGGGCCACTCGCGGTCACCGACCATCATGTCGTAGGCCCTATCAACCCGGGCCTGTTCTACGGCAGTGAGCTCCGTACGAGGGTGACCTACACGAAAGGAAAAAGAAAATCAGCAAGATGCACAATTTGAGAAGATCATAGCAGAGACTGGCGACCCACGGATTGGCGTCCTGCCGTGTCTGAGGAACTCGGGCCGCCCTTGATCGAGCTTGAGGTAGAAGTAGGTAGTCCACCACCCTGGCAAGTTCGATGAAGGTTTCTGATCAATGTCGACCTCCTAGTGAACCACCGAGCGAAGTAGTAGTAGTGCTTGTTGACGCACTTGTTGATCTGGTACATGGAATGCCGCTCTCGGATCGTCGGAAGCCCCAAGCCCAGGTCTATCCAAACCAGAAGCACCCCGACAAGGTGGCACTAGAAGTTTGAGGCGAGCTAGAATGGTGAGAGGTTGTAGGAAGCCAACACTTCTATGAAGAACGGGTGGACTGGCAGTCCTACCCTGTTGTTCATGGTCGCGGTGTAAAATGAAACAAAACCCATGGGGGGTTGAAACACTGGTGCTCCGATCTGGGGATCCTGTACCAAATGTCACGGATAGGAACGACCTCCACCATAGCAGACATGGTGTCCCTGGTAACCATCGAGATGGCCCCGAGCACCTGATATGTACGCCAGTTTGGTGGAATGACGTAGTCTTCCACCACCTCGGGCTCTGGGGCTGCCACCATCTCGGTACCACATCCAGATCTGCTGGCTTTGCCTCCACCCAGCGCTCGTTCCAACCCCTGGAATGACTCTGAAAGCATTTTGTCATCAAGAGAGTCGGACCCGGAGCCCTCGCCCAGTTCCGCACCTGCCTTGCTTGGGCCCAGTCGCTCCGGCCCCTGGAAAATCATACTCTAGTCCGGAAATATGAAGTTGATGGCGTTGGGACCCCTTGGGGGAGAAGGAGTGAACGGAGGTGTCGGGTTAACCCCCTCAAAGTCGGAACCCTCGCGATTTCGTGAGTCGGTATCCTATCCAGACATCTCAAATAATAAATCAAAATCTTGAAAGAAAATGTTAACCTAGAAAGAAGAAAAAGGAGAGGACGAGCCCCGATCAGCCCGTTATCCACCAAACAAAACCAAAACCCTAGAATCGCACATCGATCGCCCACCGTAGACCACAAAGGAAAAATAAATGAAGAGGAAGAGGAAGAAAGAAGCACTATCTTTTTGCGTGATCGAGCGGACATCAAACAAGTTCAACACAGTCGCCAGAATCATAAAGACACAGTCTCGCGTTCGCTGGAAATCACAAGAAAAAGAGGAAAAGAAGCGAGAGAGAGCGTTGAAGAGTGTGAGAGTTAAATCGTTCAACCGACAGTAATATGACTCGCACCCGTCTAACTGCCCCAAAATCGCCCACGATTTTCACGGAAATTACATAACTGCCACTCAATTTGGGCGGCAAAAATCGAAAGTGGTCCGCCAAAAAGTGGTTCGGCAATAAAGCAGATCGACGCAAATACGGTCTGACGATGTGAACTCCAAAACAGTTTCTCTGGGGCTGCAGGTGGCTCGACACCACTAACGTATCGTGCAGGTGAGAGTCCTCGCCACCGTTAAGTGGCACGATAAGGCCACACCAAGTTCCAAGACCCCTACACCCGAACCTATTGAGTTTGTTGGAGTTTACTAGATAGCCGAAATAAAACGATACAGAACCCAAACTGTCCCAACAAAACACTGCAGTTTTGGGCCTGCGACCACGACACTCGCAGCAGCTTCCCAGGGCTACGCGAGTAAGGAGGTCCACCCACAGAGGAACTGGTCCTCCAAGCCGGGAGGTGCCCGCGAGCACCCCGACAATTCCAGATAGCCGACCGAGAAGTCCGAAGGGCCAATATCTGGGAAAATAATCCGCCAACACATGGCAGCAATATGACATAAGTTTGATCAGTATTTCAACTCACCGGGCTCCCCCAGAGCACACCCTGCTGAGCTGAAGGGGCTGTTGTTGGGGTACGAACTAATCGGCCCACTTAGAGGCCTGTTGCAAGGCCCAAACCGACACTTTTTGCAGGCCCGACAGTAGACCAACCCGTATGGAAGTAAAAGCCCAGCGGGTAAAGTAGTTCGACCGGAAGCAGTTCGATCAAGGATAGTTCGATAAATTTGAAGAGCAGTCCGAGAAGCACGAAAAGTAGTCCATTAGGCAGAGGGAAGCTCGATAGGCATGAATCGAACCACCCAACGGTCGCATAGCAGTTGAAAGAGCTCGCGGGCGGATAAGGATAAGCTCGCGATATTTTCGGGCTGAACCGACCGCATTCAGCTTAATGGCTCCGACAAATCCGGAGCTCGCCACCCAACTTTTGGGCCAGATTCGCGGAAACCTAGAAGAAACCCTAGACCAGTGCATCCCTATAAATACCCTCCATGTACGCCGATTTCTGGCATCTAAGCTCGTGATATTCTAGTTCAAACTATTCTAAAGCTTGGTTATGTATTCATTATATTGATCTAGAAATAATAGAGAGCCCGAAAGAGCTCGCTTGCGCATTTTTTCATTGCTGTTCGGCGTAATCATTATTTAACGGTTTATTTTATTGCATTTACATTCTTAATATCTGTTTAGTTATCATTATTTCCTGTGTATCCATACATCATTCCCGAGGCTCCGTATCCGTTACATTCGAACCTCAGCAAATCTAAAGCTAGATACATTATATATGATCTTTAATTATGGTATTTTCGTGTTGGTCATCTACTAAGATTTCTTTAGACTCTAATTTCACATAAAATTACTCACTAACACGTTCGGTAAGATATTGTAAGTAACTCATGCTGGTTTAACTAGCTAATTTTAGACATTGACATAAGTAATCCCAAAACCTTTTGTAAAACATTTATAACACAACAAACGATCTTTCTCTCTTTCTTACTTTGCTCTTTAAATTTTTTCAATTGTCATTCATTTTTTTTCAACCATTTTTGGTTTCATCTTCATTTTTTCAGCCTCATTTTCTTCCTCCATGAATATTTCTAGTTGCCTTCGTATTTTGTCTAACTTATAAGAAGATGAGGATAGTTTGAAAATGTAAGATATTATTTGGGCATCAAGTGTTTTTTATTCCAAAAGAAATTCATTAGCTGCGCGAAGAGATCGAACAACTTTGATCGATTATTGATTCAATTTAAAACTAAAAAAATTGCTCCATCGGTCAGGCAAAATGAGCGAAATTGGTCTATTCAATTTTACTATTCCGGTTCACTACCTTAAATAGTTTTACGATTCTATAAATTACTCCCTCCGTCCCGCCTGAATTGTCTCACTTTCCTTTCTTTGTTTGTCCCACTTCATTAGTTCCATTTCTATAATTTTTTCACACACAATAGTAAAATATCAATTTCACTCAACTTAGTCAACACTCACAATCCTTGATTATTGTGCCCGGTCAAACCGGAATTATTCGAGCAGGACGGAGGGAGTATAAAATATATAAACATTATAAATCAAGAAAAATGAAGTAAAAAACAAAAGGTGACACTCTCATTCATAAAAGATATAATGAATTTTGTCACATTTGTGTACAATAAAATATAAATTAATAAAGATTATTAAAACTTGAAATTGAAATTTCAATTACAAAATACGGGTACAAGCCATAACACACATGAATACTTTTGTGCAATGCATAAATAGAATACTAGTCATAAAACAAAAGGAAGAAATAAGAAGAAAATAAAGCACAACCAACAAAAAGAAATATATAATTAGCAAACAAAAATCAATTTTGTCTTATTTAAAAATTAGTAAATAAAATAAATGAATG
>JAPKLW010000298.1:49822-62004 GCA_026898455.1 Plectranthus barbatus
TGTTCGCACCAAAACAATAAAAACACGTATATCTATATTTTCAAGCGAAATCTGTCAAACATATGGTACTGATATTAAGTTTCCCTCTATCCAAGAAGTTTTGTGTTCATATCTCATCCTCAACATATAAAAATATATATAAATTTTTATTTTTTTACACAAAAATTATCTCTTCAATTATTTTAAAATAAAAGATGGTTTTGTGTTCAAATCCTTTTAGGATTCTTGTAAGAGAAATGCTTCCTTACTTGTGATGTTTTGGTGGGTCAAAGAATATAAGCCATCTTAGTCAATTTTTCCAGTTTCTATAGTTCTAAACTGTAATCCTTGTATAGCATCAATCTAGTTATAATAGAACTTAGACTGAAGATCGAGCAATGAAGAATGCTCGAACACTGACTATCATCACGTCTGACCTTAACCGAAAACTGAGTTGGAGCACTCAGTTTTAGGTCTAACCATACTGACAAGGAGAAGTCAGTTTGATGGCCTTCCTGAACTGACTAAGGAGAGGTCAGTTTAAGGGATTACCATACTGATCTAAGAAAATAAGTATGAGGGCGGTTTCCCATACTGATTATGGAAAGTTAGTTTGAGGATTCACCATACTGACCGTGGGAAGTCAGTATGAGGGCTAAACTGTATTGACTCTTAGAAGTCAGTATAAGAAGCCTTAGTCAGACTCAGGCATTTGTAAATTGCCTAAGTCAGTACGAGGTTATCCAAAACTGGGTTCCTCGGGTTGTAAAGTAGTCTGATGAAAAGTTAGTGTATCGTACACTGACAATGGGCAGAGCACAAAAGAGACCTAAGGCATGGGCTACGATTGGACAATATAATCCATGAGTCTAATGTTTGAATTTGTGTGTCTAACGGATAGAAATTCAAATTGCCTTAGACTCTCCTCTCTATATAAAGACCTGCCTCTCAACCTTAACAGGTTACCTGAACTGAAATTCAAAATCTACTAGTCTAAAGAGACAAAGGGCATATTCAGGTCATCTCTCCCACAAAACTCTCTCAAAGTTTTTCCGTGTTGTAAACACGAGACTTGAGTCTCCGACTCAATTTATCCACCGTGCTATCTTCTCCTAGAACGAGGCTAAAGCTTTAAGCTAAGACTCAGTTTTGTGAATATATCTTTCTAAGATATATTCATAGCAGTCAGTTTCCTAGTCCGGGATTCTGAATATCACGGGCGTATGCTGACCACCTGAGTTCTGGGAAGAACCTTTAAACATCCAACCATTCTGGGAAGAATTAGTAAACATCCACCCACCAGGAAGGAGGCTGCGGGGTGCGTCCCCACTTCAACCTGAAGACTGAGTCTACAAGGAGTTCCTAGGCGAGTGTCACAGCTGACTGGAGGACGGAGGTGCCACAGATTGTGTATAGATCGTAAGGAGGCTTGTATTCACTTAGTAAATTATCCAGACCTTGGGTCTGAAGAGTGGATGTAGGATATTAAAATCTGAACCACTATAAATCTTTGTGTGCTGCTTTACTGCTTTCCATATACTTGCTCTGTTTTTCTGTTTCACCAACTGACTACTTGAGCCTTCAATACTTGTCCAAGTATTGAAGAATATAAACTGTGAAACTGACTTAAGATGGAACAGAGACTTAAGCTTAAACTGACTGCACACAAAACTGATTCTGCCCTATTTAAACGAACCAGTGCTTGTGCTTACATTTACTTCCGCTACATACACAAAACCTTCCGCTGCACATATTGCACTCTGATTTCGGGACCAAGAAGTGGTATCACGCGCCAAGGTTCTTACAAACTACGGTTGTGTTAAGTCACTTAGGACCAGATCTCTGTTTTCTGCGCTTGGTTCTATTTTTCTGCACTTGGTTTCTGTTTTGTGTGTTTTAAGCTTAGGTGCATAGAGATGGCTCAGATCACGAATATTCCAAAGTACTCATCAGAAGACTTTGAGATATGGAAGAAACGTTCGTTGATCATACGGAAGAATGTCCATCCAGAAATGGCAGAGGTTCTATCTACCGGACCAATAAAGATCACTAAGGTTAATACTCAGCTCGGAGGAGCAGAAGGTCAGGAGATAGTGGAGAAGCCTTATGCAGAATGGACAAATGACGACAGAGTTCGTTTTCAGCTGGATGCAGTGGCCATGGAGCTCATTTTACAATTCTTACCAGCGCCACTGGTTGTTGAAGCCTTAGAGCACTACAACACCAAGAAGATGTGGAATTTCTAGGCTCACTTAGTCAAGAAACAGCTCAGATGAAGCGAAATAAGCTTCAAAACTGTGTGGATAAGTATGAATATTTTCAAATGCTTCCTGGTGAAAATGTCAAATCAATGGAAGCAAGATTCATTGCTATTATCTGCGAGCTGAAAAACTTGGGGAGAACATATGAAGTTGCTGATATGAATGCAAAGATTCTCTCCAAGATGCCCAATGAACATTGGTTCGTCAAAGCTACCAACCTAAAGGAGAAAGATCTCTCCCAGATGACGACCAAGGATGTGTTCTCCCAGCTCCAAGCCCATGAATGGGACATTCAAATGGCAAATAGAAATGAAGCAGTGCGAAGTGTCAGCATGCATCCAGAAGGAGATGCTGCCTTTTTCGCAAAAAGGGAGTTCAAGAGAAAGCCTCAAAAGCCTTATCAAGTTGACAAATATTCTGGACAAATGTCCACATCTAAGTCAGCACCAACACCTTCCTACCAGAAAAAGGAGGAAGAGAGCTCATTGAAGAGCTTGAGGAGCAAATGAGGAAGCTGAATAGACTTCTTGAGATAGCCAAATCCAAGAAGGAAGGTTCACAGTCAAGTGAACTGAAGTTCAGCGACAGACCTCCTAGAGGTTGCTTTGAATGCAACTCTCCAGATCACCTCAAGTATGAGTGTCCATTAGTTTCCAAAGAGGAAAGAGAGCGCTCGAAGAGGTTGTTCGAAAGGAAAGCCTCCAGAGCAGTTGCTAAGGCCATGCTTACCAGAACTGAGGTGCCTGACATCTAAGACAATGATGATGGCTACTTCACATCAAACGATGAGGTTGCGGAAGAAGTCTTCCTGGTGCTGATGGCAAAGCTTGGAGAAGAGGAAGAAACTGAAGCAGAGTCTAATACTCCGGTACACATTTCCAACTTAGTTTCTATTCCTATAGCATGCATAGAAGACAACTCTGAATCTTATTGCTCAGATTCAGAGGATGTTACTCTCGAAACTTTGAATAGAGAATTTGCTAAATTTTATAAGTTAAAAAATGTCCTGGCATGTGAAAATGCTTCACTGAAACTGAAAGTTTCAAAACTAACTGAAGAGATCAAAGGATCCAAGTCAGTAAGTGAAGACTTAGCTAAACTTAGAGAAGAGCATTCTATGTTACTTGAATCGTTTAAATCTATATCTGAGGAATGCGCATCTCATAAACTGAAAATTGCTAGTGATCAAAAACTTATCTGTTCACTCTACTATAGTACTAGCAAAGTTTCAGAGGCTCTAAGTTTACAAAGACATTCATCTGATAAGTCAGGCTTAGGCTTTACAGAGAATAACTTTAGCAATCAGACTTCTTCTTTCGAAACTGGGAATATTTTGAACCATCACTTTAAGAACAATTCCAGTTTAGAAGTCAAGCTGTAAGGTAAAGGAGTAGTCAGTATGGACAAAAACTCCTCTGAGGCTGGTCAAGAAGAAGGGGACAGTCAGTTTTAAAACTGACTTCAACACCAAAGCATAGAAAAGATTTGACTTTCAAGTCAAACAAACCTGAGATGAAGACCATCATACCTAGGAAGTGGGGTAAACGACATGCTTATAACAATAGGAAACCCACATCGACAGCCAAAACTGAACTTTATAGAAAGTCGGTTTCATTTTCGGACTCTAGGAATTTGAGGTTCTCAACTCATGAGAACAGAACTTATCCATATAGAAAGAACATTTACATGAGGTCTTAGTCCAACCTTCACTCTAACTTTAGGACTAGAGAGACTACATACTTCGGACCAAGTTCTCGAGAACCTAGCCGATACTCAGTTTCAAGGAAGTCAGTTCCTAGATACTCAGTTTTAAGAAACTCAGTTTTAGGTCAGGTTTCATACACTCACCTTCTCCATCCAAGCATACATAGAAATAGCTTGAATCATTTGAAAAGAAAGAGATTGGTAGAGGATGTGCAACACCTGGATATAAGGTGAATCAAGTATGGATTCCTAAAGAATGGATCCAAAACACTAACCCTGCAGGATCTGCTGAAACACGGATACCTTTTGTCTAACCTGATGTGTTATGCTGGTACAAAGTCACCAAGGTCAATCTAAAAAGAAGAAAAGAGCATGGATCTTGGACAGTGGATGTTCAGCTCACATGACTGGTGACAATAATCTTCTCTCAAAACTGAATATGACAAGAGGACCACTTGTCAGTTTTGGAGATGATTCAAAAGGTAGAGTAATCGGCAGAAGATGCTTGAAAAGCAATGGAATTATCATCAATAATGTATCCTTGGTCACCAACCTCAACTACAATCTGCTGAGTGTGAGTCAGCTTATCCAGTCTGGATATGAGGTGACTTTTGCCAAAGGAGAGTGCTGGATCAATGACAAAGGCTCCAAAGAGACTGTGTTGAAAGGTGTAAAGAAAGGAGGTCTCTATTATGTGAATTGGGAGAGCGGAAAGCCAGACACATGTCTTGTCACAACAAGCTCATCCAAGAAGGAGTCAACTGGCTATGGCATAAAAGACTTAGCCACCTGAATTTCCAATCAATCAGACACCTTGCCAAACACAAACTTGTGGAAGGCCTACCATAAGTCAGTTTCAAGAAAGAAGAAGGTGTATGCCGAGCATGCAAGATGGGAAAGCAAACTAAAGCTTCATTCAAGAATCAAACCATCACGACAAGCACAGACAGGATCCTTGAACTTCTTCATATGGATCTATTTGGACCAGTCAAGCCGCCTACCATTGGAGGAAAAAGGTTCACTCTGGTTGTAGTAGATGACTACTCCAGATACACTTGGAAAAGGGGTCACTGTCAAAAGAATCAGATCTGACAACGGATCTAAGTTTTGCAACGATCCATTAATGGATTTCCGTGCTGATGCTAGCATTGCTTATGAGAAGACATCTCCAAGGATGTCTCAACAAAATGGCCTTGCTGAACGGAGAAACAGGACACTCAAGGAGGCAGTCAGAATGATGCTCGCTGAAGCTGACTTGAAAGAAGGTTACTGGGGAGAAGCCTTGATGACGGCATGCTATACTCAGAATAGAAGCGCCATCAACAGTCGCCATAATAAAACCCCTTATGAAGTATTCAATGGTCGTAAGCCTTCTATACCTCATCTACGCGCTTTTTGGTTCACCATGTTCCTTGGACATGGACATCCTTCATACAAGGGATATAGAGTACTCAACAAGACAACCAGACTTGTGGAAGTAACATGCTCTGTTGTTTTTTATGAGTCTATTCTAGTGCGCTGAACCTTGAAAGAACTGGAACTTGGTGATCCTGATCTCAACAATGGGAATGAGAAACTGTGTACTGATAAGGTAGATCAAAGCCAAGTTTCTCAAACCAAATCTGTAGATGATCACGCAAGTACTCCAGATGATGAGGTCAGCCCATCAATTGACCTTACAAAAGCCTTTGGGTCATTGACGATGCTCCCAGGCATCGATCAAGGGGGAACTTTAGAAAATAAAAACATAGCACATTTTGAGGGTCAAGCTGGAACAGCGTTGCCAACTCAAACTTACCTCACTGAAGGAGAAAATGCTCATGCTGAAGATGTCCAACCATGTTCAACCAAAGAAAATCATGGAATCCAATATATGGGAGTCTTTCCTGGAGAAGGAAGCTCTAGTCAAACTGACATGTTTGGAGTTCCAGTGTTTGGAGCAGACGGTACTGAGTACCCTGAAGATTTCATCCAAACCATTGAAGACACCCAACTCCAAAAGCTAAAATGGTTAAAAAATTGTCCTAAAGAAGTTGTGCTCGACAGTGTTACCAACTCAGTTCGCACGAGATAAAGAAGTGCGCTACTGACCTGCTTCATATCTCAGGAGTCAGAGCCGATGAAAATTGGAGATGCTTTGAAGTCAACTGACTGGATCAATGCAATGCAAGAAGAGCTTGCTGAATTCAAGAGAAATGAGGCCTGCAACTTAGTAGACAGACCTACACATCAGTCAGTTATCGGCACAAAGTGGGTCTTCAAGAATAAGAGAGACGAAACTGGGAACATTGTGAGGAATAAAATGAGACTGGTAGCAAAAGGATATGCTCAATGTAAAGGAATTGATTTCGATGAAAATTTTGCTCCAGTGGCCAGACTTGAAGCAATCCACTTATTCCTTGCTTATGTTGTGTACAACAACTTCACAGTCTTTCATATGGATGTGAAGAGTGCCTTTCTGAATGGGGAATTGAAAGAAGAAGTATATGTGGAGCAACCCCCAGGCTTTGAAGAGGGAAACCAAGTTTACAAACTGAGGAAGGCTCTTTATGGGTTGAAGCAAGCACCCAGAGCCTGGTATGAGACTATGTCTCAGTTTCTCCTCAAGAATGGTTTCCAAAAAGGCAAAATCGACACAACACTGTTCAGAATCAAGGATGGAGGAGACATTCTTCTGGTACAGATATATGTCGATGATATCATATTCGGATACAGAAACTTGGATATATGTGAGAAGTTTTCCAAACTGATACAAAGTAATTTTCAGATGAGCATGATGGGCAAACTGAACTACTTCATGGGTCTCCGAGTTATTCAGTCCGAAGGAGGAATCTTCATCAATCAGAAGAAATATACCAATGACTTGATCAGCAAGTTTTGTCTTGAAAAGACCAAGCCCTTGAGGATTCCAATGAGCCCAAGTGCTCAGATCAACCTTGATGAAGAAGGCGAGGCACTAAACCCAACGGCATACAGAGGCATTATTGGGTCACTCTTATACCTAACTGCCAGCAGGCCAGATATCTCCTACTCAGTTGGGGTTTGTGCGAGGTTTCAAGCCAATCCAAAGAAGTCGCACATGGAGGTTGCTAGAAGAATAGTCAAATACCTGAAAGGAACTGATTCCTTAGGTATTTGGTACCCAAAATCTGATAAACTGACTCTCAATGCTTATTCAGATTTTGGAGGATGCAGAATCGACAGGAAGAGCACAAGTGGAACATGTCAGTTCCTAGGTCATAAGCTTGTAAATTGGTTCAGCAAGAAACAACACTCAGTTGCCACGTCTATGACTGAAGTTGAGTATGTTGTTGCTGCAAGCTGTTGTGTGCTCAAGTGCTTTGGATCAAGCAACAATTACTTGACTATGATGCAGAAACTGGGTGTGCGCCAATCTATTGTGATAACAGCAGTGCCATGTGTATCACAAAGAACCTAGTTCATCACTCTCGTACAAAGCACATCGACATGAGGAACCACTTCATCAGAGATCATGTCGAAAAGAAAGATGTTTCAGTAGAGTATATCCAAGCTGACGATCAACTAGCTAACATCTTCACCAAACCCCTCCCAGAGACCAGATTCAAGGAGCTTTGCTTAAAACTGGGTCTACTGGAAGTTGATGAAGTCCTTATTGGAGATGAGTAGTGATAAAACTGACTCCAAGTTTTCACACTCAATGCTCCACTCAGTCTGCTAAGGGGACTCATCACAGCATCCGAAGAGCAGAAACTCACCTTCAGTCAAACTGACTAATGAAGAGGCACTCAGTTTCTGGTTCATACTTAGAAGATCTCAAAAGACGGATGCGGAATTAAACTGCAACTCTAAGTTTAGAAACTGAGTCTCAAGTCAGTTCCTGGAATTTCGAAAGGCGGGATTTCGAACTCTAAAGGCACTCTATGCAGTTACATCGCAATTAATGCGTATCTTGCATTGATGAATCAAATTTCGAGATGTGGAAAATGCTCCTTACCACGTCGCTCCAGTCAAATCTGAATTGCGCATTACGAGGCCACGAATCTCAATCATCGTCGAAGATCCAGAAATCGGAAGGTCGCAAGGTACACCTACCCCATTTAAATGACCTTTCTCTCTGCTATAAATAGGGTTCATTCTTTTTGTTTTTCTTGTGTGTGAAAAAACTTCTGAAAAGAAACCACAAGAAACAAAAACTTTTCTCCAAAATCTCCATTGTCGAACCCTTCCTTCCAAGTTTTTACTTCGTCTTCACCAAAACTTTCCTCTGTTTTGGGAAAATGGTGTTAGAACCCAAACCTCCAGACATAAACTCACCATTCTTTTTGGGTGCGGTCAAAGAGGGGGAAAAGAAGTTTGGAAGGTGCAAAAGACATCAGAAGCCTGAGCAGAGCAACCACTCATTGTGCCCAAAGAGCACAAAGTCACAGTGGAAGTCCATTGTGAAGTGTCAATAAGACAAAGAAATCACACGTAGGAATCTACTGTGATGTATTTAGATGGCACGGACTGCTCTAGCTCATGGGAAACTCTCTTTGCTGCATATTGTGCAAAAACTATGAAACCAGTATATGCAGTCAAAGAAGACCAGAGGTTCAGAGAGACAAGACAAATTAGTGGGGATGCTCTCCTTGCCCATCTCAGCTCCCACATGTCTTGTCCAAGCTGCTGGATTCGTTTTGCCATCGGCACTTCCAGCAGATCTTCGAGTCCAGAGCTGCAAAAAGTCGGCATGAGAGGATTTTTAAAAGGATTCTCTTGATGCACAGACTAATGCAGCAGCTAATTTGAAGAAATCTTGAAGACCGGAAGCAGCCTAGTATAGACTTGAAAAATAATTCTATAGTAGGTTTCTTTTGTTGGTTTATCCCTGTACTTGTAATGAAAATTATTAAAGAATAAATTGACTTGTTGATGACAATATCTTTTTTTCCAACAATGGTCTTCGTTCTTCAAACGCTGAATTTACACAATCTAGTGTAATCAGCAGGCTTCTATCTCCCCTTCTTAAGATTAAATTGCTCTAAACTAACTTGAAAAATCATTCAAGCAAATCTTAAGTAAAAAGCTGACATTGAGGGGGAACTTTTCTGAGTTTATGCGACAAATTGTCAAAACTGTAAAAACTCTAAAGTTACCCAAACCTCACCAGCTTAGGTTCCAGATGGCTTCGACCACACCAAAAAGAGGGAAATTGTTAGGATTCTTGTTAGAGAAATCCTTCCTTACTTGTGATGTTTTGGTGGGTCAAAGAATATAAGTCATCTTAGTCAGTTTTTCCAGTTTCTAGAGTTCTAAACTGTAATTCTTGTATAAGATTAATCGAGTTGCAATAGAACTTAGACTGAAGATTGAGCAATGGAGAATGCTCGAGAACTGACTATCATCACGTCTGGCCTTAACCAAAAACTGAGTTGGAGCACTCAGTTTTAGGTCTAACCATACTGACAAGGAGAAGTCAGTATGAGGTCCTTCCCAAACTGACTAAGGAGAGGTCAGTTTAAGGGATTACCATACTGATCCATGGAAATCAGTATGAGGGTGTTTTCCCATACAGACTATGGAAAGTCATTTTGAGGATTCACCAAACTGACCGTGGGAAGTCAGTATGAGGGCTAAACTGTACTGACTCTTAGAAGTCAATATACGAAGCCTCAGTCAAACTAAGGCATTTGTAAAATGCCTAAGTCAGTACGAGGTTATCCAAAACTGAGTTCCTCGGGCTGTAAAGTAGTCTGACAAAAAGTTAGTGTATGGGCTATGATTGGACAATATAATCAATGAGTCTAACGTCTGGATTTATGTGTCTAACGGATAGAAATTCAAATTGCATTAGACTCTCCTCTCTATATAAAGACTTGCCCTCTCAACCTTAACAGGTTACCTGAACTGAAATTCAAAATCTACTAGTCTAAAGAGACAAAGGGCATATTCAGGTCATCTCTCCCACAAAACTCTCTCGGAGCTTTTCCGTATTGTAAACACAAGACTTGAGTCTCCGACTCAAGTTACTCACCGTGCTATCTTCTCCTAGCATGAGGCCAAAGCTTTAAGCTTAGACTCAGTTTGGTGAATATATCTTTCTGAGATATATTCATAGCAGTCAGTTTTCTAGTCTGGAATTCTGATTATCATGGGTGTATGCCGACCACCTGAGTTCTGGGAAGAACCTTTAAACATCCAACCATTCTGGGAAGAATTAGTAAACATCCACCCACCAGGAAGGAGGCTGCGGGGTGCGTCCCCACTTCAACCTGAAGACTGAGTCTACAAGGTGTTCCTAGGCGAGTGTCACAGCTGACCGGAGGACGGAGGTGCCACGGACTGTGTATAGATCGTAAGGAGGCTTGTATTCACTTAGTAAATTATCCAGACCTTGGGTCTAAAGAGTGGATGTAGGATATTGAAATCCGAACCACTATAAATCTCTGTGTGCTACTATACTGCTTTCCATATACTTGCTCTATTTTCTGTTTCACAAACTGACTACTTGAGCCTTCAATACTTGCCCAAGTATTGAAGAATATAACCTGTGAAACTGACTTAAGGCGTAACAGAGACTTAAGCTTAAACTGACTGCACACAAAACTGACTCTGCCCTGTTTAAACGAACTAGTTCTTGTGCTTATATTTACTTCTGCTGCATACACAAAACCTTCGCTGCACAAATTGCACTCTGATTTCGGGACCAACAAATCTCATCCTCAACATATAAACATATATATATATATATATAATTTTTTTTACGCAAAAATTATTTCTTTATTATTTTAAAATAAAAAGATGGGAACAATTATTCCATCAAGTAAAATTATTATTTTACTGTATTTAAATAAATTATGATTAATTAAATAATTATTTATCAATACTAATCATAATAATCCATTTTGTACAATAAATTTTTTCGGCCTTATTTTCAATTTCTATAATCCATAATAAAAGACAATTATCTCAATTAATTGTCAACAAAATACTTTTTTTACCAATATTTTAATAATTTATATAAACTCGGTAATCAAGCTATAATTAAATTTATTTTATAAGATGCAAACCTAAATAATGATTACAAATAAAATTATTTTAAATTCATATGTTTCAAAAATTGTAAGATAGTAATAATAATTTTAATAAATTAATAAGATAGATTAATATAACATTAATAAATTTATTAATTGTATTTATAATTTATATAATCTTTTATAACTTATATATTATTTTTTGTAAATCCGGATATAAATTTATTATTTTTTATAATTTAAAATATTGAATTATGTATAATATGTAATATAACGAACAATAAGCAACTCATTAATGTAATTATATATATAATTATAGAAATTTATATATAAAATTATAGCTAAATATCACATTTCATTTTATAATTTTAATTTAAATTAGTATAAAAATAGACATAAGTTAACTTTTAAAATGTAGGTACATCAGTTTGATTTTTTTAGTTGTATTTTATTTAGTATTTTTACTTTATGCTAAAATATATAAAATGTGTGTGTATCAATTTGATTTTTATGTTCCTTAAAATTAGAATTATCTATATATTAAAAATATAAACCATGAGTACACCAATTTGATTTTTTATTTTATTTAGATTATAATTTATTAATTTATGCTAAAAATATAAAGCGTGTGTACATTAGGTTGAAAACTTATATCATTTATTAAATCTATCAAACATATAACTATTATATATATAATATTTACACCTGAATGTGACATATATTTGTTTATTAAAATCAAACGCTTGATATGCAAATCACCACAAACATGGGTAAACCGCGCAAACTTAATTTATATACTCAAAACAACAAAAGTTCGACAAACACATCTCATTTTATTCTACAATGTTTATATTTTATGTATTTTCTTTTATTTCAATATTTTTCTTTGAAAATACATAAACGCATGATGATAAATCATTTGTGGATTCAATTCAAGACAAATAAACTGGAAGAATAAGAAAAAAAAAAATTCTGAATTAATTTACGATATAGTTGTACTCTTTGTATTATGATAACACGACATATTAGAATAAATTTAGCATTTCAATAGACTTAGTGATCTCTTAAAATTTAAAAAATATGGTATTTTTTAATAATATTTAATATAATAATATTTAACATTATACTAGTGAAATACTAGTATAATGTTTAAAGAAAAAAAAAATGATAATTATAGTTTTGTTGGTTTATTATTATTATTATTATTATTATTATTATTATTATTATTATTATTATTATTATT
>JAPKLW010000298.1:62014-85040 GCA_026898455.1 Plectranthus barbatus
TTATTATTATTATTATTATTATTATTATTATTATTATTATTATTATTTATGTGCATTATAGAATATGATTACCGCACCAAATATAGTCAAATCATCATACCTTTAAAAAAAATATCAGGCTTGTTTTTGTCTTTTTGTTTGTTTGTATGCTAGAATCTAGTTTCTTTTTTTTTTCTTTCTAATTGTACAAAACTTCGTATACTATTAATTCTCATAATAAGTAGTTTAATTCTTAAAGTTGGTAGAACATTTTAAATACATGCATTAAAAGTATTCTTATGTCACACTTTATTAAAACAATCATGACTTTATATAATATATTTTTGTTAAAATTATTTTTCTTGCTTGTGCCTTGTTGGAAATGAGATTCATGTGGGAATATGAAAAACTGTGAGTAACATTTATGCAAACGAAAAAACTTTTTTGGGTAAAAAAAGACTTTGAAGTCAACTTAAAAAATATCCCGGTAAGCTCAACATGGTAGTGGAGGAAAGCGTTGCTGGAGATTAGTTGCAGAGAGATAAGAAATGGCGGATGCGGCGGTGGAGTTCCTGCTCAATAACTTGAAGGATCTACTGATTTATCACACGCATTTGATCAGCGACACGAAGAGCTACATCGAAGATCTCGACCGAGATCTCCGCGTGTTCAGAGCTTTTCTGAGGGATTCGGTGAAGAAGCGGAGGAAGGATGAACGCATCCAAATGCTGGTGAGGAACATTCGCGACGTCGTTTATGAGGTGGAAGACATCATCGATGCTTTCGTCACCCAAGCGACGGAGATCAGAGCTCAGAATTACTTCATCAGAGCTTTCAAAGCTCCAGTCAATCTCCACAGCATCGGCAAAAAGGTGGAGGCTGTGAGAAAGAAGGTGGAGCAGGGCAGAGTCGATTTCGCCCTCCTCAGCGTCACCGATGAAGACAAATATGATCAGCCTGAGGTCAACTCTCACCATTCTCCTCTTCCATTTTTTTTTTATAATTTATCATCATTTTTGGGCTTTGTCACATTTCAGTCCACCGTGTTTGTGTATCGGAGTTTTTGGGTACTTGATGAGTGAGAGTGTGAAAAAAACATAATGAATTGAATGAATTTGACTGAAAAACTACCTAATTTTGGTAGTAGGTGTTTTTGATGTAATAGGTAGACATAGAAGAGGAATATCACTTGTAATTTTTTTTGTTTTCAATGTATTAAATCAATTGTACAATAATCTCTTTTATAGAGATGGAGGAATACATAAATAAGGAAAAGATCAATCTAGTGTATAATTTTGATTTTGGTCCAATCTTGAATTGATACTTTCCTCCACTAGAATTATGGTGATTGATTCTTTCCAACACTCCCCCTCAAGCTAAATATCGGGGTTACTGATGTTTAGCTTGACTAAGATATCCGAGAGGCTCTTAGAATCCACAGCTTTAGTCAGAATGTCGGCCAGCTGATTTTTAGAGGAAACGTACGGCAGAGCAATTGTACCATCTTCAATCTTCTCTTTTATAAAGTGCCGGTCAATCTCCACATGTTTTGTCCGATCGTGTTGGACAGGGTTGTTGGAAATGCTTATAGCAGCCTTATTATCACAGAGTAGTCGACAAGTCTTTCCAGAAAATAAGCCAAGTTCTTCCATCAGTTTCTTTAACCATAAGACTTCAGTCAAGCCGCCTTTAATTCCTCTAAACTCGGCTTCTGCACTAGACAGTGCAACCACCTTTTGCTTCTTACTTCTCCATGAAACAAGATTTCCACCGATAAGAGCGAAGTAGCCGGCGGTAGATCTCCTATCGACTGGATTTCCTGCCCAGTCTGCATCTGTATAAGCCTGGATCTCCAGATTATCTGACTTCTTGAAGAGAATGCCAAAATCGAAAGTTCCTTTTAGATATTTGACTATTCTCAGAGCAGCTTCCATATGTTCGGCTTGGGGATGATGCATGAACTGACTTACAATTCCAACGGCATAGGAGATGTCTGGCCGGGTGTGAGAGAGATAGATGAGGCGTCCCACGAGTCGTTGATATTGACCGTGATCGACCAGTTCTGCCCCTTCCTTGATCCGGAGCCCATGGTTGACAACAATTGGTGTGGCTACCGCTTTACAATCTAGGAGTCCAGTTTCAGCAAGTAGATCAAGTGTGTACTTTTTCTGACTGATAAAGATTCCTTGCTTTGACCGAAGAACCTCGATCCCAAGGAAATATTTTAATCTCCCCAAATCTTTCATCTCGAATTCTTTGAACAGGTTTGCCTTCAGCTCCTTGATTTCTTTCGTATCATTTCCGGTCAGGATCATGTCGTCGACATAGATGATAAGACAAGTCAGGAGATGTCCTCTTCGCTTGATGAATAGAGTATGATCAGAGTTGCTTTGCAGAAAACCCAACTTCTTCATAACGGCAGTAAATCTCCCGAACCAGGCCCTTGGAGATTGTTTGAGACCATAAAGGGTCTTCTTGAGCCTGCAGACTTCTCCCTTCTTAAATTCATGAGAGAATCCGGGAGGTGGAAGCATGTAGGCCTCTTCTTTCAGATCTCCATGTAGGAAAGCATTCGTGACGTCGAACTGATGGAGGGCCCAATCCTTAGATGCTGCAATGGAGAGGAGAACCCTGACCGTGTTCATTTTTGCCACTGGAGAGAAGGTTTCGGAATAGTCAATACCATAGGTCTGAGTGTATCCTTTAGCGACTAACCGAGCCTTATATCGCTCAATGGATCCATCTGGTTTTCTTTTAATGGTGAACACCCACTTACAGCCGATGGGTTTCTTTCCTTCGGGCAGTCGACATTTTTCATAGGTATTTGTTCTGGCCAGAGCATCCATCTCTTTCTGAATTACCTCCTTCCAGTGTGGTATCTTCATAGCTTCTGCCTCAGAGGAAGGTATCTCTTCAGCATACAAGGACTTCTCATAGGCTGTAGCTTCTTTGGAGAGGTTGGCTCTAGCAATAGAGCCAATAGGGTACTTGCTCTTTCGACTCTCTTTCTCAGGAGAATACCGTTTAGGAGGTATGCCTCTCGTGCTTCGAGGAGGGAGTCCATAATGATCCTGCAAAACAATCTCAGTTTTTGGTTCCCTCAATTCACCGGGTACGTTAGGGGTTACAGATTGACTGGACATATCAGGAGTGGATAATTCAGAGTTTATGGGAGAAATGTTACCGCTATTTCCTGGGGATATCAGTACTTCAGGAGACCTTGGAGTCGGCACTTCTAGCTCGGGTTGTACTGAGTCCTCCGAGGGTTGATCAGATAATACATGCGTAGAGATATCGGTAAGCCAATTTAGAGGGTCAATGGTGGTTTCTGGTTTATTCTCCCCCTGACCGTCAAAGTGGCGTCTGTAGAAGTACTCGGTTTCAAGGAAATCACAGTGAATGGTTGTAGAAACTTGTCTGGTTTTTGGGTTGTAACATCGATACCCTTTCTGGTTCACCCCATATCCCACAAATACACATTTTTCTGCACATGGTGAGAATTTGGTTCGCTCATGTTTTGGAATGTGCACGAAGACGGAACAACCAAATATTCTAGGCTCAAGATTAAGGGCTGAAGGGATGGTAACATGGGCAGAGAGATGTTGGAGAGGGGTTTGAAACTGAAGAACTTTAGTTGGTAACCGGTTTAGAAGATATACACTGGTTGCGATTGCTTCTGGCCATAGGGTGGTGGGAACATTGGATTCAATCATAATGGCACGGGTCATTTCTAGGATGATCCTATTTTTTCTTTCTACCACCCCATTTTGTTCGGGAGTATAGGGACAGGATGTTTGGTGTATGATACCTTTTTGTTGGCAGAAATTAAGTAAGGAGGAATTCACGAACTCTCGGCCATTGTCAGATCGGAGGATTTGGATTTTTTTGTTGAATTGAGTTTGAACCATGGTGTAAAAGAGAGTTATTTTTTCGAAAACTTGTGATTTGTTCTCTAAAAAATAAATCCACGTCATTCTAGAACAATCATCAACGAATAAGAGAAAGTATCTAAACCGACTACCCCCCACAATTGGAGCAGGCCCCCACACATCAGAGTGAATAAGAGAGAAAATATCATCAACTCTTTTATTTTTGGGTTTGAAAGAATGTCGGTGGCTTTTAGCCAAAACACAAGAGTCACAGGATAAAACAGAGTTTTGAACTAAATTTGGAAACAATAATTTCAAATATCCCTTAGAAGGATGACCTAATCTTCTATGCCATAGCCACAGGTTTTTATTAGCTGAGTGAGTGAGTAACGCAGTACCATTCTGTTCGACCTCATTGACGCAGTACAGTCCTTGCTTTTCAGTGCCACGCCCAATGATCTTCTTCGTTCTGATATCCTGCAAGATACAAAAAGATGGGTGTATGAGAAGTGTACAATTCAAGTCACGGGTAATATGGCTTATGGATAAGAGTTTGTGAGAGAGAGAAGGGACGAATAGGCAATTCGATAGATATAAGGACGGTGATATTTTAATAGTACCGGATCCTACAACTTCTATCAAATCACCACTAGCGGTTTGGATGTGAGTTTTAGTGGATTTTGACAGATTTAAAAAATCTTTTCTATCAAATGACATAGTATCAGTAGCTCCACAGTCAAAAATCCAACCTTGAAAAAACGGTTTTGGTGTGGGATTAATTTTGCTAGAATAATTGCAAAAGGATGGGTGGTTTTTTTTATTTTTAAAAGGATGAGGGGCAGCTTTGAGGGAACTAATAAACCAGGGACTGTTTTGCAATTTCACACAAATATTAGGGTAGAAATTAGGGTTTGGAGAAACTCCAAACCCTTTACCTCCTTCGTCGACTCCCTCACAGCCCCCCACCGCCTCCTTCCAATCGTCGGCGACAATCTCCGCCGGCGCTCCTTCCTCCGTTGTCAGCCAGCCGCCGCAGCCCGCCGCCGTTCGTCCGCGATGTGTTCCGCCGTCTGCCAGGCGTGCGATTTCGCGTTCTGCGAATTGCGTGCCTTCGTCTGTTCTGGCGAACCACCCGCCGTCGCCGCCGTCGATTCTCTGTCTCCCACTGCTGTAAGGCGGACCGCCATTGATTTTGGGGGCTGCGGTTGTGCTGTCGGCTCCGGAGTTGTTGGTTCTTGCCACGGCTCCTCCAAATCCGATACCGGCAGCGGCGATTGAGGTGTCGGGCCGCCGTTGTGGCTCGGTTCTCTCGCCGCCGGTCGTGGTGGCGATATTGCCCTTCGCCGTTTTCTTTCCGTCGTCCTACCATTCCGGATACCCCACAATCTGGAAGCACTGCTCTCTCGTGTGTTTTCGCATCCCACAATGCGTACACACGAGTTTTGATTTGTCGATCTTGGCCCTGGGGTTCGTCTTCTGGTTCTGTCCGCCGCGGTTGGAGGTCGATGCAAACCCGGTGCCGATCTGCAACTCGGGTTGCGAGGGCTGCAAAATCTAGAGCCGGGCAGCTTCTCTTCGCACCCTCGAGAAGGCAGATTCTGGTCCGGGAAGGGGCGTCTCCTTTAGAATGTCACGGTGGATTCCGTCCATTTTTGAGTCGAGTTCTGACAGAAATTGGAATAATCTCCTTTGGGCTAACACTTGTTGGTATATTCGTATGCCTTTATCGCAGCAATTGAAGGGGTTTGGCTCTCGTTGATCGATATTTAGCCAAATCCCTTGAAGTTCAGCCCAATAGTTTTCGAGGGACCTTTCCCCTTGACTGACTTTGTTTGCCTTCACTTCAAGATCATATGTTTGTAATGGATCTGGAGCAGTTCCGTAGGTTGTTGCCAAGCTATCCCAGATAGCCTTGGCCGTTTGGTATTGGGCGAAGCTTGAGACTAGTCTAGTCTCCATGTTGTTGAGTATCCAGGCGAATACAGTGAGATCGTCGATCCCCCACTGTACATACTCGGTTTCTCCTTTCTTTGGTGGCGGGGGGTCTCCGGTGATGTGTTTGGTTTTCCCCCTGCTTCCGATCGAGACCTTCATCAATCTAGCCCAAATTGGATAATTGTTGTCATCCAATTTAAATCCGAGATTGATGTTTTCATTGTTTCTGGTTGCTTGTTGAACTCCTATCTCCTTTGTGTCTGACATGTTGGTTGGGGTCGATTTGCAGGTTTACGGCTGTTTTTGGATGGGAATTTCTGCCTTGATCGAGGCTTGATGGTCGAGTTTGGTAGGCTATGATGAGAGTTTCTCTGAGCCAACACGTAGTTTGGTTTGAGTTTTGGGTAAACAGAGCCAGGAATCAATCCTGCTCTGATACCATGTTTTTGATGTAATAGGTAGACATAGAAGAGGAATATCACTTGTAATTCTTTTTGTTTTCAATGTATTAAATCAATTGTACAATGATCTCTTTTATAGAGATGGAGGAATACATAAATAAGGAAAAGATCAATCTAGTGTATAATTTTGATTTTGGTCCAATCTTGAATTGATACTTTCCTCCACTAGAATTATGGTGATTGATTCTTTCCAACAGTAGGTCTGCCTAATATAGTAGAGACAGCATGATCTATAATCGAGGATAATTTTCTTCATTCTTGGTGGACTGTTCTTGATTCTTGGTAGAGTTTTTGCTCTGAAAATCCTCGAAATAGGTTAGGCCGCCGAGGCAGAAAGACATGGTGGGTTTCGTAGATGTGACTACAGACTTAATAAAGCAGCTGACTACAGAAACCGAGTATTTTGATGTGATTTCTCTGATTGGCATGTTTGGGCTGGGCAAGACTACTGTGGCATGGAAGATTTTCAACGATCCACAAATTCTCTACGAGTTCCCTATTCGTATATGGCTCTCTGTCTCACAACAGTTCTCAAACAAGGACATCTTCCTAGCCATTCTCGAAAAGTTCACCACTCTAACCGACGACTTACGGCGCAAAGACGAACAAGTTTTATCTCAAATGGTTACTGACTATCTTGAAAATGGGAAGTTCTTGATCGTCATGGATGATGTCTGGTATACTAGTGATTGGGACAGACTCAAAGCTGCTCTACCAGAGAAGAACATGAAGGGCAAAGTCCTGATCACGAGTCGGGAAGAGAATTTGGGCACGTACGCTAGTCGCCCCAGGCCTTTCCACAAGTTGCGTTTCTTCAAGCCAGAAGAAAGTTGGGAGCTGCTATGCTTAGAGGCACTCGGCCAAAAGGACTGCCCTGCTGATTTGAGAAATGTTGGACAGCTAATTGCGACAGATTGTAAAGGGCTGCCATTGGCAATAGTAGTCATAGGAGGTATCCTTGCCACCAAGTATTCAGCAACAGATATAGGTGCAACCAGAAGGGCGTGGGAGAAAGTGTCCCTGCGGGTGAACGCGCATTTAAATGAGGACCCGCAAGATCGCATGAATAAGTTCATATCTTTGAGTTATGACAAACTGCCTTACCATTTGAGAGCTTGTTTTCTCTACTTGGGTTTGTTTCCTGAAGATTACGAGATACCAGTGTCCAAGTTGATCCGAATGTGGATTGGAGAGGGATTCGTGCAGCACAATAAAGATTACAGCTTGGAGGAGACTGCAGAGAAGTATTTAGAAGATCTTATCAATAGAAACTTGGTCAGAATTGAGAAGATTAAGCCAGATGGTAAAGTTAAAACATGTAGGATTCATGACACTTTGAGGGATTTCTGCAGAAATGAAGCTGGAAATGAAAGGGAGAATTTTCTTGAAGAAATCAAGTCCAGTAATGGAGTTTTTACACCTTCAATAGGCGACATACATAAGTACCGTCGTCTATCCATTCATTCAAACTGCTTGGACTTTCTCTCTAAAAAACTCTTTGGCCCTCATGTCCGCTCATTTGTTAGTATTCCCAAAGATGATCATATCTTGCCACCAGCGGACAGTTCGGCCATCCTTGCAGCTTTCAAATTAGTCCGAGTTTTAGATATCAAACCCATAAAATTCAAGAAAATTCCTAGTGATATGTACCAGTTGGTTCATTTGAGGTTTATCACCTTGTCGTTGTTCGATTTGAAGACTCTTCCTGATAAATTCAGCAAGTTATGGAACTTACAAACTCTTATAGTGGATACAACGTCCCGTACGCTTGATGTTAAAGCAGATATCTGGAAAATGAAGCAATTAAGACATTTCAAAACAAATGCGTCCGCCATCTTACCCAAACCAAGTAGAGACAGTGAACATGGCGCTGAACTTCAAACACTTGGGCAGATTTCAGCAGAGAGTTGCACAACCGATATTCTGCAAGCCTCTAACTTGAAGAAATTGGGCATTCGTGGGCGACTGGCCTTGCTTTTGGAGAAAAAGATTGGATCTTTCGATAGTTTGGTGAAGATGAGGAATCTTGAAAAGCTGGAACTGATCAACGATGTACATCCAGATCCGCCTTCACGAGGCCAATTGCTTATGCTTCCTCAACCCTATCAATTCCCATCCACACTTAGGAGCCTCACACTATGCGCTACTCTTCTCAACTGGAGTTACATGTCTACCCTAGGACTGCTGGAGAACCTCGAGGTGCTCAAGCTAAAGGATAGGGCGTTTATGGGGAGGACCTGGGAGGGAGTTGATGGTCGTTTCCGTCATCTTGAATTCCTGCACATTGATCACACAGATTTAGTTGTTTGGCAGGCTGCACCACATCATTTCCCTAGACTGAAAGGCCTGGTGCTACGGAACTGTGAGGAACTTGTTGGAATCCCAGAAGAGCTGGCTGACATACAAAGCCTCAAATTGTTGGACTTGTACGTCTGTAGACTTGCAGCAGCCTCGGCCAGGAGAATTCTCGAGGCAAAGAAAAGTAAAGGCGGTGCACTCAAACTCTCCATTTTCCCAGCTAATGAATGATCGGCCTTCATGTTTCTTGACAAGTAAGTTTTGCTTCAAACTATCAGGTCTCTGTGTTGGATTTATTTCTGATTTCAATTTTGTTTTGCCACATATTTCACAGTTCAATCTTCTTGTCAAGCCGAGTTGCCAAAGTGGTGATCTCTCTTGAGAACCAGATCCATCGACTGGTGTTGTTTGTCATGCATATGCATCTTGCTTGGAATAAATGCAGCATTTGATTGTGTTCATTAGGCTAAATTTGCTGATTATTGCACTGCTATGTTGAGTATTTCGCCTCTTTGTTGTGAGTCAGACAATTATTTATGAACCTTATTGTAGCTGTGATGATTCCTCCTTGAGATCCCATACTTGATTTTGGAAAGAATTGAATCATCATTTGACGTTATTTCAAAGAAAAACAGTTAGTTAAAAATGAATTAATGAGTGGTCATTATCAGCAAGTGCATATATATCAGCTGCATGAAAAAATGAAAATTTAATCAACATTAATATAGAAATAGGAATAACTTCTATCTACTATGCCCAACTTTATTTTTTTCCTGATAGAATGCAGATATTTGAATATGTTAAGCATCAGAAAGCATAAATTGGAAACTGTAGACATAGACATACAATAGTTTCTGTAATTTTCTCAAGGTTATAAATTTTATGCCAGCAAAATGTATTCTACAAAACTGTTTCAACTCTGTAGCATCCCCAAGATCATTGTTTGACCATTCCATCTGCTCTTTCCCAACTGCTCCATTGAACATCAAGAAGCTTCTCTCCGCCCCATCTAGTTCGTTTGGACTATTCTTAGGCCTTAGCTGAATTCAGGTTTCTTCTCTCCATGTTAAATCTCATAGTGTAGAGAGTGAAAGAATAATTTTGGGAGAGAAATTATTAGAAAGAATTTTTATATTTATTGATCTCATGATGTTGTGTTTCAAAATACAAAGGAAAATAACTATTTATATAGACAAAATACAAAGCAAATTTATTCTACCTAAGTTTCACTTCCGGCTCCTTCCGGAGACATCTCGATACATCCAACACCCCCTTAATGTGGACATGGGTTCATGGCAGAAATATCCAACTTGGACACAAGTTATAAAGCGAAATTCAGTTCTGTTGGTGTCAGTGTTAAGACTTTGAAAAAGTCTAACACTAACACTCTGACATCTTAGTGTTAAATTTACCCTTCCATACTGTGACACGACGGTTGTAACCGTTTCCTATTTTTAAAGACGTGTATCTAAATCCTAAATCCAGTTTTTCTTAGATCCTAAATATCTGGGATCATGTATATTATTATCCCTAACCATATATTATTATTTTTATTTGTTTCTAAATAGTAGGGAGTGCTCCAAAATTAAAACCACTCACCCCTATTTTATAGGGAACGATTCTGCTTCGTTTTTAAGTTGCTTCACAGGTCCTAAATTGATATAATTTAGTGCCCGAGTTTAACGCAATGGTGTCAAAGATAGTAAAACACAAAAGTTTGACACACGCAAAACATAGTATTTTAACACACGCGGAAGCTTAAAGAGTTTGACATAGCGGAATTAATTTTTCGAAGGTTTATAAGTCATAAACCCTCGAGAGCCACACGGCAAATAGTTTTCACTTTTCAAAACAAGGTTTATACAAGTGAAGAACAAAATACTAAACAAGATAGAAATTTTTCTAAGTTCACTCCTTAGAAAAATTCCTACGAAAACAATCAAACCCAAAAACACACGATACAACCCAAATGCTCCTCCACCGTAGGATTCACTCTCCGGAGATGGATTCCACAACTCGATTGCAGTCTTCGTGCGCTTTATGAATGATTGGTGAAACGATTCAGCCTAGAGCTCGTATGAATATGTGTCTAACCTCTAATCCACACCTTCTCTAGTCTTCCTCGTCTCGTATTTATAGAACTTGGAGCACTCGTGTCACGCCCCGATTTATAAACAAGGCTCAAATAAGAGAAATGAGCCACATCGGGTACGAGTCTTGCACTTGGGATATCAATTAACAAGAAGTATTTAAGCAAATGAGAAAGAATCACCACACTTATCCCAAGTTAAGCAAAAGATATTTAAGGGGTGCCTCCTCAAGAAGGGATCGTAGCTTCTTGTGTTAATCAAATATCAGAGTTTATAGTATGTTATCAAAAGGCTAACTAAAGATAAAGAGTTTCAGCAGCGGAAAGTTATCAATGAAGTATGTATATGAAGATACATATTCAGTATCTAACTATTACAAAAAGAATCTTCAGCTCCACTTCAACTGCTGCCTCGTACTCTGCTCCAAAAGCTTCTTTTAACCTGCGCATTTTAGAAATAATGCGAGGGGCTAAGTACAAATTGTACTTAGTGAACACATGCCCGAAAACATACATACATATAAGTTTGTCGTGCCTTTTTAATCGGGTCGCACATGGGGTTTTAAGTTTGAAATCCTCCCATTGCACCAAAACATTTCATGAATGAGCATGCTCCTTTTTACTAGTTAAACTATCTGCAAATGATTATGTGACTGGGTGGTGGCCACCTACCACAGTCACGATGCTAGTCCGAGTAGGGCATGACCCCTAGCATGTCAGCATCATAGTGCACTAACCCAAGGTATCTCTTTCACTACCTGGGTACGATCGATAAGACTCGCAATACGCAAAGTCAACATCCACGTTGAATACGTTTGATGTTCTTCTCTGAGTGGGGTTCCCCCACTGAGAGGACAGATAGCAAACATAAAACAGTAGGCAATGACAAAGCAGTTTAAAACAAAACATTTTATTTCATGCTTGATATGCTTTGAAAAGAAAAACATCATTTTCATATTTTTAATTTGGCCCACTATATAGGGGTAAAAGAAAGCCCACCTTGAGTTGGTGCGGTTATGCGGTCTGTTGATCTAGTAATTGACCTTCTCCTTGCCCTTTCCTATGTCATAAGGAATACGGGTAAATCCTCAAGGGATAATAGATTATTTGAAATCTAACTCATTAAAATAGCTCTAGACTCTTAATCGATTTTGAACTTCTCAATTTGAGCCATCGGATAAGGATATGGAAGAATGATTTTGGCAGTTTAGTTTGACGAACAAGATAGTCAAACGTTACTTCAATAGCTCATGGTTCAACATCGAGCATTAATTTAAGGAACATGAATAATAATTCAATTTGATTGATCAAAACAAATGACTTCGTCAAGTGACTAAGCACTTTCAAGAGTTTAAGATTGAAAGAAGTTTCATTGTGAATCATCGTACATTGCTTGAGAGTATAAGAACTCATCAAGTTGTTTCAACGAAATAATCGATGAGATTATTATTCTTAGATGAAGATCGAATCAAGATTTCAAAGGTTGAGGTTTAACAAGTTTGGTTTAAATAATAAGCTTCAAAGGAAGTTCGAGTTACAAGAGTTTGGTTAAGCAAATCAATCGATTTGAATTGAAAAGATTCTCGGAGAGTTATGGAAGATAACATCTCATTGTCGATTGATACAAGAAATATCAAACGAAACAAATTTGGATTTGAATTAATTGAATGAAGGGTTTAGAATTTAAGAAAATATTATTTGAGTTAATTGGTATGAAGGGTATCGAAAGATACGAAAGATAAATCAAATCGGTCAAAGAAAGAACAAAATGTGAGAAAATTCACTCTGTCTCGACCGAGATGGAGTGCATCTCAACCGAGATGGATGCATCGACCGAAATAAAGTGTATCTCGACCGATATGAGTATATCGATCGAGAGGAGATGCATCTCGACCGATATGAGCATATCAATCGAGATGAGACACATATCGACTGAAATGAAATGGGAATCGGCCATCTCGACCGGGATGAAGTCCATCTCGATCGATATAGCCATATCGATCGAGGTGGCCTTCATCTCGCCCGATATAGCCATTTCGACCGAAATGGAGTCTATATCGGCCGAAGCAGAGGCTGCTTGCCTTCCGGCAGAAATTCTTATTTTTGGCTCAAACGGTTATCCGGGCTCGCCCAATCGATTTCTAACAACACCAAATGGTTTTCTAACAAGTATAACGAGTCTAGACATGATTTAAACCATCAAAACATGTTGGAATCGAGATTTAACCGCAACAATTTCATTATAGGGCAAATATACCAAAAATACTCAAAAATCAACACAACTCGATTCCTAGGTCGATATATTGTTTCTAGGCTCATAATATAACATGCTAAACATGCATACGTACTCATAAACTCAATATCAAGCCTAGATCATGATATTTCTAAACTAGGGCATAAATCATAACATGCTTAAATCAACAAAATAGCTAGAGGGAGGTTCGATCTATACCTCTAGGACGTTCGTTGAGCTTCGTGGGCTTGATAAACCTTTGATTCCTTGATTTCTTACTTCAAAACACGAAGAAAAGAGATTCTAAGGTCGGAAATGGAAAGGAAACGAAGAGAGGATTCTGAAAAGGTATAGTTTTACCTTGAAAACCCTTCGTCGGAGCTTCGTCGGAGCTCGCCGGAATTTCGCCGGAGGCTCACCGGAAATTCTTTGGAGAGAAATATGAGAGAAAGTGAAAGTGAAAATTGTAAAGGAAGCCTTCTATTTATAGAAGGGAGGCGAGGGTAAATTCAGAATTACCGAAAGTCAAAAATATTAAAGTGGTTGTCATTCGCTTGTCACATCGGTCACTTTAACATCACCTCACGTCAACTCCACATCTCCTCGCGTCATTGTACGGGAGACCGTAATATTTCGTTTACTCGTGAATATTTATCGATCGATATTATCCCGATATGAAAATGTCGGGTCATCAAATAAATCATCGATATTAATTATTAATTTAATATTTAATTATTCTTCTTGAAATAGGATTGGAAATTAAATAAATGCTCAAAATAATAAATTTCCAATAAAATCGATCGCATAGCTTCGAATTGGATTAGATAACAAAATATATTTTCCGAAAATTCGATAAATACATTTAAAATTTACGAGGGGCGTTACAACTCGAGCACTTCTTCCACTACTTGGCAATGGATCGTGTCTACTTCCACGTCTTTACCTGTTCATACAACAAAAATGAACACCCACAAACTCACGTGGGGGTAAATAAAGATGTAGAGGTGCTCCCAATTATTCAGGAACTAAAATAACAACCTAGAATAATATTATAAAATATATAATAAATAATATATAATTAATAAATATAATATATTCGAATCCTAATAAATAGGACCTGTAAAAATGTCTTTAAACAGATAAAAATAAGTTTCCTATAAAAAAGGAGTTAGTTGTAACAAACTAGTAACAAACAGATTCAGAACTTTGACATTGAAGAGTCAAAGGTATAAGCAGATAAGGTTTGATTTTAACCTGTCAATGCGAAAGTTTGACAACCGTGTGTCAAACTTACATATTCGCATATTTGTACTTCACATAAATAATACGGGAGCACCTCCACAACTAAACCATATCCACGTAAGTCTTGTGGGTGATTCAAAGAATCAAATGGTAGTGGAAAGAATGTCATGGGCTATGTTTGTAGGATTCGAGTCTACAATCAACAACGTGAGTTGTTATTTATTTCGCAGGATCGTTCTTAGGGTATCAAAATAAATACAATTAAATAAACCATGCGAATCCTATGCATGCTCCTACAAACTTAATTGTATAGGATGGATTAGGGATTATACCTTTCTTCAATCGTTTGATCTACAGATCTAGATCGGAGAATTAACGATGAAGTTAGATCTGAAGCGGAATGGAACTCCTTATTTGATTGTGTTCCTACAGATCTGATCTTCTGATCTGTTCCCTTGCTCCTTGGAAATCTGGTGAGGATTATCCACCAAGTTGAATCAGAAAACCGGAGGATTTGATCAGAAAAATCCTCCTTCTGATCGCCCAAAAAGTCGCCCCTCTCTCTCAATATTCTAAGTGAATATTAACTGTATACTGTGGTGGCTTCAATCTGATCTGAGAGGTGGAGACTATTTATAGTGTTAGGGTTTTGAGAAACCCTAACCCTAACTGGGCTTGAGCAGTGTGTGGGCCAGACCAGGGATCAAATGCAAATAATAAAGTGGGCCCTCTTTATTAATTAATTCTTCATTGTTCAACCCAGAACATAATTAATTAATAAAGAGGGCCCACTTTATTATTTGCATTTGATCCCTGGTCTGGCCCACACACTGCTCAAGCCCAGTTAGGGTTAGGGTTTCTCAAAACCCTAACACTATAAATAGTCTCCACCTCTCAGATCAGATTGAAGCCACCACAGTATACAGTTAATATTCACTTAGAATATTGAGAGAGAGGGGCGACTTTTTGGGCGATCAGAAGGAGGATTTTTCTGATCAAATCCTCCGGTTTTCTGATTCAACTTGGTGGATAATCCTCACCAGATTTCCAAGGAGCAAGGGAACAGATCAGAAGATCAGATCTGTAGGAACACAATCAAATAAGGAGTTCCATTCCGCTTCAGATCTAACTTCATCGTTAATTCTCCGATCTAGATCTGTAGATCAAACGATTGAAGAAAGGTATAATCCCTAATCCATCCTATACAATTAAGTTTGTAGGAGCATGCATAGGATTCGCATGGTTTATTTAATTGTATTTATTTTGATACCCTAAGAACGATCCTGCGAAATAAATAACAACTCACGTTGTTGATTGTAGACTCGAATCCTACAATTGGTATCAGAGCGAGGTTCCAGATCTTAGGCTCTGTCCTTAATAAATTCAATTAAATGAATTTTTATGTTCATGGATGGATTTGAATCGTTGTGAATATTTTTTTTTGTTCTCGTGGCCTTCTCGTTTTTGGATTTGTTTTTACCACGAGAAAATCCGTGGTTAGATTTGATAGGAAAAATCAATGTAATAGATTTAGATCTATTTTGTATTGTATTTTTTTTTCAAATCTGTAAATCAAGAAGAAGAACGAGAAGTGATGAACGAAGAACGAAGAAGGCACGTCGGCTAGGGTTCAGCCCTACTCGTCCACCACACTCAGCCGCCGGCGGTGATGACTGTGACGGCGGCGCAGGCAGGGAAGCGGCGGCGCGCAGCAACAAACCCCTAGGATTTGGCCTGCGCGCGGCTGGGCTGCTCTCCACCGACGCGCGCGCGTCTTTCGACCACCATGGGGGCTTCTCCGACGTCCAGCAGCAGCAGGCGAGGCAGGAGGGCTCGCGGCGGAACCCTAGAACGTGGGTGGCGGCGGCGCGCAGCAGCAAACCCTAGCGTTTGTGCTACGCGCGGCTGGGCCGCGCCCCACCGGGTCTGTTTGCCGGGACTCCTCCAGCGCTCCCTCTGTCGTTCCCCACGGCGACGAGGGATGCGTCGCTGAACAGCAGGGGCCACGCGCAGGAGGCGCGCGGCGGTTCCCAGCAGCAGCGAGCTGCGCCTCGCTCCTCTCTCGCGCAGCAGCGGTTTTCGGCCGTTCCAGGCGTCACCGGCGACTTCCCCTTGGCCGGCGACGTCGCGGGAGGATGGTGGTTGGTGCGGGTGGTGTGGCTGCGGCGGTGAACGGCGGCGGCGGCGGATGTGTAGGCGGTTGGAGGCTAGGGTTTCCAACAAACCCTAGGGTTTGTGCAATCGGGCCTGTTTTCGGGCTCCCCAGCTGATAACCGTAAAAATACAGCAGCAAATAAATTTATAACAACCCGAAGGCTAGTCGAACCCACAGGGACAGTGCAACGAAGTCATCTCATGTACTGGACACAGTTTATCAATTCGCTGTTTGAGAAATCCAAATTTTGAAAAGGGTTTTTTTGTTTCTGAATTTAAAAATAACAATTGCAAGAAAGTAAAGGGTTTGAAAACAATAAAGAAAAGCACAGATCCTAGGGTAGATATCCTAATCATCAACATGTAAATATCAATCAACTCAGCAATGGGGAAAACATAGATTTTTGTGGATTAAATTCCTTGGTCAGGCAATTAAATCCTAGATTATTAATTAGTGACTATCTCCTCTCGGTCTCAAGAACACCAAATTAATCAATCTCAATAATTATCTAATTATTCCTATGTAGGTTTCTTCCTTTTGAGACAGAAAACAAACACAATTAATTCTCTCTTCCTGTTAATAATTTTCATCTCTCGATCCATCAATTATTAACTATAAACCTAGATCTCAATTCACCTCTCGGTCCTTCTTTTAATCTAGATTATAAAATTAAATCAGAGAATTAATCCATGCTTGAAGAGTTGATATCAATTAAACATGCATCAGAAAAGAAATCATAACCCTAGAACCTGTTTAGGGTTCTAGCCACAAATCATGACTAGAATGAAAGAAAACATTAAATTAATTGACTTACAAATAAAGAGGAACCTTCAATGTCTTGTAAAAACTCCAAAATCTCAATTATTCTAAGTGCAATAAGGCATAAAAACTAACATAATTTTCGTGCAGTTCAGTTCTTATTTATAGAGGGGGAAAAAGACCTAATTTGGGTATTGGGTAAAAATAGCAAAAACTGCCAAAACAGGCCAAAAACAGCCTTTTCGGACCTCCGTGTCGATCGACAGGGAGAATTTCGATCGACACAACCTTCAAGATCAAAATCCGGGCTAAATTTGTGACGTTTCTGAAAATTTGGCCTCTGTTTTGATCGACCGGAAAAATTTCGATCGACAGGAATCCTGTCGGTCGACAGAAATCCTGTCTCTCGACACAAGTTCTCTGGTCTGCGCAGTCTCACGGTTTTGGCCATAACTTCCTCTTCCGAGCTCCGATTGACCCGATTCCAGTTGCGTTGGAAAGCTAACTCGAAGATCTTTCAAACCATGTGCTCCATTAGCTCAGATTCCATCTGTGGAAGAAGTCGTGACTGTTCCTTTGAACATCATCTGCTTTCGGTACGAATTTCCAATGAATTTGGCCTAAAACCTACAAAAATCACCCATCAAAGGCGTAACACCCTCTAAAGTAGACTCATGCACAAAAATAAGTAAAAACATAACATAAAGCACTTGAAACAATGGAGAAAAATATAGATAAGTGAGTATAAATATGAGCTTATCACCAGCCCGGAGGCGGCCCGGTTCAGTTGTGAACCCTAGTTCTGGCCCACTATGCAGCCCGGTTTGCAGTTTTTTAGTGGGAGCCCAAGTCTGAAGATCTGTATTAAAATTAAAGCCTTGTAATAGATAGGATTTAATTTGTAATCGCATCTGAGGGGCCACGAGAAATTTTTATTTGTTTATTTAATTGTTTTCTCGTATGATGTGATTTATTATGTGCGCACTAGTAAATAATAGGGAAGCATGCCTATTTGCTTTAATTATTTACTTTAATAAGCATGTTGCAATTATTTAATTTTTTGAGCATGTCTTATGTGATTTATTTTATGTTTTAAATTATGTCTATAAATTCCAAGAATCATATTAACTTATGATGGAATTTTGGGTTGACGTAATTTATAGCAACATAAAATAATGTGTGCGCATGAAACCTTTAGAATTAAAATACTAAGCTGGATTTTGGTTCTTTTCTAACCAAGATCATTAGACCTCCACAAATACGACTTCTCATTGGAAGTGGGGTATCTCGAAGCGTAAACGGTCTACTCGGGTAGCTTACGTTAGGGGTCCCTCACAAGTTCCAATGCGATGAGGTTTCCAAAATAAAACACTTATTTTAAGATGAGAAGTGGGAGCCTCTAAGCAAACGGTCTTCTCGGGTAGCTTGCATTGAGACAACTTTCACTCATCTCTAAGATTAATCTAAGTGGGATAACAAAGGATGTTAAAGGCAGGACGCATGGGTCTAGTACGTATGTCGAATCGCTTTTTAATATCCGGAGCAGGGACATCTCAAAAGAGTTATACTTTAGGCAACATCTAAGCCAAAATAACCACAAGCCTAACTCCGGATAGGTGAACATGGTCTTGAGATCTCCAATATTAATTTCTTTTGCTTAAGATACCTGGCATGTTAAGAAATTAAAGGATCATTTGATCTGGTTGAGCGTTCATCGTAAACGGTCTACTCGGGTAGCTTGCGGTGAATTAGCTTGGGCATTTGGAGGAAACAAATTGTGTTGTTTTATCTAAAGGTTACTATGCATATTTGTTTTCAATTGTTCTGTAGTATGTTCTTAATTTATTTTATTTATTCATTTTCAGATATGTCTATTATTATTCGTATTTTGGCACAAAATCCCTTGGAGGGTTCGAATTTCCTGGAATGGAAATGGCTCATAGAGCGATACATGTTTGCTACGCAGACTGTTTTTGTGTTACTTGTGCCTCGTCCGGCTGTACCTGTCATTGGGTCCTCAGATTACTCTAGGAACTCCTTTGAAAAGTGGATGGCGAGCAACGATAAGTTATTATCAATGCTCAGGCCATCCATGGTTGAGGAGCTCCAACTCAAGTATCAGTATTGTACTGACGCAGTTGAGATTTGGAGAGATCTGATTATGACTTATGGTAGGCTTGGACAGACTGCCAGTGCTAAGTTCATAATGAAAATTGTGAACTGTAAGCTGGCACAAGGTGGTAATGTAAGGGAGCATGTGTTGCACATGGATAACCTCAAAAGATTTTATATCTTATTTGGTGGAAATATGAATGATCAGTTGTTCACTGATATCATATACGACTCCCTTCCAGAATCTTTCTATGACTTCACTTCCATAGTCGAAGACAAGGTGTTTACTCTTGATCAGTTGGTCAGCTTCTTGGAGGCTGCTCAAGAGATCAATGACTCCTTGTCTGCTGTTGTGCTTGACTATCACTTTCCACTTCCGAGTGAGAAAGATGTGAGCATGAAGGAGTCGACTGGTGAGGTTGCTATAGAAAGATTTGGAGGCAAAGTTTACAAAAGAAAGGTCTGTTCTGCATGCAAAAGGAAAGGTCACTGTAAAGTAAATTGTCCGGTGTTTGTCACCAAGGGACAAGGTACGTCATCTTCTGCACTAGTTGTTGAAACATGTTTAGCATCAGTTTCTATCCATTCGTGGATAGTGGATACTGGAGCTACTGATCATGTTTGTTACTCTATGCAGGGGTTCGAGCTGACTAGAGAGCTTGAAGATGGCGAGGTTACCATCTCCATGGGAAATGCTTCTAGAGTCTCTGCTACAGCAATTGGAGATGTTACTTTATGTTTTGGGAATAATGTTTTAACGCTAAGAGATGTTTTGTTTGTGCCGTCTTTTTGGCGAAACTTGATTTCAGTTTCCAAACTCTTTGATGATGGATTTTCTGTTATTTTTGGTAGAGATGTTTCTATCATGAGAAATAACATTGTTATCTGTCATGGGTCACTGAAAGATTCTCTTTATGTTATTACATGTTCAAATAAACCGACAGTGAAAGAGGCATATAATTTGTCTAACCAATGGAAAAGAAAATTTTCTTCAAGTGAGGATATAACATATCTTTGGCACTTGAGACTCGGTCACATCTATCTTAAGAGAATCAAGAAACTCGTTGATTGTGGAATTATGGATCCAATCCAGGTAGTTCCACATAGAGTTTGTGAGTCTTGTATAGAGGGGAAGATGACGACCAGGCCTTTCAAGGCAAGTGAGTCTCGAGCAAATGATTTGTTGGACCTCATCCACTCTGATCTGTGTGGACCTATGTCAACACAAGCCCGTGGTGGGCACAGATACTTTGTCACCTTTATAGATGACTACTCTAGATATGGATTTGTTTATTTACTTCACTACAAGTCTGAATGCCTTGAGAAATTCAAGGAATTCAAGGCTGAGGTAGAGAAGAAGTTGAACAAGACCATATTGACACTGCGATCTGATCGTGGTGGGGAGTACCTCAGTAATGAGTTTCTCCAGTATCTGGCAGATCAAGGGATTACTTCCCAGTGGACCGCACCTGGCACCCCTCAGCAGAATGGTGTTGCAGAGAGAAGAAATAGAACTCTGTTGGAAATGGTTAGATCAATGATGAGCTATGCCAGCTTACCTATTTCCTTTTGGGGATATGCGCTAGAAACAGCAGCGTACTTACTTAACTTAGTACCTTCCAAATCAGTTCCTAAAACTCCCGTTGAACTTTGGTATGGACATAAGCCCAATTTGTCCAAGCTAAGAGTGTGGGGTTGTCCAGCATACGTGCTGAATAAGGAAGCTGACAAGTTGGAGGGGAGATCTAAGTTAATAATGTTTGTGGGCTATCCCGGGCAAACAAAGGGTGGTTTCTCATGAATTCATGTTCCAGAAATCTTGTGTTGGTACTCACAACGACTTTCTGATCTTCTGGATCATAAAAGAAACCACAAGACCAAGAGCGAGATTGTACTTCAAGAAATTGAAGAGAACAATTCAAATCCATCAGGAGAACCCCGTGGCAGTCTGAGCATACCTGAAATAGGTATGGAACCAGCTGCACGGCCGCCTGTGCAAGATGGTGAATCACAATTGAATGCACCTAACACAGACACATTAAAAGGGCCTCGTCGTAGTGGGAGGTTGCCTCAGCAGCCTGAGTGGTATATGTTTGTGGGAGAGTCTTCTGACTTAATCCCTGAAGACGGACTGAATGATACCGACCCATGGACATACGACGAAGCTATGAGAGACAAGGATGCTGATCAGTGGCGTAAGGCCATGGATTCTGAAATAGAATCAATTACAGCTATGGATGTGTACCAGAAATCCTTGCTGCCGGAAGGTTTTCGAGCCATAGGCAGCAAGTGGGTATACAAAAGAAAGAAGGATTCGAATGGTAACATAACGGCATTTAAGGCCAGGTTGGTGGCGAAAGGTTATAGTCAAAAGGAAGGTATTGACTATGATGAAACCTTCTCACCTGTTGCAATGTTAAAATCCATCCGAATACTTCTGTCCATAGCAGCACATATGGATCTTGAGATCTGGCAGATGGATGTCAAAACCGCGTTCTTGAACGAGTACCTTGAAGAAGGTCGTGACATCTACATGCAACAGCCAGAAGGGTATGTGCAGAATGATCAAGAGCATCTTGTCTGGAAGCTTAAGAAGTCATTGTATGGACTTAAACAAGCTTCAAGGTCATGGAACAAACGTTTTGATAATGTGATCAAATCCTATGGATTTTCACAGTGCGAAAACGAGAGTTGTGTGTACCGTTTATGTGTCAGTGGAAGCGTGGTCTTTCTTGCACTTTATGTAGATGACATTCTCCTATTCGGAAATGATGTGGAAGTGTTGTCTGGTATAAAAGGTTGGTTATCCGAGCAGTTTCAAATGAAAGATCTGGGAAATGCTGGTTACATCCTTGGGATCAAAGTACTACGTAATCGTAGGAAAAGGATGTTGAGCTTATCTCAGGGTGCTTAAATTGATACTGTGTTGGCTCGTTTTAGCATGCATAATTCCAAGAAAGGCTTGCTGCCTTACTGTCATGGAATACGTCTTTCAAAGTCACAGTGTCCTGTGACAGAGAAAGAGAAGAATGAGATGGCTTTAGTACCATATGCTTCTGCAGTGGGAAGTCTCATGTATGCTATGCTTTGTACGAGGCCAGATATCTGCTATGCTGTAGGCGTGGCGGCAAGATATCAATCCAATCCCGGTCAGGCGCATTGGAATGCGGTTAAACACATTCTCAAGTATCTGAGAAGAACACGAGACTTATGTCTTGTATATCAGTGTGAGAACTTGTGTCCTGTTGGGTACACGGATTCGGATTTCCAGGCGGACCAAGATGAGAAGAGATCGACCTCTGGATATGTGTTTACCTTGGGAGGAGGAGCTGTATCTTGGAGGAGTGCAAAACAGAAATGTATCGCGGACTCCACCATGGAAGCTGAATATGTAGCAGCTTCAGAAGCTTCAAAGGAAGCTGTATGGTTCCGGAACTTCCTCCTAGAGCTGGATATTGTTCCGAGCTTGCCTAAAGCAATCACAATATATTGTGACAATGCTAGTGCAGTGGCAAACTCGAAGGAACCCAGGTCTCACAAGGCTTCAAAACACATAGAAAGAAAGTACCACATCATACGAGAAATCGTAGAAAGAGGCGATGTGCAAATACAAAAGATAGATACGAAAGAGAATCTAGCTGATCCATTTACAAAGGGCTTGCCTCAGAAGATCTACGAGGAACACGTTCGTGCTCTTGGACTGAAGATCTGAGGCTGGACATCTTATGTCCCATTTGTAATAGCTAGATTGAATAGACACACTTAATACTCTGTAAAAGTAATGGTATTATGCTTTGAGTATAAGTGGGAGATTGTTGGGATTGTATACAGAAAGCATAAATGATTAAGTGTTTGTATACTGGCCTTCATTTATGTGTTACATCAACAATTCTC
>JAPKLW010000298.1:85050-110797 GCA_026898455.1 Plectranthus barbatus
GAGAATTGTTGATGTAACACATAAATGAAGGCCAGTATACAAACACTTAATCATTTATGCTTTCTGTATACAATCCCAACAATCTCCCACTTATACTCAAAGCATAATACCATTACTTTTACAGAGTATTAAGTGTGTCTATTCAATCTAGCTATTACAAATGGGACATAAGATGTCCAGCCTCAGATCTTCAGTCCAAGAGCACGAACGTGTTCCTCGTAGATCTTCTGAGGCAAGCCCTTTGTAAATGGATCAGCTAGATTCTCTTTCGTATCTATCTTTTGTATTTGCACATCGCCTCTTTCTACGATTTCTCGTATGATGTGGTACTTTCTTTCTATGTGTTTTGAAGCCTTGTGAGACCTGGGTTCCTTCGAGTTTGCCACTGCACTAGCATTGTCACAATATATTGTGATTGCTTTAGGCAAGCTCGGAACAATATCCAGCTCTAGGAGGAAGTTCCGGAACCATACAGCTTCCTTTGAAGCTTCTGAAGCTGCTACATATTCAGCTTCCATGGTGGAGTCCGCGATACATTTCTGTTTTGCACTCCTCCAAGATACAGCTCCTCCTCCCAAGGTAAACACATATCCAGAGGTCGATCTCTTCTCATCTTGGTCCGCCTGGAAATCCGAATCCGTGTACCCAACAGGACACAAGTTCTCACACTGATATACAAGACATAAGTCTCGTGTTCTTCTCAGATACTTGAGAATGTGTTTAACCGCATTCCAATGCGCCTGACCGGGATTGGATTGATATCTTGCCGCCACGCCTACAGCATAGCAGATATCTGGCCTCGTACAAAGCATAGCATACATGAGACTTCCCACTGCAGAAGCATATGGTACTAAAGCCATCTCATTCTTCTCTTTCTCTGTCACAGGACACTGTGACTTTGAAAGACGTATTCCATGACAGTAAGGCAGCAAGCCTTTCTTGGAATTATGCATGCTAAAACGAGCCAACACAGTATCAATTTAAGCACCCTGAGATAAGCTCAACATCCTTTTCCTACGATTACGTAGTACTTTGATCCCAAGGATGTAACCAGCATTTCCCAGATCTTTCATTTGAAACTGCTCGGATAACCAACCTTTTATACCAGACAACACTTCCACATCATTTCCGAATAGGAGAATGTCATCTACATAAAGTGCAAGAAAGACCACGCTTCCACTGACACATAAACGGTACACACAACTCTCGTTTTCGCACTGTGAAAATCCATAGGATTTGATCACATTATCAAAACGTTTGTTCCATGACCTTGAAGCTTGTTTAAGTCCATACAATGACTTCTTAAGCTTCCAGACAAGATGCTCTTGATCATTCTGCACATACCCTTCTGGCTGTTGCATGTAGATGTCACGACCTTCTTCAAGGTACTCGTTCAAGAACGCGGTTTTGACATCCATCTGCCAGATCTCAAGATCCATATGTGCTGCTATGGACAGAAGTATTCGGATGGATTTTAACATTGCAACAGGTGAGAAGGTTTCATCATAGTCAATACCTTCCTTTTGACTATAACCTTTCGCCACCAACCTGGCCTTAAATGCCGTTATGTTACCATTCGAATCCTTCTTTCTTTTGTATACCCACTTGCTGCCTATGGCTCGAAAACCTTCCGGCAGCAAGGATTTCTGGTACACATCCATAGCTGTAATTGATTCTATTTCAGAATCCATGGCCTTACGCCACTGATCAGCATCCTTGTCTCTCATAGCTTCGTCGTATGTCCATGGGTCGGTATCATTCAGTCCGTCTTCAGGGATTAAGTCAGAAGACTCTCCCACAAACATATACCACTCAGGCTGCTGAGGCAACCTCCCACTACGACGAGGCCCTTTTAATGTGTCTGTGTTAGGTGCATTCAATTGTGATTCACCATCTTGCACAGGCGGCCGTGCAGCTGGTTCCATACCTATTTCAGGTATGCTCAGACTGCCACGGGGTTCTCCTGATGGATTTGAATTGTTCTCTTCAATTTCTTGAAGTACAATCTCGCTCTTGGTCTTGTGGTTTCTCATGAATTCATGTTCCAGAAATCTTGTGTTGGTACTCACAACGACTTTCTGATCTTCTGGATCATAAAAGAAACCACCCTTTGTTTGCCCGGGATAGCCCACAAACATTATTAACTTAGATCTCCCCTCCAACTTGTCAGCTTCCTTATTCAGCACGTATGCTGGACAACCCCACACTCTTAGCTTGGACAAATTGGGCTTATGTCCATACCAAAGTTCAACGGGAGTTTTAGGAACTGATTTGGAAGGTACTAAGTTAAGTAAGTACGCTGCTGTTTCTAGCGCATATCCCCAAAAGGAAATAGGTAAGCTGGCATAGCTCATCATTGATCTAACCATTTCCAACAGAGTTCTATTTCTTCTCTCTGCAACACCATTCTGCTGAGGGGTGCCAGGTGCGGTCCACTGGGAAGTAATCCCTTGATCTGCCAGATACTGGAGAAACTCATTACTGAGGTACTCCCCACCACGATCAGATCGCAGTGTCAATATGGTCTTGTTCAACTTCTTCTCTACCTCAGCCTTGAATTCCTTGAATTTCTCAAGGCATTCAGACTTGTAGTGAAGTAAATAAACAAATCCATATCTAGAGTAGTCATCTATAAAGGTGACAAAGTATCTGTGCCCACCACGGGCTTGTGTTGACATAGGTCCACACAGATCAGAGTGGATGAGGTCCAACAAATCATTTGCTCGAGACTCACTTGCCTTGAAAGGCCTGGTCGTCATCTTCCCCTCTATACAAGACTCACAAACTCTATGTGGAACTACCTGGATTGGATCCATAATTCCACAATCAACGAGTTTCTTGATTCTCTTAAGATAGATGTGACCGAGTCTCAAGTGCCAAAGATATGTTATATCCTCACTTGAAGAAAATTTTCTTTTCCATTGGTTAGACAAATTATATGCCTCTTTCACTGTCGGTTTATTTGAACATGTAATAACATAAAGAGAATCTTTCAGTGACCCATGACAGATAACAATGTTATTTCTCATGATAGAAACATCTCTACCAAAAATAACAGAAAATCCATCATCAAAGAGTTTGGAAACTGAAATCAAGTTTCGCCAAAAAGACGGCACAAACAAAACATCTCTTAGCGTTAAAACATTATTCCCAAAACATAAAGTAACATCTCCAATTGCTGTAGCAGAGACTCTAGAAGCATTTCCCATGGAGATGGTAACCTCGCCATCTTCAAGCTCTCTAGTCAGCTCGAACCCCTGCATAGAGTAACAAACATGATCAGTAGCTCCAGTATCCACTATCCACGAATGGATAGAAACTGATGCTAAACATGTTTCAACAACTAGTGCAGAAGATGACGTACCTTGTCCCTTGGTGACAAACACCGGACAATTTACTTTACAGTGACCTTTCCTTTTGCATGCAGAACAGACCTTTCTTTTGTAAACTTTGCCTCCAAATCTTTCTATAGCAACCTCACCAGTCGACTCCTTCATGCTCACATCTTTCTCACTAGGAAGTGGAAAGTGCTAGTCAAGCACAACAGCAGACAAGGAATCATTGATCCCTTGAGCAGCCTCCAAGAAGCTAACCAACTGATCAAGAGTAAACACCTTGTCTTCGACTATGGAAGTGAAGTCATAGAAAGATTCTGGAAGGGAGTCATATATGATATCAGTGAATAACTGATCATCCATATTTCCACCAAATAAGATATAAAATCTTCTGAGGTTATCTATGTGCAACACATGCTCCCTTACATTACCACCTTGTGCCAGCTTACAGTTCACCATTCTCATTATGAACTTGGCACTGGCAGTCTGTCCAATCCTACCATAAGTCATAATCAGATCTCTCCAAATCTCAACTGCGTCAGTACAATACTGATACTTGAGTTGGAGCTCCTCAACCATGGATGACCTGAGCATTGATAATAACTTATCGTTGCTCGTCATCCACTTTTCAAAAGAATTCCTAGAGTAATCTGAGGACCCAATGACAGGTACAGCCGGACGAGGCACAAGTAACACAAAAACAGTCTGCGTAGCAAACATGTATCGCTCTATGAGCCATTTCCATTCCAGGAAATTCGAACCCTCCAAGGGATTTTGTGCCAAAATACGAATAATAATAGACATATCTGAAAATGAATAAATAAAATAAATTAAGAACATACTACAGAACAATTGAAAACAAATATGCATAGTAACCTTTAGATAAAACAACACAATTTGTTTCCTCCAAATGCCCAAGCTAATTCACCGCAAGCTACCCGAGTAGACCGTTTACGATGAACGCTCAACCAGATCAAATGATCCTTTAATTTCTTAACATGCCAGGTATCTTAAGCAAAAGAAATTAATATTGGAGATCTCAAGACCATGTTCACCTATCCGGAGCAGGGACATCTCAAAAGAGTTATACTTTAGGCAACATCTAAGCCAAAATAACCACAAGCCTAACTCCGGATATTAAAAAGCGATTCGACATACGTACTAGACCCATGCGTCCTGCCTTTAACATCCTTTGTTATCCCACTTAGATTAATCTTAGAGATGAGTGAAAGTTGTCTCAATGCAAGCTACCCGAGAAGACCGTTTGCTTAGAGGCTCCCACTTCTCATCTTAAAATAAGTGTTTTATTTTGGAAACCTCATCGCATTGGAACTTGTGAGGGACCCCTAACGTAAGCTACCCGAGTAGACCGTTTACGCTTCGAGATACCCCACTTCCAATGAGAAGTCGTATTTGTGGAGGTCTAATGATCTTGGTTAGAAAAGAACCAAAATCCAGCTTAGTATTTTAATTCTAAAGGTTTCATGCGCACACATTATTTTATGTTGCTATAAATTACGTCAACCCAAAATTCCATCATAAGTTAATATGATTCTTGGAATTTATAGACATAATTTAAAACATAAAATAAATCACATAAGACATGCTCAAAAAATAAATAATTGCAACATGCTTATAATCGTAAATAATTAAAGCAAGTAGGCATGCTTTCCTATTATTTACTAGTGCGCACATAATAAATCACATCATACGAGAAAAACAATTAAATAAACAAAAAAAATATTTCTCGTGGCCCCTCAGATGCGATTACAAATTAAATCCTATCTATTACAAGGCTTTAATTTTAATACAGATCTTCAGACTTGGGCTCCCACTAAAAAACTGCAAACCGGGCTGCATAGTGGGCCAGAACTAGGGTTCACAACTGAACCGGGCCGCCTCCGGGCTGGTGATAAGCTCATATTTATACTCACTTATCTATATTTTTCTCCATTGTTTCAAGTGCTTTATGTTATGTTTTTACTTATTTTTGTGCATGAGTCTACTTTAGAGGGTGTTACGCCTTTGATGGGTGATTTTTGTAGGTTTTAGGCCAAATTCATTGGAAATTCGTACCGAAAGCAGATGATGTTCAAAGGAACAGTCACGACTTCTTCCACAGATGGAATCTGAGCTAATGGAGCACATGGTTTGAAAGATCTTCGAGTTAGCTTTCCAACGCAACTGGAATCGGGTCAATCGGAGCTCGGAAGAGGAAGTTATGGCCAAAACCGTGAGACTGCGCAGACCAGAGAACTTGTGTCGAGAGACAGGATTTCTGTCGACCGACAGGATTCCTGTCGATCGAAATTTTTCCGGTCGATCAAAACAGAGGCCAAATTTTCAGAAACGTCACAAATTTAGCCCGGATTTTGATCTTGAAGGTTGTGTCGATCGAAATTCTCCCTGTCGATCGACACGGAGGTCCGAAAAGGCTGTTTTTGGCCTGTTTTGGCAGTTTTTGCTATTTTTACCCAATACCCAAATTAGGTCTTTTTCCCCCTCTATAAATAAGAACTGAACTGCACGAAAATTATGTTAGTTTTTATGCCTTATTGCACTTAGAATAATTGAGATTTTGGAGTTTTTACAAGACATTGAAGGTTCCTCTTTATTTGTAAGTCAATTAATTTAATGTTTTCTTTCATTCTAGTCATGATTTGTGGCTAGAACCCTAAACAGGTTCTAGGGTTATGATTTCTTTTCTGATGCATGTTTAATTGATATCAACTCTTCAAGCATGGATTAATTCTCTGATTTAATTTTATAATCTAGATTAAAAGAAGGACCGAGAGGTGAATTGAGATCTAGGTTTATAGTTAATAATTGATGGATCGAGAGATGAAAATTATTAACAGGAAGAGAGAATTAATTTGGTGTTCTTGAGACCGAGAGGAGATAGTCACTAATTAATAATCTAGGATTTAATTGCCTGACCAAGGAATTTAATCCACAAAAATCTATGTTTTCCCCATTGCTGAGTTGATTGATATTTACATGTTGATGATTAGGATATCTACCCTAGGATCTGTGCTTTTCTTTATTGTTTTCAAACCCTTTACTTTCTTGCAATTGTTATTTTTAAATTCAGAAACAAAAAAACCCTTTTCAAAATTTGGATTTCTCAAACAGCGAATTGATAAACTGTGTCCAGTACATGAGATGACTTCGTTGCACTGTCCCTGTGGGTTCGACTAGCCTTCGGGTTGTTATAAATTTATTTGCTGCTGTATTTTTACGGTTATCAGCTGGGGAGCCCGAAAACAGGCCCGATTGCACAAACCCTAGGGTTTGTTGGAAACCCTAGCCTCCAACCGCCTACACATCCGCCGCCGCCGCCGTTCACCGCCGCAGCCACACCACCCGCACCAACCACCATCCTCCCGCGACGTCGCCGGCCAAGGGGAAGTCGCCGGTGACGCCTGGAACGGCCGAAAACCGCTGCTGCGCGAGAGAGGAGCGAGGCGCAGCTCGCTGCTGCTGGGAACCGCCGCGCGCCTCCTGCGCGTGGCCCCTGCTGTTCAGCGACGCATCCCTCGTCGCCGTGGGGACCGACAGAGGGAGCGCTGGAGGAGTCCCGGCAAACAGACCCGGTGGGGCGCGGCCCAGCCGCGCGTAGCACAAACGCTAGGGTTTGCTGCTGCGCGCCGCCGCCACCCACGTTCTAGGGTTCCGCCGCGAGCCCTCCTGCCTCGCCTGCTGCTGCTGGACGTCGGAGAAGCCCCCATGGTGGTCGAAAGACGCGCGCGCGTCGGTGGAGAGCAGCCCAGCCGCGCGCAGGCCAAATCCTAGGGGTTTGTTGCTGCGCGCCGCCGCTTCCCTGCCTGCGCCGCCGTCACAGTCATCACCGCCGGCGGCTGAGTGTGGTGGACGAGTAGGGCTGAACCCTAGCCGACGTGCCTTCTTCGTTCTTCGTTCATCACTTCTCGTTCTTCTTCTTGATTTACAGATTTGAAAAAAAAATACAATACAAAATAGATCTAAATCTATTACATTGATTTTTCCTATCAAATCTAACCACGGATTTTCTCGTGGTAAAAACAAATCCAAAAACGAGAAGGCCACGAGAACAAAAAAAAAATATTCACAACGATTCAAATCCATCCATGAACATAAAAATTCATTTAATTGAATTTATTAAGGACAGAGCCTAAGATCTGGAACCTCGCTCTGATACCAATTGTAGGATTCGAGTCTACAATCAACAACGTGAGTTGTTATTTATTTCGCAGGATCGTTCTTAGGGTATCAAAATAAATACAATTAAATAAACCATGCGAATCCTATGCATGCTCCTACAAACTTAATTGTATAGGATGGATTAGGGATTATACCTTTCTTCAATCGTTTGATCTACAGATCTAGATCGGAGAATTAACAATGAAGTTAGATCTGAAGCGGAATGGAACTCCTTATTTGATTGTGTTCCTACAGATCTGATCTTCTGATCTGTTCCCTTGCTCCTTGGAAATCTGGTGAGGATTATCCACCAAGTTGAATCAGAAAACCGGAGGATTTGATCAGAAAAATCCTCCTTCTGATCGCCCAAAAAGTCGCCCCTCTCTCTCAATATTCTAAGTGAATATTAACTGTATACTGTGGTGGCTTCAATCTGATCTGAGAGGTGGAGACTATTTATAGTGTTAGGGTTTTGAGAAACCCTAACCCTAACTGGGCTTGAGCAGTGTGTGGGCCAGACCAGGGATCAAATGCAAATAATAAAGTGGGCCCTCTTTATTAATTAATTCTTCCTTGTTCAACCCAGAACATAATTAATTAATAAAACATTGTTTTAACCTTCACCACGGTAACAATGTTGACTCGCCCCTTTATTACCACGTAATTAGGAACGGGTTGCATTAAACTAACATGATCCACATATTTAAGGTTTTAGACATTCTTTAATTAATTTGGTTTATGACAATTAACCACAATTAATTAATATCTTATTTCCTGATTAGTACCACTCACTCCTTTTCTCTTATGCTTGAACAAATCATTCAGCCTGCAGGACTTAGCATAAAGAACCTTGTGAGCTCATCAGGGAATGTCACCATCCTGAAACGGATATGCTTACCTAAACGTCCAGACTAAGCAGGCCACACACATATTGCCAACACCCAAAATACGGGTATAAGAGTACATGTAAGACTCGCCACCATGGTAAATCAAAGTGCGGTCAATCTGTGTGTGCCCCTTATCCTTCAGTTAGGTTTAAGATCATAGGAAGTATGTTAGGGATCTGGCTCATTCATATGTCAATGAGAATGGCACATCCCACTGTTGATCCCATCAATACATAAACATGTACCGACACATCAAGTAGCTAGGATAAGCCCACTTATAAACCGATGTGCCGCAGCTTAGACCGACAGCCTATCCAGGGACCGTCTCAGCTGTGATACTGTTTATATCTCGCTAGGTCAAACGAACCATATGATCCTCTGTGATCTCCTACACACCATATGGTCATCCCTATCTACGAGATAAAAGGATATTATAGTTCGTTGTATGTTCACATTTATCAAATAGCGAGAATTGTTGATGTAACACATAAATGAAGGCCAGTATGCAAACACTTAATCATTTATGCTTTCTGTATACAATCCCAACAATGTTAGCCACAACTGAGGAGTGGGGAAGTGGACATGATCAACGAGTGCTCCAAGCAAGAATAAAAGGGCAGATCAAAGTCAGGAGAATTTGGGCCATTATACTACATTCTTATACATATTCTTTTCAAAATTGATCCAGCCTTGCACGTGCTTTCAACCTTCCACAAATCAATTAGCTTACGACGAAATCTATCTCCGGAGAGTGAACCCTACGGTAGAGGAGTCTTGGGGTAGGCTCGTGTTAGTTTGGTAGTGCATTTTTCCCATAGTTGTTATCTTAACATCTATGTAAAGCGAAGTTTCTTCAAGGGAGTGAACTGAGAAGAAACTAAGCTACTCCCTCCGTCTCTTGACATTAGTCCCATTTGCTTTTTGCACAGTCACCAATATTTGTGAGTGTAGTGAAATTAATATTTTATTGGTGTGAGGAGATTATTTCCCACTTTAGGAAATGGGACTAATAAGTTGGGATGGACGAAAAAGGAATATGAGACTAATGCCAAGGGACGGAGGGAGTATTTATTATTTGTCTTATTGTTTAAACTCGTTTTTTTTTATAGTGAAACTGTTTTGCCATAAGGCCGTTTGGGGATTAGCAATAAATCCAAGACAAATTATTCCACTGTGCATTACTCTTTAACACCGCACTCTAACATCACGGTGTTATACTTTGATTAATCTTTAACACTTACATATTAAAGTAGCAGATTCGGCACTACATTCTTACAAAATTGTGTACAAGTATCCACCAACAAAAATATTTCCACCCTCAATCATCATCATCCAACAATGAACAGTAACAATGGGGTAAGAGGCAATAACAACACCATTAATGATGAACCAACCAAGGAAAAAATCAACAAACTAGCCATCTTGACTCAATTCAATTCCGTACACTTCAACCAAACCAAGGAACAACCTCCCAACACCTTTCTATGCAGTCATAGCAACATCAGTAGGTAGACTTACAAACGTAGAAGCCAAAAAGTAAGGAATCACCAACAACATTAGTACATTACCACATCTGATGAAGTAGCGACCAAAAGTTCGAAGAGAATCTGGAATTAGGGGCGGAACCAGAAATTTTCCGTAGGAGCTCCATTGAATTTTAAATAAAAAGAGAATACAAAATTATGCAAGAAGGAAGAACTTTCTTGGATATTCTTCATTTTGTGCTCCCTCAAACTCTTTTTTCTCATATCTTCAGTTATTTTTTTTTTTCTTCACGAGGTAAGTTATCTCATAAAAATGCCAAACCATAAAGCGAATAAAATTTTCAATTAAGGGGGTTGGAACCCACTCCACCCCCTATTTAGATCTGCCTATGTCTTGAATGTCGATGTATTGGGCATCTGCTATCACCCCTAAAGAAACAAGAGGTTGCTTCTCATGTGCACGAACAATATGATTTCCATAAATCCAAATTATTGCTCAGTTCCCTTTTCAAATCGAAAGCATGCAGCAAAATGGTATGGATCGTCTAGTCTTAATAAGAACAAAGAATCAACTAAAAGTAATAATGTAAGCGTACCAAGTTCAAACCTTAAAAGACCCAGACCATTCTAGTTTCAAGCAGCAAAAACCCAAAACACCAATAGCAACATGCATTGATCAATAGTCAACAGAAAAGGAGATAGGAATTGATGTTGTATCATATTAATTCTTGAATTCCCCCTACTCTTTATAAAACCATCAGTTGATAATGGGAATTCTGAATCAGATCAATGGAAATCAGTGCTGAGAATCATGTTTCAGAACTGTTTAGATCAACAACATGGAAAATGGATCGACTGGCGAGTATCATACATAATACAATTATAAGTATACAATGCCATACACCTAGCAAGTAAAATTGGTATATTCATCCACTAGAGGATAAATTCAAATTCATTATGAAATAATTTTGTGCCCGAATTTGCTATTGTAACATTAAAATGTCAGTAGACAAAATAATTGTTTATATATGAACTATTGTGAACCTTACCAGATTTATAACACTCTGAAAAATCAGAAACACAGATATGTTGAAGTGGTGCCAAAGTTTAACAGAAACATGTTAGTGTTAAAGATTCAGAAAAGTTTAACACGTTAACTCAGAATTAGATACGCAACGAATTTAAAATATGTTCTGGGATTTATTGCTAAACCCTAGAGTGCCTCATGGCGAAAGTGATTCACTAAAATAAAACTGAGTTTTACAAAGGAAATCAAAGACAACAAAAGACTCGAATTTATTCTAAGTTCACTCCTTAGAATAAATTTGATTACAATACTTACTAACCAACCTAAACGACACCAAACAACACTTCTTCAGTCGTTGGATTCACTCTACGGAGATTGCCTCTATGCTGGTATGGTGGTCTTCAAAAAGTATGGAATAGTAAGGGTGAAGAGCTGAAGGCTTTGAAGAACTTCTTGAAGGATATGGAATAAATTCAGTATTTCAACGTTCTCCACCCTTCAATCTTCCTTTTATTCATCCTTGGAGTGCACGTACGCTAATCCCACGTCCTTGCAGTCGTGGGTGCTCTCCTTCCATGTCCACTTGCTCTTTTGCACAAAATAGAAGCTCCACAATAGCTCACGTGGGTGGTGGTTTGAATCGTGGATGCACTCCCCTTTATTTTACCTAGAATAATAGTAAATAAAATATGATTAGGATACATAATATGCACGACCCCTAAAAAGTAGGACCTGTAAACATATGAAATTAGGGTTGAAATATTCGTCCCTAAAAAATAGAAAACAGTTGTAACCAACTCCCAACAGACAGTAAGTATAACATTAACAAGTCTGTGTCAAACTTCGATGTTAAACATAGAAATGTTTAACATCCAAAATCTCTGACACTATCAGTCTCCCCCTTTATGTTATACTTTCTACTGTGATTCCATACTTCCACTTAGAACAAATTCATGGTTCATCCATGATAAATAACAATATACTAAAATATGGATCATCCGTATCAAATCAATAAATAGTAAAGATAGTAAATAATGGATCATCCATAGCAAAGAAAAACATCAAATACTAAACGAGTAGAAAGGAGGTTAAAGGAATAAAAGAGCTCATCGATAATGTTAACCTTTTGTTATGCTTTCATACCCCAGTTCATGGTTCAACCACGATAAATATACTAACCAATTAATGTGTTCCCTGCATAAGGATCAACCATAATATAAACAAACAAATCATATGAAACTGCAAAGCGTAAGCTTAAACATCAAAGTGCCACACTATGGTGTTAAACATAAGTGTAACTCCAACACCAACAATAATATTCTCCCACTTAAGCTTATCCTTCCAGTTTTCATTCCAAACCAAAGCATGGAGTAACCATGATAAATCAAATAAGGTATAACCACGATAAAACATGGAGCAACCATGATAAACCTTTAAACATACATACTAAATATGAAAACAAAACCAATGGATTAACCATCATAAACATTACCAAAATAAACCACAAGATTAAAGAAATAAAGAGAGTCTCCCCTGGAATCTCATGATGTCTCCCCGTGAATGGTAGCTGGAAGGAAAGATTACAACTTCAACCTTCTATTTGATGTGTTGTGGTAGTCGGTTAAGTGCATTCTCTTATAAGAAAACATTCCTTCATCATCATGATTTCCAACACTCATTTCATAGGAAAGATCTTAGTACTCAGAAAAGGTTAAAGATTGTCTAAACACAAGGAGACTCATGTCAGCTATGACATCTCCATCATGTTCTTGAACATCTTTGTATCTATTGAGTGTGTACATAGGCAGGGGTGCGACAACATAGTTGAATGAGACTTAGGGAGAGCCCTGCAGATGTTAGAGAATACAAGCTGAACAATTTATGTATGAATTAAACGACAGACCTTTACCTATATGGTAGAGTAGTTCTGTTTGTTCTTCGGTCACTTCTATAATACCATGTTGGAAGAGTAATTCCTTGGACACCCCTATCAAGCCTATTTCTGTGGAATACATCTCTATAAACTTGCTTACCTTTAAGCCAAAGTTTACATTAGAAGTGAATGTCCCCTCCTCCTTGATCCTGAGGTTCTTATTGACATGCTCCAACCACCGTCCGAAGAAGAACTCGGCCCAGTTCCCTTTGACCTTATCTACCAGGGCCATCATCCCTGCATACATCTTTGCTGATAACTCAGAGTATGAGCCAACATCACATTGGAACATCTTAATAACCAGCTCAGCAAAGAGCTTGTACTCATCCTTGAGTTGATTGATCGGCGTGGCCACCTTGAACGTGATCGACCGCCCTTTACTGTCTTTCTTCAATTCTGGCTTCTTCCAAGCTTTCCACCTTCTCTCCATCTCCGCTTGATCATTCACCTTGTAAGCAGCAATACGCTTGTCATCCCTGGGAAGGCCAAATTTAGCAGCCAGAATGTCTGGATTCACTTCCAATATAGTACCAAAAACTGAAGTCTTGGAGGACTTCTCGTTGCCCTCGGCTATAACTGCTCTCGCGTAAAATTCAGACACCATGTGAGAGTGGAACAACAATGGTTCTGCTGACAAGTATTGGACGACCCCTGCCTTAGCTAGGGCTTCCATGATCCATTCTGGAAATACTGAAGAGCAGCAAGAGGGGTGTACAATATGCGGTCCTTCAAAATTTGAGTTGCCCTCCTCTGATTGTTTGATAGCCCGGATTGCTCTTTCTTCTTGGCCATAGGGTATTTCATCTTCTACATCTTCTTTCTTGACAACCCCAGTAAATTCGGGTGCCCACCTCTCATGGAGGGTTGTATCAAAAGTTAGGGACTGGATGGGGGTTCCAGATTTCGTAGAAGAATCGAACATTTAATTGTGAATAGAGGGTTCAGAGTGATGAGAGTGAGTGGGGGATTCGGGATTAGCGACAATTTGAAAATTTTGGAAGGTTTTGGGATTGCTTGAGAGAGCTTGGGAATTTTTAGAGAGCTTGAAGGTATGAAGGCCAGGGATTCAAATTCTTGCAAATCGGAAAAATTCGACTAAGTATGGAGTTTATACCTTATGGGAAAGGATCCGACGGTTGGGGTTACGCCTCTTCAAATCTAATCGATGGCTGGGCTGAGCATAGACCGTTCGTACGGTGACCCACGCTCCTAAAAACTCGAGTGCGGATGATGTGTCGGCTCCTGGTTCATTGTCGTCACTGCGAAGCATTAAATGTACCTTGAGTTTGAATTTCAAATTCATCCCGCTTTGACTTTCCTCAAAAGTCCGAGATTGCTGAGAGCTAGGACTCAGCAATCTGCTAGCGTCAATATCCTTAGCAACCATATGAACTGCTGAGAGCTCAGACTCAGCATTCAATTGCTAGCAACCGCCTGAACCACTTAATGAAATTTCCTTCAACATAGGAACTGCTGAGAGCTGGGACTCAGCATTCGCTTGCTCAGCAACCATATCTTAGCAACAAAAATTCAGCAAATCCAAAACGTAAGCTAGGATACATTTCTCGTCTTCATCTCCGAACACCTACAGAAATCCAAGAAAGAATGAGAACTTAAACTCATTCATCCAAAGCATCTTCTAGCTCCATAAGGCTTAATTTCAAACACAACTCTTTAAATCTGGCCTCAACAAGCGGTTTAGTGAAGATATCAACAATCTGATCTTCTGTGCATATATATTGGACATCGATATCCTTTTTCTCTTGATGATCTATGATAAAGTGATGTCGAATATTAATATGCTTTGTCCTTGAATGATGAACAGAGTTCTTTGTTATGCACATAGCACTACTGTTGTCGGAGTAGATCGACACACATTCAGGAGGAATGTCATAATCTTGCAATTGTTGCCGAATCCACAAGATTTGCGCACAATAACTTACGGCTGCTACGTATTCAGTTTCAGTCGTAGATGTAGCCATTGAGTGCTGCTTCTTGCTAAACTAACTAATTAGCTTATGTCCAAGGAATTGGCATGTCCCGCTAGTGCTCTTTCGATCAATCTTGTACCCTCCAAAGTCTGAGTCTGAATAACCACTAACTGCTAACCCATCTGACCTTGGATACCAAATTCCTAGACCCTCGGTACATTTCAGGTATCGGATAATCCTCTTAGCAATATCAAAGTGCGACTTCTTAGGATTTGCTTGATATCGCGCGCATACACCAACATCATACGAAATATCGGGTCTGCTAGCTGTTAAGTAAAGTAAGGATCCGATGATACCTCTATATAGCGTAGGATTCATAGGTTCTCCGCCTTCATCAAGGCTAATCTGGCAACTCGTGTTGATTGGAATCCTTAGGCTCTTCGTCTTTTCAGGACAATACTTAGCAATCAGATCGCGCGTGTACTTCCTCTGGTGAATGAAGATTCCTTTGCTTGATTGCTGGACATCATGCTCATCTGGAAATTACTTTGCATCAGCTCGAAAAACTTGTCACACATGTTTTGATTCTTTGAGCCGAAGATAATGTCATCGACATATATCTGCACAAGTAAGATACTTCCTTCTTCCTTGATGCGAAAGAGAGTTTGGTCTATCTTCCCTTTCTTGAAACCATTATCCAGCAAAAACTTGGACAATGTTCCATACCAAGCTCTCGGTGCTTGCTTCAAACCATATAAGGCTTTCCTTAGCCTATAAACCTGGTTTCCTTGTTCGAAGCCTGGTGGTTGCTCAACATACACCTTTTCTTTGATCTCACCATTTAGAAAGGCACTCTTAACATCCATCTGCATCACAGAGAACTCATGATGTGCAGCATATGCAAGGAATAATCTTATTGCCTCCAGTCGAGCTACTGGAGCAAATGTCTCATCATAATCAATTCCTTTGCATTGCTTATAACCTTTAGCAACTAGACGCGCTTCATTTCGAATGACCATTCCAGTCTCATCCTTCTTGTTCTTGAAAACTCATTTGGTTCCAATAACACTCTGATGCTCTGGTCTGTCTACTAGATCCCAGACACGATTGTGCATGAACTCAGCAAGCTCTTATTGCATAACATTCACCCAATCTGGAGATTGTAGAGCATTTTCAACTTTGGTAGGCTCTTTATGAAAAATATAGCACGCAAGCATAGCATTGCCTCGTCGCATCATAATTGGATCATTGATATCATTAATAACGGCATCCAAAGGATGATCGCGTAGCCATCTTGGCTTCAGATTGCTGGGTGCTGGAACTTCAGCACTAGCATCATCTGCTGGATTGTTGTCAGCTACAACATTCTCCTTTGCAACTTCCTGGGGTTCAGCGTCCTGGATCTCAGCATCTGGATTCTCAGCAGCAGGAACATCAGCAACAGGTACCTCAGCAACCTGATTCTCAGCATTCTCCAAATGCACAACATCCTCCTTGGCAATATCTTCAACAGTGCCTACACCGTCTTCAGCATCTCTTGCTGGATCTGGGATATCTTCATCTTCTCCATCAAGTGATCCTAGAATATCCAAATTATCATTAAGATAAATCAGATTGGTGGCCTCAGCATGATCTTTAGCATCATCGGCCCAATCAGCAGTCTGGTCACCTACTGAGTGCGTTTGTGCTGGATTACAATCACTCATAGACTTAGTCAGATCAATCTGCATATTTTCAAAGGAATTCAAGATCGATTGACCATGGACATCATTAGTCTCATGATTGCTATCCACTTTCTCTCTTATAACTCTGTGCACTAAGATAGACTCATAAAAAATAACATTGCATGTTATTTCCACAACTCCGGTCATCTTGTTTAATACTCTGTAGCCTTTTTGAGAAGGATGCCCATATCCAAGGAAATACCTTCATCAGACTTAGGCGAAAAAATATTAAGCTTCGACTTTCCATTGTTATGAATATAACACGTTGAACCAAAAGCACGAAGATGGAGTAATAGAAGGCTTACGACCATTGTACACTTCACAAGGAGTCTTGTTAAATCTGCCATTGATTGCTCTCCTATTATGTGTATAGCAAGCTGTCATGACTGCTTCGCCCCAATACTTAGCACTCAGGCCAGAATCGGCTAGCATCGACCGCACAACTTCTTTCAAGGTCCTATTCCTTCTCTCTGCTAGACCATTCTGTTGGGGAGTCCTAGCAGTGGATTTCTCATGCCCGATACCAGTTTCGGCACAAAAATCCATCAAAATCCCATTGCAAAATTTGGTTCCATTATCAGAACGAATCCTTTTAACAATAACCTTTTTGCTATTCTGCTCCTTGAGGATCAACTCAAGTAAAATGAGCTTCACCTCATCTTGGTCTTTAGCAAACAAACCCATGTGTACCTGGAGAAGTCATCAACAACCACGAGTGTATAGACCTTTTTACTTACAGTGGGTGGAGTGACTAGGCCAAATAAATCCATGTGCAAAAGTTCAAGGATCCTTTCAGAAGTAGCCTTCTCCGGGTTGGATCGGAAGGATGCCTTGGTTTGCTTCCCTTGCTGGCAAGCTTTGCACACACCTTCCTTTCGGAAAGTCTCAGCAGGCAATCCCTCAACAAGCTTGTGCTTGGCTAGGTGGTTGATGGTTTTGAAATTCAGATGGGTCAAGCTCATATGCCATAACCAATTAGTTTCTTCCCTGTTCAATGCTACAAAACAAGAATGTTGCTGGCCACTTTGCCAATCAACAATATATAGGCCACCCTTGCGGATGCCTCTTAGTTTGACTTCACCAGTAGCATATCAACAATAGAACAACCAGTATTAATAAAAGATACATTGTACCCATTTTCGCATAGCTGGCTAATGCTTAGCAGGTTGTGCTTGAGATTGGACACGAGCGCAACATTGATAATCCTTAGTCCATTTTGCTCTATGCATCATCTCCCAAGCACTTTGCCTTTGCTGTTATCACCAAACATGACTGTGGGGCCATAAACTCTTTGAAGATCAGAGAACAACTCTTCATCCCCCGTCATGTGGGCTGAGCAACCACTATCAAGGATCCACTCGTTTGACATACTTGATGTCTTAACACTTGGATCCTGTGCCTGCAAAACAATTAACAAGTTGATTTAGGTACCCGCTTAGCATCGGGTCCTGCAGGATTAGCGTGAACCATGATTCCTTTTGGAACCCACATCTTGGTGGTTTTCAAGATTTTCTTTTTGTTATCACCATTCACAACTTTCTCGACCTTTGGATAAGCATGTTTTGCATAATTAGATCGAGGTGGAGTAGTGTGCTTAGCCTTCCTAGTCCTTTGAAAAGGAAAGGATTTAGACTCAGGCTCCATATAGGTGTTCCTCATATGTGGTGTGTATTGCGAGTACTGTGGTCTTACAGCATGGTATTGAACCTGCTTACCCTTATGGAAGGAAGGATTTGCTTTCCTAGCATTGGGAACATAATGCTCAACATTCCTTCTTGACACTGCTGGGGGTGGCTACTTAGCAGACTGCTTAGCATGTACATGTTGGGTCCTCTGCTGAGGTCCAACAGATGCCTTCTGCTTACGCCAATCCCTCTGCTTAGCATGTAGCTTAGCATTCAAAGATTCAGCAGTCGTCTTGTCCATAGCATTCTCTCTCGTATTTAACTTTCCAGCAGAGACGAATTGAATCTTTCTCTACTTAGAACTTTCTGCCTTTTCTACCACAACCTTCTCAGAGGTTTTGCTCGAAGCTTCAATACTACCAAGGCCTAACCCAGATCTATCAATATGAGATCTTTGCTAGCTAACAATGGCATTGAGAACTGCCTTGCTAGTAGTATAAGCACAAATGCATTCCTTACTGGACTTGTTCTTCAGATCCTGATTCTCCTTTTCAAGATTTTGAAAATTTTCAGAAAGTTTGGAGGAATCAGCTCTAAGTTTCGAAAGTGCTTCGCTATCAGACCTTAGTCTTTCAACTTCATCAGTCAAAGATGTGACTTTAAGTTTCAGCGAAGTGTTCTCTCCTACTATAGCATCTTTCATAGCATACATTTTTTAAAACTCTAAAGATATCTTAGTAAGATAATCATCCTCAGAATCTAAATAAGTAGACTCCTCCGATTGATGAGTGATTGCTGGAAATGAAATACTCTAGAAATTACCTCCTGAGCAACGACTGCTAGGGCCGACTCAGCAAGCGACTCAGCAGATTGCTCAGCATTAGCATCAGCATCTTCAACAATATTGGCCATCAAGACCAGCATAGCTTCCTCATCATCTTCCTCTGAAGAATAGTACTCCTCTTCATTATCAGGAATGTCTAGCACCTCGGTCCTGGTCAATAGAGCCCCGGTGACCGCTCGGATAACTCTTCTCTCAAATCTTTGCTTGAGACGCTCTCTTTCTTCCTGACTTACCCTTGGACACTCATGCTTAAGATGATCTGGCGATTAACATTCAAAGCATGTCCTGGGCTTTCTCTCTGTGGAACGAGAGGATGATGAAGAAAGCTTAGCTTACTTGGCTTCTTTCTCAGCTTTGGCTTCCAGCATAAGCTTCTCAAGCTTTCGCATCTGCTCTTCCAACTCATTGATCTTCAGATCTTCAGGCTGCGAGCTGGAGGATGGAACTACCTCCTTTGCTGGAGAAGCTGGGACAGATCTCTCATGGGTACGGAAGGGCTTCTTGGTCTTCCACTTGCTAGCATCTTTTTTAGCAAAATATGCTAAGTCCTCAGAGTTTACAGCGGGTGCTGATAAAACTTGAGCTACAATAGCTTTGTCCTTCTTCGATTGCTGTATAATAAACTCGTGAGTTTTGAGTTGAGCGAATACCTCAGATGTGGACATTTGGCTAAGGTCTTTCTCGCTCAGGCTCGTCATCTTCATGAACCAGTCTTCTCTAGGAAAAAGCTTTGATATTATCTTGTTATTCATCTCCCCATTATCATAGGTCTTTCCTAGGTTCCGGAGCTCTCCGATAATGGTGTTGAATCTTTCTTTCATAGCCTGTATGGTTTCTCCTGCATGCATAGAGAAAGATTCATACTTATCAACAGCTACGTGGAGCTTGTTGCGTTTCATCTGGTCGGTCTCCTGGGAAGCATTGCAAACATAATCCCACATTTTTTTGGCCGTATCAAAATCTAAAGCTTTATCTGCCATCAACGGCGGCAAGGAGTCAAGAATCAATTTCTTTGCTAGGAGCTCCAACTAAGCTCTCTTCTTGTCCTCCACCGTGTACTCATCAAACGGTTTCTCAACCATTTTGTGGTGGTCTCGGCTGGCCATCAGCAACAAGTCTTACAAAAGTGTTAGCTTTCATAATTTTTATTGGACCTTTAGCAAGAACATCCGCCATCTTCGGATGAATGCTCTGGAGCTGGATGGTGGCAAGCTTCTGCCATGAGTTGAACCTCTCCTTGGTGTACATGGCAAAGTATGGTTCATCTTGACAAGCTTTAAGTTCCTGAGCTAGACAAACAGAATAGCAGTGCAAGGAAAAACTAGATCTGGTCTTAAAGCGACTCAGAAGCAGTCAGTCGTTCAACCTGGCTCTGATACCACTTGATGGTCCCAAATCAGAGTTGTCGTGGTGAATAACAAGCAACAAACCCACGAAATGCAGCGGAATATTTAAGGTTCACTTGCACTTAAGTTCTTAGCAAAGTTGTTTAGCTCAGCTTGGAAGTTAGGGTTTCTTACAGTTATACTCTAGCAACTTGGTTGCTAGGTTTCAAATCAAACAGTGAAACAATAAAACAGTAAGTAAATGACATGATGTTTATAGTGGTTCGATCTTAAAAGATCTACGTCCACTCCTTAGCCGTATCGCTAAGAATTCACTAAAAATATATTTGAAGTACAAGGAATCACCATTTCTCTTGTAGCAGGCGGTGAACTTTCAGCCCGGCCACTACAAAGCTATCCTCCGAGCTTCAATCTTTCAGCAGCTACAACTCTGGCCAAGTCAAGGGTGCACCTTCGTAAAACTTGTCATTCATTGCTAGGGTGGAAGCTTTATAGTTCGCTCCTAAACTTTCTGGTTTTGGCAAACGCTCGTCGGAGTTAGACAACACTGAAGAGTTTGAAAGCAAGGAAGATGCACATGATCTCACTATCGTACCATGTGGTGACACTAGCAACTGGTACAATGCATCTACCTCTGACGTGTCAATATCTGAGTGTGTTTCAGGTCAAAGAAATGAGGAAGAAGGAAACTTTGTCACTTCTCCAAAAGAGATGGAGAAAGTCAATGATCTCTTTAACATGGTGGATAGATTATGTGAGGAACAAGGACAGGAGATTGAAATACTTAAAGAAGAGAATAAGTCCTTAAGGAGACCACTCATGAGATTGGAAGTTCTTCTCACTAGGAGGGACAAAGATGTTAGTCATCTCAAGGAAAAGCTGAAGGAAGCTGACTCTGTCTTTGACAAAATCAATCGTGGACGTGACACTCTAGATGAGATCCTTGCCACTAAAACCTCTGATGGAAGTGGACTAGGATATGTCGATCAATCTACTCCCAGTTCCAATCTTTTTGATTCCCATAACATGATCAAATTCACAAAGGGGGAGTCTGACACCAGAGAGTCAAACGAGAAAGAAAAGTCAAAGAAGTATGTGTGTCATTACTGCAACAAGGCAGGCCATATCAAGCCTTTCTGCAGGAAAAGAATTGCAGATGAAAACCAGAAAAAAGATTCAAACTGCTTCGTTATTGACACTTCTTTAAAAACTAACATTGCAGGTACATGGTACTTTGATAGCAGCTACTCCAGACACATGACATGCAATCGATCATGTCTGTCAGACTACTCAGAAATCTGTGCTGGGACTGTTTTATATGGAGGAGGAGCTAAAGGAAGAATTACAGGCAAAGGAACTTTGAACGTGCCAGACTTTCCAAAACTTCAACATGTGTTGTATGTGGAAGGTCTGACAGCTAATCTGATCAGCATAAGTCAACTATGCAATGATGGGATGGTTGTCAAGTTTGACAAGGACGTTTGTGAGGTATACGATAAAACTAACTAGTGTGTTATGTTTAGCAGTAGATCCTCAGATAACTGCTATCAAGCTAAACAAGAAGGAAGATGCCTGGTGTCAAAGCCTGACGAAGCTGAACTGTGGCATCAGAATATGGGACATGCAAGTACTCATTGCATTCAAAAACTCCTTAAAGCTGATGCAGTCAAAGGTGTTCCAAACCTGAAATTCAACCCTGACAAAGTATGTGATCCATGTACAAAAGGTAAACAAGTTCATGCATATCATCCTGTCACTGATTCTGTTAACACTAGCACATGTTTTGAATTACTTCACATGGATTTGATGGGACCTATTGAAGTTGAGAGTATAGGTCGAAAGAAATACGTGTTAGTGTGTACTGATGGTTTTTCAAGATTTACTTGGGTTGAATTCTTGAGCAAAAAGTCTGAAGCCTTTGATCACTTCAAGAAGCTGTAAAAGAAGTTCAAGAAACTCTATCACTCCAGTGTTATACGGATCCGAACAGATCATGGGAGAGAGTTTGAGAATGAAAGCTTTAGTCAATTTTGTGAAAGAAAGGGCATCTCTCAAGAGTTTTCAACACCCAAGACACCACAACAAAATGGCGTGGTTGAAAGGAAGAATAGGACGCTCCAAGAAATGGTGAGAGTTATGTTAAACTCAAAAAACCTATCCAAAAGGTTATGGGTTGAAGCTGTCAACACTGCGTGCCATCTGATCAATAGGGTCTATCTTCGTCCTAGAACAAAGACCACTCCTTATGAGATCCTAAATGGTAAGAAACCTAATCTAAAGTACTTACATGTCTTTGGTTGTCTTTGCTTTGTGCTGAATGACAGGGAATACCTTACAAAATTGGACACAAGAAGCAGTAAAACCCTATTTCTTGGGTATGCTAGCAACAACAGAGCTTACCGTGTGTAAAACCTTGACACTCAAACAATTCAGGAGTCAGTCAATGTTGTGTTTGACGAGGCTGGATCTCTGCATGAGAAGATTGATGAATTGGATGCATCCCATCTAATTGAATGTTCTGAAGAACCTTCCACTAGTGAACAGTCTCTCAGTGATAAGCCAACCACGAGTCAAACTTCACCAAACTTTGACATAGATGACCACTTTGACACCCAAGTGTCAAACCATGACAAAAGGGACCCTCCTCTCAGAATAAGGAAGGATCATCCCACATCTCAGGTAATTGGAAGTGTGACAGAGGGAATCCAAACTTGGAAGAAGGATCCTGTCAACTACCGAGAGATGGTCAGATCTGTGTGTCTATCTTCAAGGTTTAATCTCTTACATTCTGCTTGTTATTTATCACTAACCGAACCAAAGAATGTCAAAGAAGCTCTTGCAGATGAATTTTGGATTAAGTCCATGCAAGAGAAACTGAGCCAATTTGAGTATAATGATGTTTGGGAGTTGGTTCCAAGACCGAATGACAAGAATATGATTGGAACCAAGTGGATATTCAAAAACAAGACCGACGAAAAGGGCAATGTCGTGAGAAACAAGTCGAGATTGGTAGCTTAGGGGTATACGCAAGTTGAAGGCATTGACTTTGACGAGACGTTTGCTCCTGTGGCAAGATTAGAGTCAATCCGTCTTTTGATTGCTATTGCTTGTGCTGCAGATTTCATAAAAGCGCCTTTTTGAATGGGATCCTAGAAGATGAAGCTTATGTCGAACAACCCAAAGGGTTCGAAGATTTGTCAAAGCCGGATCATGTTTACAGGCTCAAAAAGGCCCTCTACGACTTAAAACAAGCTCCTCGTGCATGGTATGCCAGACTCACCGAATTTCTATTGGATCTAAGGTTTGTAAAAGGAAAAGCACAAGTGGAGGAGGATTTCTAGTAGGTGCAAACTTGGTATCATGGTCTAGCAAGAAACAAAATTGCATATCACTATCAACGGCTGAAGCTGAATACATCTCAGCAGCTAGTGGGTGCACTCAATTACTATGGATGAGACAAATGCTAGAAGATTATGGTTTGCCTTCTGAAACTCTGACTCTCTTGTATGATAATGCTAGTGCGATTGAAATAGCTAAGAATCATGTTCAACACTCACGCACCAAGCACATTAATATAAGACACCATTTTATTTGTGACTTGGTTGAAAAATGTTTAATTACTTTAAAGTTTGTGACAACGAAAGAAAAATTAACAAATATTTTTACTAAAGCTCTTGACTTTGAGAGATTCTCATACTTGAGAAAATCTCTAGGCATGTGTAACCCCCCTGCCTAATGATCTGACTATATGTGTGCCTGTCAATCTTTAACACTGTGATGTTAAAGTTTGTTTTTATGTTTTGTCGATTATTTGCCCAAGTTATAAGACTTAGAGATACAGTGTGAGATCTCAAGGTCATAAAACTTGGTGATTGTGTCCTATTTCAATTTCCTTATGAATAAAGTACTATGGACAGCGCGTTGCTAAAACTCTGACCATGTGGAAATAAAATTTATTTGTGGAATGAATCGACTGTTTTCATTTCTCTCATTTAGTACTAAAGATTGGACGTGGTTAGACACACAATCTTTGTGGAAGGAATAATGAGAACGTTTTATGTCGACATTTTGTAGCTTTAACCCCCAGTGTCAACCTTGGTAGCAGTCATCATATTTTTAATCTTTTTGAAAAAAAAATTTCATTCTGCAAATTTTGTCTTTAAGTTGTTGCGAATTTTATGAAGATGGACCAATTCTTGTATTTTTACAGTAATATTAATAGATTTTCAATTCGTTCTAAAACAATATTTATTATAAATTTATAATATGTATTCATGATTTATGTAAATAAGTATAAAAAAGGTAAGTGAGATTAATAAAATAGGATATAAGAGTAATAATTAATACTTAATATTTAATTAAAACAAAAGAATAAACCACCGCTTAACAGAAAAATTAAGATCGGACAAGGGTGGTTTTGAAAGAAGGGCAATATATTCACAAGTTAATTACATTGGTCGCCTTTTCCATTCAAATAGAAAACAAAATTTTGAATGTCGTTATGCTCTCACTTTCTCAACGTTAGTTTTTTCCCGAAATACTAACGTTACAACAATCTCCCGCCTCATCTTCTTCTCTCTCTTTTGTCCGTCGCTGCAACACCGATCACCACCATCCTCCTTCGGCTTCTTCATCGCTTCTTCCAATTCCGAATCCCGACCCCCAACTCAAGTACTTTATCCCTTCACCGTCTGAACACGCGAAGCTGCCGTCTCAATAACTCGTTTACAAGGTTTCTTTCTACTTCGTCCTTTTTCTATTTTTCATCTCTCGTCGAGTGTAATTCTGAATATCTCAGAGAATCTAACAACCAATTATAATTCTGTGCAAAATTACACGAATAATGGGGTCTTTATGGTTTTCTTTTTTCTGTAGCACAGCAGTACAGTGATCAGTGATTTATCGATTACTCATATTCTATATGGATTATGGAACCAGACCCACCTCCGCCCCGTACAAGAAAGGTCTGCGTTTCGTCTTCAGTCGCATGCGATTAAGCACTTCAGTTAGTCTTACTGTCTGAGTTTTGGGATTTCTCTGGTAAAATATACTCCCTCGAAGAACGCTAAGAGTCATACCGATTCCAAGAAAAACGTACTTTTAAAATTTCAACCATCAATTTGTATTCGCACTGAATTTTACTATTTCTCAATCGTAAAATTGAATTTAACTTCGCAGATGGTCGCGATGATGAAGAATCACAACCACCCCCGACTCGCAGATTTTTCGTATCTCTCCCTTTCTCTTCTATTTACTTATTATAATTTGCATCTCACTGGCTTCAAATATATGTAATGTTGTCATCGATAATTTTTTCTTGGTCAAGACATATATTTATAATTGTAACCGCAGTTATATAATTACAATTGCATGGATTATTTCCTGAATGGTTGCTGGTTTTTGGTTAGAACATGAACTGTTCTTGATTTAGT
>JAPKLW010000298.1:139165-152040 GCA_026898455.1 Plectranthus barbatus
AAAACCTAGATTATTAACTAGTGATTATCTCCTCTCGGTCTCAAAAACACAAGTTAATCAATCTCAATAAAAATCTAGATTTTCCTACAATTGAAATCTTCGTGGTCAGACAGATAATCAAAAGTATTAAACTCTTACTTCCTATTATCGATTTTCACCTTTCGGTCCTTCAATCAATAACTAAAACCTATTCCAATTTTAATCTCTCGATCCTTCAACTGAAAATAGATTTGAAATAAAATCAAAGAGTTTAAACCAATAAAAGGGTTTGAATTATTGAATCAAAACATGTATCACAGATGAAGAAACCCTAGAACCTGTTTAGGGTTCTAGCCTAACATATTAAAGATAAACATTGCAAGGAATAGTAAAGATTGCATTAAAAAGTAAAGGTTCAACAAAAAGCAAAGAGGAATTCTAAAGAAAACAGAAAATAAAGGTGTAAAAACTGTAAAGGGGAAAAAGGGTTAAAAGCTTAAAGGATAATAATTCTGAGCTATTCAAGAGTTTATATAGTAGTAGGGTTGAGGCCTGCTAGGGATATCTTCAAAAGGTATGATTTATTGCTTCTATATTGATGTATATCTTGTTCCCCAAGCAATCCTCGCCCAAAATATGTGAAAATCTCGCCAAATCTCGCCTAAGGCCGAGATGGAATCTTCTGTCTCGGTCGAGATGTCTTCCATTTTGGTCGAAACAGAGACGTTTTCGCCACTTCCGACCCTTCTGCGCAGTCTCACAGTTTTGGCCATAAATTTCACATCCGAACTCCGATTGATCCGATTCTAGTTGCAATGGAAAGCTAATTCAAAGATCTTTCAATTGACATGCTCCATTAGCTCTGATTCCATCGGTGGAAGAAGTTGTGACTGTTCCTTTGAACATCTGCTGCTTTCGGTACGGGTTTCCATTGGATTTGGCCTAATACCTGCGAAATCTTACCATGGCAAGCATAATACCCTCTAATATACACTCATGCTCAATTTATTCAAGAAAATAAACTAAAATGCATAAAACAAAAGAAAAACAAAGCGATAAGTGAGTAGAAAAACGAGCTTATCATCGCTCTAATTTGATTGATTTCAATCGAGAATTATTATCCCATTAAGGGGAAGATCATTTAGAGTAGGTCGAGTGTAGAAGAAGCACAGTTCGGAGCATTGTTAGATAGACAAACTTTGTAAACTCAGAACAACTGCATCTTCTCATCGACTTAGATAGACTTAGAGGTATAGTTTTGACAACATCAAAAAGGGGGAAAATTTTAGGTGTTGATGTAGAAATCCCACCTTAATTTGATGTTTTGATGTGTCAAAACAATATACAAAAGTCTAGGCCTTAGAGTTATTACCTCATGTAATCCTTGTATAGGATGATCGAGTTGTAATAGTCTAGGAGAAGAGAACTGTCAAAACTGTGGAACAGTTTTGAAGAAGAAGCCATCCAGACTTGATAAATGTCAACCATAAAGGACGAAGAAAATAGAGCAGAGTAACGGTTACGAAAAACTGCGCAAACAATTTTTCATGTCAAGGTTTATATATCAAAGAAAACTGTGGACACAGTTTTCACAGAGAAACTGTCGAGAGGCGCTCACAGTTTCAGACTAGGACAATTTCGCATCAAGGAATGCGTAAATAGCAAGATGCCGATCAGTCGCAGAAGAACATTGAAGAAGTCAATGATAAAAGACAGACAGACGCTCAGTTGTGACTGGCGTACAACGTTGTTCGGCGTCTGACACATGAAGTACAAACTGACCTACAAAAGCAGGACAGTACCGCAGAAAAGGCAGAAGTGCAGGCTACTTTTTAGAGAAGGATGGACTCTGATTGAACATCCTTCAAATTGTCTCTACCGGCTATTTTCTCTTCTACAACTATAAATAGTAGGAGCAATAGAGACAAAACAACCTTCGAAACATTTATCCTTGCCATCACTGTGCCGAATTTAAAACTCAAGCATTAAAAGCTCTCAAGCAAGAAGGCATTAACTTCGTGGTTCATTTATTGAACACGAGGCATTATTGCTTAAAGAATCCTTCGAGATTCTCCGTGTGACCTTGCGTACACGAGGATTAAGTCTTCTGACTTAATCTACGTTCTTGGTGTTCCTACTTTTCGAGTAAGAACACAGCAGCCTAATCTTCTGAGAGAAGAGAAGGTTATTGCGGGCAACTGTCGACCATTGCTCGTTCTGGGAAGAACTCAACCATCCGATGTACCGTAGAAGGAAAAGGGAGGTTTGTCCTCAGTCCATCTTCGACGATTGCCAGTTCACAGGATAGACGTAGAGCCTTTGATGGATTGAAGAAGGAGTGAAGTACAACTCCCTGGGCGAGTGATCCATTGTGTTGTGGACGGAGGTCTATACAGAAATTGGCTATAGATCGTGAGGACTATATCTTCATAACTTAGTGAATTTTTGGATCAGATATCTGAAGAGTGGACGTAGGACTTAAGGCTCCGAACCACTATAAATATCCTGTCTTGTTTATAGTTTTACTTACTTTACGCATCTTACAGTTTTCAATTATATCTTGAAACCTTCAACACTTGTCTGGAAGTGTTGAAGTGTATAACTGTCAACTGCTTATAACTGTAAAACTGTTAACCTAAAACTGCTGGCTAACACAAACTGTGTTTTTAAAAATGTCACATAAAAATTGAGTTAAAAAGAAACTGAACTGCCGCGTTTTAGAGTGTAATTAACTGTCTTAATACTTCCGCTGCACATTATACGTACTCTGACTGGGACCAACAATTAGTTTGACGTAATTGGGTGGTCTCAAGTTCAATTACTAAAAATGAATGTATTAGGTCAGTTTTATGTTATACTCCACCAGTTGGAAGTCAATTTCAAATGATAAGAGAAGAAGCAAGCAATTGAGCACATAAATAAAGTAGAAAATGACACAAAGATTTTTATAGTGGTTCAGGATTCAATTGTCCCTACGTCCACTATTTGTTCTCCACGAAAAAAAATCACTATCACTAATTGTTTATATATTACAACTATTGATCTTCTCCAACGAGATCTTTCAACTGACTCTGGTCGCAAGACGTGATAGTTGGTTGAGCTCTTTCTTCTGCTTCCTCGGTTGATTTTCTCTGTTCATCTCTTGAACTGGTTGGCACCTTCAGCGCTTCTACCTGATATGGCTTTGAGTCTTTCACACACAATGTCGGTCAAAGTTATAAATCTTCTCAAGTGAACTTAGAAGAGATTGAAACCTGGTTGTCTTCAATCTCGGTCTCCGATAAGCTTTTTCTATCATATAACTACAAGCATCATACTAAGATGCACAGTTGTCTCAAGTGCATATCACTCGGAAAACTTTTAGGAGAACTTTTTGAGGAAGAAAATATTTTTATCTATCTTTATCTCTTTTGTTTCATCCTTCTCTTGTTACAACTCACTTTTTCATTAACTCTCACTTATTTCTTCTATCTCTGCAGGTGTTTATAGTCTCTTCTTGAAATATATCTAATGCAATTTGAATTTAGACACACTATTTCCTTTTGCAGATTTATGTTAGTACGACTCTGCTATTTGTCCTTCCAACGGTCTTAATGTGAGACTACTGATTTGATAGAACTCATCAACTAATCCTCCGTAAGCTGAGCTCATGTCTTCTTGCTTCAGCTACCAGTTCTTTTGAAATGCCAGCTTAACTCTTCTCAACTAATCAGTCCTCCTATCAACCAGTTGGCTCTTCTCTTGACTAGTCACTCTTTTATCTACCAGTTTCTCTTCTCTCACAACTGCATCTTCCATTGTGGATGATCTTGATTTCTTTAGATCAAATCTTCCAATCTTCAAATTGTCGGCTGACCGGCATAAACTATTATACTTAATGAACTTATACATTCATTTCCAAGATCAGTTCTCTACATTCATCAATTGACTGATGATTTCTCACATTTAACAAAATGCTATAATTCCTAATATTATATTTCATGGAAATATATAATTACTCCTATCAAAAGTATAACCCCCAATCTAAAATAATCATACTCCCTCCGTCCCAAGTAAATTGTCTATATTTCCTTTTTCGTCTGTCCCACAATATTAGTCCACTTTCCTAAAATAGTAAATTTTCTACACTCATCAATAAAATATTCATCCCACTAACTCTCACTACCACTCACATGCATTGGTTATCGTGCCCGGTCAAATGTGGACAATTTAACCGGGACGGAGGGAGTAATTTTTTTATAAACTCAAATCAACATAATATTAGCTTTATTTACTTTTGTTTGTTTGTTTGCTATAATCTGAATTCTTATTCCTTTCTAATTATATACAACTTGGCACATAATTAAAATTTTTAAAAGTAGTTTGATTCTTGAAGTTTGTAGAGTATTATAAAATCATGCATTAAGTTAATTTTTATGTCACCTATTCATTAAAATAATCATAATTATAAATAAAAATATTATTTCTGATTATTTTCTTGGTTGTTAGAAATGAGGTTCTATGATTTTTGTGTAAAAAAAGACTTTCAGGTCAACTTGTATTTGCGGGTGACTCTCTCTCCTCTCTCCTTTAAAAACAAAGGGTAGATCTGAGGTAGCTGCAGAGAAGAAATGGCGGATGCAGCAGTGGAGTTCCTGCTCAATAACCTGAAGGATCTACTGATTTATCACGCGCATTTGATCAGCGACACAAAGAGCAATATTGAAGATCTTGAACAAAATCTTCGCGTGTTCAGAGCTTTTCTGAGGGACTCAGTGAAGAAGCGGAGAAAGGATGAAGGCATCCAAATGTTGGTGCGGAACATTCGCGACGTTGTCTACGAAGTCGAAGACATCATCGACGCTTTCGTCACCCAAGCGACGGAGATCAGGGCCCAGAATTACTTCAAGAGAGCTTTCAAATCTCCGGTCAATCTCCACAGCATCGGCAGAAAGGTGGAGGCCGTCAAAAAGAAGGTGGAGCAGGGCAGAGTTGATTTCGCCCTCCTCAGCGTCACTGATGAAGACAAATATGAACAACCTGAGGTCCACTCTCAACATTTTCTCCTCTTCCATTAAAATGCGTATTTTACTATCTGGTCAAGTTTATCAATTTATTTTCATTTTTTTGGCTTTCCCAATTCTTCTTAATTTGTGATCTGTTGCTAAAATTGTTGAACATGAGCAGGGCTGATTTAGATTTGGGTTAGATTTTTGGCTCTTTCAGGCCTTATTTCATTTTTTATTTTTTTTTTTGATTTGGGTGTAACGGGGGGCATTTGCTTTAGAGGAAATATATTAAAATAACCATTTTAACTATCCAAAAATTCACTATTATATACTCAATTAACCAAATTTAAATAAATGAACTTAAATATCTCTATTATTGATGGGGTTTACAATTTTATCAATCATTAAAACAATCGTATCCTCCTTGTTACTGAAAATTGTTATTAAAAAATAAATTTAATTAATTACACCTAACATTATTTTTACTTTGACTATTAATTTATAAAATAGATAAATTTTTTTAGAATAAATAGATTTTACAATTCTTGTTTTGTTTCTATTTGGGATTAATTTTTTTAGAAATAAATATATATAAAATTAAAAGTGCGACTTAAAATTTTAGAAGAAAAATGTAGTATTAAACAAGATTTAGAAACAAAAAACAGTCATTTGTGATATGTATGTTGGTCATTTGATTTTTTTTTTTATCATTCACATCTTAGAATTTTATAAATAAATATAAAATTAAATTAGATTAAAAGAAATTAAATGCAACCTTTCGCGCTTTGACAATTTGCAATTTGTTTTTGTTTTTTTTTCATTTTTGACCAATGAAGTCTTTTATATAGAAAATTGAAAAAATGATTTGCAGCCCTGGTTCTGAATTTGAATAATTGCATTCACAAATGAATTTGATACTTCACATTTGCAATTCAGCCACAAATATACTAATTATTAATTGTGTTTGCGATAAGTCATTGGTGATATTTACAATAATATCAAAATTAAATGGTTTTGATTCTATTAATATAAATAATCTTAATTGTAATTATCAATAATAATAAAAAAAAAAAACATGAATGCAAGACACAAATACAAATTGGTAGATTTTTGCACTTTCTTTTAACTAATTCTGCGATTATATATAAAAGTGGGTATTTTAGGAATATGGTCATTATTTGAATGTAATAATAAAAGTGGCTATTTAAGATTTTTATATAGTAAAAATAATTATTTAAGGTTCTTTGGTTTATATATAAAAAATCACTACGAATTTGAAAATAAAGGGAATGAGTATACATTAATTAATTCCACTCTAGTGTTTGATTTATAAGTTAGAGTTTTGGAATCCTTAATTTTGATATCTAGGATGACTTTATAGGTTTAGAAATGTATGAAAATACTTAAAAAATAAAGACCTTGAAAATAAATATTACTCCCTCCGTCCCGGTGAAGTAGTCCCTTTTCTTTTCGGCACGAGAATTAAGGGTTGTGAGTGTAGTGGAATTAATATTTTATTGGTGAGTGTGAAAAAGGTTGCCATTTTAGGAAAATGGGACTATTCTATGGGACAAACAAAAAAGGAAAGTGGGACTACTTCAATGGGACGGAGGGAGTATAAACTATATTTGATTATTCACTAAAAATAATAAAATTAAAAATAATTATAAGATCATAAATGAAAAGTTAAAATTATTAAAAATTAACATTGAATCATAATTTTAAAAAATTTAAAAAAATAACAAAATGAGGAATAATTAGTATAATATTATTATAAAATAGTTTATTTTCTAGACATTTTAAAAAAATTAAAATTATAATATTTTAATTAGAAGAGTATCATAAATATAATAATTTTAAAATATATTAATAATTTTAATGATAAATGCTATTTTGTTTATAAATATTTTACATTTTATAACAATAATATATAATTATTATAATGTCTTTGGTTAATATGATCATTATAAAAAATGTCAAGTATTTAAAATAATGATTTAAAAAATAAATAATTAACTATAAATTAATATGAAATAAGTAATAAATAATTAATTTTGGTGATTTGATTTGGAAATGACAATGAAACTCAGTATTTTGAAAATGTTTAGGAATTTTCAAATATTTAAGTATCATTCTCATTTCTCTATTTTTTACCCTTCAAGCAAATGATGGATTTTGAAATCGTTGATTGTCATTTCCATTTCAATAAATCTCAAATTCCTAATGATGCGAAACGTTAGAAAAATATTCAAATATTGACTTAAAGTATCTCGAATTAGCATTTTAAGCTTATGTGAAATTCTTATTTTTCATATCAATTCTATTTGAGTTTTATTTTGGGTATCTTAAAGCTTTGTGTTGGATTCAGATCGAATCGAATAAAAATTTATATTTCTAACCCCTATTAAATTAATTTGTAGTAATTTATTTAGAAATAATAAAAAGCTCAAATCGTAAATATAATAAATATAGTGGTGATATAAAAAATTAATGAGAGAGAGTATTTTAGAGAATATTCTTTTAAGTTCATGTTTAGTATAAACTAGATTTACACCCGCGCGTTGCGCGAATAAATATTATTTATAATAATATATAAATAGTTTTATTCAAAAATATCATGATAAATAAATATTATCAATAGTTTTATTCATTTTAACAACTTAATATCTAACATTTATAAAATTATAAATATTAATAAATAGAAATTATGAATTAAAATGCACTAATTCCTCCAAATAATATGAATCCAAAATTAAAATAACAAAATGAGAATCATGGTATTAAAATTGCATTGCAAACATGTTGTTTTGATTTTCATTTCACATGACTTTTGCAATTTAGAAATTCTAAGCTTGATTTGCTAAATAATTATATTAAAATAAAATTTAATAAAAATAATATCAAATATTTTTTTCAAAAAATTATTTTATTTCAACAATGCACACATTTTTTAATATATTACATAGATTATCATGTTCAAATTATTAAGTAATAATGGTAAAAATATCATTAATTTATTTAATATTTTTTATTTTAATATGTACACGTTTTTTAAAAATTTTGGAGGGAAAAGTTGCTATTCCTTTAGTATATTATATAAATTGTTGGACATGAATAATTATTTGATATGACAATTACTGTTTTATGTGGAATGTGGAATAATTTTCTTCAATTTTTGGTGTACTAGATTTTGATTATTAATAGTAACTTCTTTTAAAAGCAGCTGGTTGAACTCTTTTCTGAAAATTCTTGAAACAGGTTAGGCCCCCGAGGCTGAAAGATGTGATAGGTTTCGTGGATGTGATTGAGACGTTAATAAAGCAGCTGACTACCGAAACCGAGTATTTTGATGTGATTTCCCTTATTGGCATGTTTGGGCTGGGCAAGACGACGCTGGCATGGAAGATTTTCAATGATCCACAAATTCTCTACGAGTTCCCTATTCGTATATGGCTCTCTGTCTCACAACAGTTCTCAAACAAGGACATCTTCCTAGCCATTCTCGAAAAGTTCACCACTCTAACCGATGAGTTACGGCGGAAAGATGAACAGGTTTTATGTCAAATGGTTGCTGACTATCTTGAAAATGGGAAGTTCCTGATCGTCATGGATGATGTCTGGTATACTAGCGATTGGGACAGACTCAAAGCAGCTCTACCAGCAAAAAACAAGAAGGGGAAAGTCCTGATCACGAGTCGTGAAGAGAATTTGGGCACGTATGCTAGTCGCCCCAGGACTTTCCACAAGTTGCGTTTCTTCAAGCCAGAAGAAAGTTGGGAGCTGCTATGCTTAGAGGCACTCGGCCAACTGGACTGCCCTGCTGATTTGAAAAATGTTGGGCAACTAATTGCAACAGATTGTAAAGGGCTGCCATTGGCAATAGTTGTCATAGGAGGCATCCTTGCCACCAAGTATTCAGCAACAGATATAGGTGCTACCAAAAGGGCCTGGGATAAAGTGTCCCAGCGGGTGAGCATGTATTATAATGAGGACCCGCAAAATCGTATGAACAAGTTTATAACTTTGAGTTATGACAAACTGCCTTACCATTTGAGAGCCTGTTTTCTCTATTTGGGGTTGTTTCCTGAAGATTACGAAATCCCAGTGTCCAAGTTGATCCGGATGTGGATTGGAGAGGGATTCGTCCAACACAGCAAAGAGTACAGCTTGGAGGAGACTGCAGAAAAGTATTTGGAGGATCTCATCAACAGAAACTTGGTTAGAATTGAAAAGATTAAGCCAGATGGTAAGGTTAAGACCTGTCGGATTCATGACACCTTGCGGGACTTCTGCAGAAATGAAGCTGGAAATGAAAAGGAGAATTTTTTTGAGGAGATTAAGTCCAGTAATGGGGATTTTACACCTCCAATAGCCGACATACAAAAGTACCGTCGGCTATCCATTCATTCAAATTGCTTGGACTTTCTCTCTAAAAAACCCTTCGGCCCTCATGTCCGCTCATTTGTTAGTATTCCCAAGGATGATCATATCTTGCCATCAACCGACAGTTCCGCCATTCCTGCAGCTTTCAAATTGGTCAGAGTTTTAGATGTCAAACCCATCAAATTCACCAGGATTCCCACTGATATGTACCAATTGGTTCATTTGAGGTTTATCACCTTGTCCTTCGAATTGAAGACTCTTCCGGAAAAATTCAGCAAACTGTGGAACGTGCAAACTCTTATAGTAGATACAACGTCTCGTACGCTTGATGTTAAAGCAGATATCTGGAAAATGAAGCAGTTAAGACATTTCAAAACAAATGCGTCTGCCTCATTGCCCAAGCCAAGTAGTCAAAGTGAACATGGTGTCGAGCTTCAAACACTTGGGAAGATTTCAGCAGAGAGTTGCACGGCCGAGATTTTGCATCAGGCCTCTAACTTGAAGAAGCTGGGCATCCGTGGGCGACTGGCCTTGCTTTTGGAAGGAAAGATTGGGTCTTTCAATAGTTTGGTGAAGATGAGGAATCTTGAAAAGCTGGAACTGATAAACGATGTACATCCAGATCCACTTGAACACGGCCAATTGCTCGTGCTTCCTCAACCCTATCAATTCCCATCCACACTTAGGAGCCTCACACTATGCGCAACTCTTCTCAAATGGAGTTACATGTCTACACTAGGATTGCTGGAGAACCTCGAGGCGCTCAAGCTAAAGGATAGGGCGTTTATGGGGAGGACCTGGGAGGGTGTTGATGGTCGTTTCCGTCGTCTTGAATTCCTGCACATTGATCACACAGACTTAGTTATTTGGGAGGCTTCATCACATCATTTCCCGAGACTCAAAGGCCTTGTGCTACGAAACTGTGAGAGTCTTGCTGGAATCCCAGAAGAGCTGGCCGACATACAAAGCCTCCAAATGCTAGACTTGTACGTCTGTAGATCTGCAGCCGCCTCGGCCAGGAAAATTCACGAGGCAAAGAAAAACAAAGGCAGTGCATTGAAGTTCTCCATTTTCCCCGCTAATGAATGATCGACCTTCACATTTCTTGACTGGTAAGTTTTGCTTCAAAGCATCACAACAGTGTTATATTAATCTCTGATTTTCAGTTTTATTTTGCCTCATTTCACAGTTTAATCTTCTTGTCCAGCAGAGTTTTGCCAAAACCTTCATCTCTTGCGTACCAGAATTGTCAACCGGTGTTGTTTGCACGCGTCTTGCTTCGAATAAACACAGCATTTGATTGTCTTCATTATGCTGAACTTGCGAATAAATGCAGTGCTATGTGCCTATGTTGAGTGTTTCCCCTATGCATCTGTCTTTGTTGTAAGTCTGATAATTATCTTTAAACCTTATTGTATTTTCATTGAAGTTGTGATCATTCCTCCTTGAGTCCATGCTTGATTTTGGAATGAATTGAATCATCATCTTACTTCACTTAAAAGAAAAATAGTTAGTTAACAAAGAAATAATGAGTGGTCATTATCAGTAGGTGCATACATCTGAGCTACATGAGAAAATTAAAATCTAAACAAAATTATCATGATGGTGTATGAGGTATGTATAGATTTTAAGAAATTAAATGAAATACACCCCATTTGGAAATAGGAACATCACTCTTTATTTGAAGATGTTAGATTATATCCAATAGTTTCTGTAATTTTCTCAAGGAAGTTTAGAAACTTTATATCAAGAAAATGGATTCTACACAGAGGTCATTCATAGCAATACCTGGAAGGATTTTGGCTCTGTAAAGGGCCCCTCTTACAAACTGCTAAATTGGGGCACATCTAACTAAAGAAGACCATCTTCTGACTCTCCATTCTATCAGTACCCGAGACCGATAAGCCATCGTGGAAAATATGAATAGATGCAAAGCATTAGCGCCCGGAGGACACTCCAAGGCTGCTTCTAGAACCCGATGGTGCACGCCATAGGAGTCGACTGAATCTCCACCTTTGTGATCATGGCCAGCTAGACAGACTTTTACGCACTTGTATCTGTGTATAACTTCCATCACTTCGTCATAATTCCACAACAGCGATTCAATGGATGATGCACCCGCGTCTAGAGGTAGATGGCAGCTTATTATCACATTCTACTTCAACTCTGTAGCATCCACAAGAACATTTTCCAACCATTCCATCTGTTTTTTCCCAACTGCTCCATTGAACATCAGGAACCTTCTCTCCGCCCCAACTAGTCCATTTGGACTATTTTTATCTGAATTCGGGTTTCTCTCTCTGAGAAAGTTCACAGCTTTTACTGTATTCGGATGATCCTGAGGCCAGCTTATAGCACTGATATCATAGCCATCAAGAACTACAAATCGAACTTCGGGTATTGGAGAAAAATCATAATAGGCATGGCCATCATGACCAGCAATGTTCAACAACGGAAGTAGCTTTTCACGAGGGAGATTATAGAGACAATGATTCCCAATCATGTGATACACAGGGCCATCAAAAGCATTGAACTCATCGATCACTTTCTGAATAGCAGTTAGAGAATGCTCTTTTGGGCAGAAACCATCAATGGTGTCCCCGAAATTAATGACAAACTTCACCTTCTTCTCATTCCAATGCTGCACAGCTCTTTGCAACACACGCAGGCTATGCCGGTAATAACGAGGCACACCTAGAAATGACTGACCAAAAGAAATAAGAGGCTGCTTCTCTTGTGCATGAACAATACTATTTCCATAACTCATCGAGGGGAGAAACTCCAATCCTAGTAAAATGAAGAAAATCCAAATTATTGCTCAGTCCCCTTTTCAGATCAAAAGCATGTTGGTAATGGAAAAATAAAACAAGTTGATTACGTGCATAAATAATATATCAACTACCAGTTGGTAATGGATATTCTGAATCAAAATCAGTGGAGATCAGCACTAAGAATCATGTTTCAGAGCTGTAAAGATCAACGGCAAGGAAAATGGATCGGTCGGCAAGTATCAAACAACCGCACAATCAGGTCCAGGCCCACATCTTGACTAATAATATCGAAATTGCCGCCGATCATCTACTGAAATACCGGACCGACACGCAGAATAAACACAACAAAAATTAAAAATCATAACATCGAAGAGAGCTCCAACTACAGGGAACAAAAACAAGGTAAGAATGCATACAAAATACAGTTCATACGTATACAGTGTGATAAACCTAGCAAGTAAAATTGGTATATGCATCCACACTAGAGAAGAAATTCATTACCTATGCGGAGAAATGTAATGCTCCAATGATGTTTCGCGCCAAGAAACGGGAGCGGCGAAGAGGGAGAGATTAGTAAAGGTCCGAGACTTAAACGACGTCGTAATATTATGATTTGGTCTTCCTCTACCCTCTTTGAATTCAGTCGGTCAAAATTAATTCTTTGTGGAACTCGCGCTGCTGGACGTTGATTTCGATCGAGAAAGTGGAAATTTTGTTAAGTGTTTTGTTTTTTTAAATGATAAAAGGAGAGAGT
>JAPKLW010000298.1:152050-171033 GCA_026898455.1 Plectranthus barbatus
TTAAGTGTTTTGTTTTTTTAAATGATAAAAGGAGAGAGTATTATTATATATATATATATATATATATATATATATATAATCACAACAAAAAAAATCCTCCCAAAATATTTTTCTAAAAATAATTTTCTTATTCCGAGTGAGAAATTCTCCCATTTCATAGTTTTGCTCTTCGGGCAATTTCTCCACGATGAAGGTTGTTCGAGATGGATAGTTTGGAGATTAACCTCGTAGCAACTTCTTGAGGCGAGTTGGTCCCCTTTGATTGTTCAAACTCCCCAGGAAGTTAGGAATTTGATCATCTGATGATACGAGGACGGTACGACTTTCATAGCATAAATCCATGGCCGACCGATCAGAACATTGTATGTCGAAGGGGCGTCGACCACTTGGAATCGAGTTGATAAATTCAGTCCCTCGGCGAAGACTCGTAGTGTAATTTCCCCGAGGAAATTTAATTTTTCTCTACTGAACCCAACAAGAGTAATTGGGTTGTCGGTTATTTCTTTTGTGGACATCCAATTTCCTCGAAGAGTTTTAAGGAATATGATGTTGGAGAAGCTCCGGTGTCAACGGGGATTCTCTTGACCTGGCAGTTTGCAATCATTAGGGTGATGGCAAATGCATCATCATGTGGATGACGAGCTTCATTTTCATCCTCGGCTCCGAAATAGATTTTGAAGGGAGATGCTTCAAATTGATGCGTGGGTTGATTTCTCATATCTTGGCAGTTTCTTTTTGCTGCATTTCGGGAGGATCCGGTCATCAAGGAGCCCCCAGTGAGGACGTTGATGATGATGGGTTTTGTATACTGAAAGCATTTATTTTAATGAGTATACAACGGTTTATTTCTCCTATCTGTTAAACAAACTGCATGTATGAACAAAAGTATCCTCTTGTCTCATCGATAGGGATGATCTTGCTGCGTGTAGTAAGATCGCAGAAGACAGTATGATCACTTGACCTAGTGAGACATAAACATAATCACAGCCGAGACAGCGTATGAGGATACGACTGTCCGGATGGCTGCGGCATTGTCGGAATAAGTAGCTTGTCTTGGTTACTTGATATGCCGGTACGCAAGAGGTGGCGTATTGATGGACCGTTGAGATGTATTCGTCTGTCTGACATCAGCGAATACAAGATCTCGTTTTGATTGAAGTCCAAACCCTAACGAAGGTTCAGGGGTTTGCACGGATTGACTGTTGCTTTGACTTGCCATGGTGGAGAGCCAACACAGCGCGCTCGTATATCCGCATCTTGGGTAACAGCGGTTCGTGTAGTACTGCCTGAGACTGGGTTTAGGTATCCATATCCGAGTAATAGGATGGGGACATTCCCTGAGGAGCTCAATAACATTCATCGTGCCAAAGTCCTGCAGGCTGATTAAGTTCAGGCACGAGTGATAAGGTTTGAGTGGTACTACTCAGGAATTATAAGATATTAATTAATTGTAGCTAGAGCTTGTCAGAGGCTCCGATTAATTAATGAATATCCGGTAACCTTAAATATGGGGATTCTCAATTAATGCAGCCCGTTCTCACAACGTGGTAATAAAGGGGTAGGTCAGTATTAATTCTGTGGTGAAAAAGAATTAATATTAATTAATCAATTGTGTCCTGGGTTGTGGACATGAGAATTAATTAATTTATAGGCCCACTTTATTATTTGCATTAGGTCCCAGGTCTGGCCCAATTAAATATGCTGAATTGAGCCCAAAAAGGCCCATTAGGGATAAAACCCTAGGTCTATAAATAGACAGCTCTCTCTCATAAGTTGTAACATAGTTGAAACACACTAAACCCTAGTGAGAGAGAGTGGGCGCCGTTTTTGAGAGAAGGGAGGAGAATTTCGATTCTGGTCCTGCTCAGAATACAGATATGTGGAATCCTCACCAGTAGCAGATTTGATCAGCATTGGGATACAGATCTGAAGATCTAATCTGGAGAACAAACAGATTTCTTTTCTTTGTTCTTAATTTCGAATTTACTCTTGAAATTAGATCTCTAATTTCTACTTCCGCACATAAATTCGAATTGCGTGGTTGAATTGGAGTTTGGAATTCAAACGCAAAAGATCGGATCAGAGACGACGGAATAACGGTAAATATTCAGATCCACAATATTCCGCATTAAATTCATAGGAGCATGCTATGAATTATTATGTATTTAATTATGCACAATATCCATAGATCGATCCGGTTCAGTTTGGTTTTGGTGATTCGGTTCACGGGAAAACCCTACAGATGACTCTTTGGATCTCCGGCTACCGAGGCTTCTCGGGTAAAGGTTGATGGTTAGCTCCCGTGGCCAGGGTCTGTTTTTTGGAGCCTCCCGGCCATTCCTCCTGTTCCTCGTCCAAACCTTCCCTTTTTTGGCTGGTCTCGGATAGGAGAGAAGTCCTTCGGCCAGAAGTCGACCGACTTCTTTTTTTAAATCTCGACAGTCATCAGTTTGATGACCGTGGTCTTGGTGAAATTCTCAATATAGGGACATATCCCTTTGCTCCGGCCTTGTGAACATTTTCTTACGCCAGTGGATCTCGTTGCTTATCTTGTGCATTTCCCGAACTGCAGTTTGGAGGGGTATCTTTTGTTCTTCTTGGGGCGTGTTTGATACCACTTTAATCATCCACGGAGTCTGTAAAATTTGAACAATGATGCACACATAGAAAACAACACGCTCGAGAATGGAAGCTGGAGAAGAAATGTCATCGTAACTTTGTTCGATGAAAAAGAACAAGAGAAAATTGTTGCTATGCTTTTGAGCAGTAAACCCAGGCCAAATTAGAGAATTTGGAAGTTTACACCAAATGGGAAATCACGGTGAAGTTGGTATACAAGGTAGCGATTGGAGAAGCATCAAATCTTAACAAAAAAAGAGTTGGTACAAGTATAGGGAACAAAGAATGGTCTAGAATGTGGAAGATTAATGTGTACCCCAGAGTGAGAAAATTCCTTTGGAGAATGTGTACTAATACACTCCCTACGAGAGAGAACTTGTATCTAAGAGGAGCTATTAGTGATCCGCTATGCCCAAGGAGTGGAGAGGTGGTGGAGACACAAAAACACGCAATTCCGAAGTATGAAAGAGCCTCCATTTTGTGGAAAAAAAAACAGTGCTCAAGATAGATGTGTCACAATGGAAGTAATAAAACCTCCGAGCAATAGTGTGGGAGTTGCTAGACACCAAACTAAAGGAATTTGCTGAACTTTTTATTGTCACAATTTGGAAAATTTGGAATGCAAGAAATAAATGGGTGTTTGAGAATATTGAGATCAATGAATGGAAAATGTTGGAAAGAGCAAGAAGATGGATAAATATCGAATGCGACAGATGGAAGGGAGGGACGAGAAAAATAAGACAACAACAAAGGAGAGGTGGAGGAGACACTGAAAATGAATTTTGACTTTGCAATAGTATCTGAAAAGGTTATTGGCATTGGTTATGTCATTAGAGACGAACAAGGCAAGATAAAGTTAACGGGATGAGTGCAAACAAAAGCAATGAGGAGTAGTACTCTGCTTGAAGGAGTGGCAGTTGTATATGCCTTGAGAATGGTATAACAACATGGGATTAGAATTGAGCAAGTGGAGAGTGATAATCAGACATGATAGAAGGCATTAAAGGTAAAAGGGAAGTCCCAGTAGATCGTGATTCATTGTGAAAGATATTAAAAGGTTGGCGTTGGAGGTGGAGTGTGAATCCTTCGAGACTATTCTTAGAGAGGCTAACGCAGTGGTGCATCATGCAGCAAGACTTCCTGATTTCGTGAGTTTAAATCACGACCTTATCCTATTCAGTCAATTCCTTCAAAATGATGTACAAGGCGTGAACAATTGTATGAACATTTAAGTACTATTTTCAAGGTTGATTTCTAAAAAAAAAAATGTTATCGCCATCTTATTCTCGCCAAAGGTTTCCAAAACCATCTCTTACATTTAAAAAAAAAAACACACACACACACAACAAAATCATTATTGTTACTTTCTACCTATAAGGAAATCTGCTACATTGCTCAATATTAATATATTGTATAGTATTTGTGTGAATATAATAATCAACTTTAAAATACTAGATGTCATTTAATATGATTATCTTTTGTAGGCTTGTGGATAAGTTGGTGTTCTTTTTATTACATTTGTATAACTCAAATTGAGTATTTTTATCGAAAGTTTTGAGATGGAAATGAAAAACAGATAAAAATGCTATTTAAAAAAAAAAAAAAAAGTAGTACTCATTTTTTACAAATAATAGTTTAATACCTTTTTAATAAAAAAAATTTAGTTCGATAATCTTTGAAGAAATGGATTAGGGATGATTCAGTACGATATACCGGATATTTTTCTCCATAATTTATAACTTATCGAAATTTACGGTATGAGGAAAAGTCATACCGTTACCGTACTGAAGTTTTAGTTTGGTATACCGAATTTTTGGTATGGTTTCGATATGAGATAATTTATATACTATTACTTCGGCATATCGGATTCTTGAAATGATTTTAATATGATTTTTACATGACATACTTTATATATCATTTATCTTATCATTCTTTCAATATACCATTAACATACCAAATTTTTTGATATACTTTGATATTTACAATTTTTTTTATTGATATTTATTTAAAAAATATGTTTATATCAATAATATTGTTAGGTGGAAAGAGAAAATATGTTTCATTCTTAATTTATATAATTTTATTTTAATTTATTATTTAAAAATAATAATAAAAACAAAAAAATATTATTATATATTCGATATGGTATGTGCCGGTACACCTTCAATATTAAGATTGTCATACTGTTACCATACCAAAAATTTTCTGTACGATATGATACCTTACAAAAAATTATGATATATCAAAAATTCGATAATTTTAATATTTTTTCGATACGATAATGTTTAGTATTTCGGTATTTTTTCTCATCCCTGAAATGAATCCTTAATAAAAAGCTTCAAGAGTAAAGTACGAAAAGAACTTATTATAAGAATGTCAAATGGTGTGTACTATATCTCACCATATTTTAAAAAATAATCAAAACTTATAATAAAAATATTAATATTAGCTTTGTTTCTTTTTGTTTGTTTGTTTGCAAGAATCTAGATTCTTATTTCTTTCTCCATGTACACAACTTGATCTATAATCAACTTTCAGAAAAATTCGTTTAATTCTCAAAGTTGGTAGAATATTTTACTGGATTCTTATTACTTTCTAAATTTGCACAACAAGGTCTATAATTAATTTTCAGGAAAAGTCGTTCAATTCTTAAAGGTGGTATAATATTTTAAGTTTATTATATAAGAATATTTTTCCAAATTAATTTTTCTTCTTTGTTGGGAATGAGAGAAATATTAATGTTTTTAACATAGTGATGAAAATAGTAATAAAAAAAAAAAAAAACTCTTATTAAAGTCAACTTAAATATTATCTGGCCAGCTCAACATGGGGAGTTGTGAGTAGGGGTGTGCATCACCCGAACCGAACCCGAAAAACCGACCCGATCCGACAAATTCGGGTCGGGTCGGGTCGGGTCGAGTGATAAATATTCGGTTCGGGTCTCGGGTCAAAAAAAATCACCCAAAACTGGTCGGGTCGGGTCGGGTGGCGGGTTAGGGGCTTCGGGTTCACCCGACCCGACCGACAATATTATATAATAATAATATATTTATATTTTATATATACAAAATAAATATAATACATAATATTTTACAATTAAAATTTCCCCAACCCTAAACCTAAACATTCGATAGTCATCTCCTCTCTCTCACTCCCGTTCCCGTCGATTGCATCGCCCACCCTCCTGCCGTCTCCTCTCTCCTCCTGCCGGACCCGCCGCCCTGCACGGCTGCACGCAGCCCTCGCCTGAGTCGCCTCTCTGTCCCCGGCGCACGTCTCCTCTCTCCTCCCGCCGGACCCCATCTGCCTGCGCCCTGCACGGAGCCACGGAGCCGCACGGCGCACGCATCTCCTCTCTCCTCCCGTCGGACCGCCGACCCGCCATCTGCCTGCGCCCTGCACGGAGCCGCACGCAGCCGGCAGCTTCCCGCTTTTGCTGATCTGCTTTTCAACTTAGGGCTGATAATGCAAAAACTAGAAAGAAAATTCGAAAACAGGGGAAAAAAAAATCGGGTAGACCCGACCCACCCGACCGATTTTTGGGTCGGGTGAAGGGTCGGGTGGAAGGGTGAATCGGGTGGGTCTCGGGTCAATGGGATCGGGTTTCGGGTCACTGTCGGGTGGGAATTTTCAGCCCTAGTTGTGAGTTGCTGGAGACTCGATCATCTTCTTCTATTAATTAAAAATAAAGTGTAGAATTGAGGTAGTTGCAGAAGAAAAGAAATGGCGGATGCGGCAGTGGAATCCGTGCTCAATAACTTGAAGGATCTACAAACTTATCACAAGCATTTGATCCGCAACCAAAAGAGATATATTATATATCTTGACCGAGATATTCGTATGCTGAGAGCTTTTCTGAGGGACTTAGAGAGGAACCAGAGAAACGAAGGCATCCAGATTCTGGTGCGGCAGATTCGCGACGTTGTTAGTGAAGTAGAAGATATCATCGATGTTTTCGTCACCCAAGCGACAGAGATCAGCGGCCGCAATTACTTCATCAGATCTCTGAAATCTCCTGTCAATCTCCACAGAATCGGCAGAAAGGTGAAGGACCTCATAGACGAGGTCCAACTCAATTTCGATCAAATCAGCTTCACACTCACTGAAGAAAACAATGAAAAACTTAAGGTAAACTCTCGACATTTTCTCCTATTCCATTAATATTATGCATATTTTATAATCTACAATCATTTGGGGCTTTCTCTTCATGAGTGACGATGTCAACAAAATAATAAATCGAAATTGCAAAAGCTAATTCTACAGAAACATTTCCTAATCATTTAGCTGTTGGATTGCACACATATATACGATAGAGTAAGTTAAGTTAATGTTTCAAAATTCAAAACGATTTCTTGATTTCATTGATCGAATTATGAACTGATTCACACATGGGACCGTCACGAGAGGCCTTTTTTCTCGATTTTTTGGTGAGCTATATTTTGTTTATTAGTTGTAACCTTTTCTAATACACATCTGGTTGAATTCATGTCTTCATGTCCTGAAAATTCTTGAAACAGGATCGACCCCCCAGAGAGAGAAACGTGGTGGGTTTCGTAGACGTGACTACAGCATTGATAAGTCAGCTGACTACAGAAACTGAGTATTTTGATGTGATTTCTCTGATTGGCATGTTTGGGCTGGGCAAGACTACTTTGGCATGGAGAATTTTCAACGATCCACAAATTCTCTATGAGTTCCCAATTCGTATATGGCTTTCTGTCTCACAACAGTTCTCAAACAAGGACATCTTCCTAGCCATTCTCGAAAAGTTCACCCCTCTAACCGACGACTTACAGCGCAACGATGAACAGGTCTTATCTCAAATGGTTGCTGATTATCTTGAAAATGAGAAGTTCCTGATCGTCATGGATGATGTCTGGTTTCCCAGCGATTGGGACAGACTCAAAGCTGCTCTACCAGCAAAAAACAGGAAGGGCAAAGTGCTGATCACGAGTCGTGAAGGGAATTTGGGCACGTATGCTAGTCAACCCAGGCCTCCCCACAAGTTGCGTTTCTTTGAACCGGAAGAAAGTTGTGAGCTGCTTCGCTTAGAGGCATTCGGCCAACGGGACTACCCTCCTGATTTGAGAAATGTAGGACAACGAATTGCAATCAGTTGCCAAGGGCTGCCACTGGCAATAGTAGTCATAGGAGGCATCCTTGCCACCAAGTATTCAACAGCAGATATAAGTGCAACCAGAATGGCGTGGGAGAAAGTGTCCATGCAGGTGAACGCGTATTTAAATGAGGACCCGCAAGATCGCATGAATAAGTTCATATCTTTGAGTTATGACTAACTGCCATACCATTTGAGAACCTGTTTTCTCTATTTGGGGTTGTTTCCTGAAGATTACAAAATTCCAGTGTCCAAGTTGATCCGTATGTGGATTGGAGAGGGATTCGTCCAACAAAACAAAAAGTACAGCTTGGAGGAGACTGCGGAGAAATATTTGGAAGATCTTATCAATAGAAACTTGGTCAGAATCGAGAAGATTAAGCCGGATGGTAAAGTTAAAACATGTCGGATTCCCGAGACCTTGCGTGCTTTTTGCAGAAATGAAGCTGGAAATGAAAGGGCGGATTTTTTTGTAGAAGTCAAGTCCAGTAATGGAGGTTTTACACCTCCAATATCCGAAATACACAAGTATCGTCGGCTGTCCATTCATTCAAACTGTTTAAACTTTTTTTCTTCAAAACCCTTTGGCCCTCATCTCCGCACGTTTGTTTGTATTCCCAAGGATGATTATATCTTGCCACAAGGAGACAGTTCAGCCATCCCCGCAGCTTTCAAATTGGTCAAAGTTTTAGATGTCAAGTCCATTAAATTCACCGAAATTCCCAGTGACATGTACCAGTTGGTTCATTTGAGGTTCATCACCTTGTCCTTCAATTTGAATACTCTTCCTGAGAGATTCAGCAAGCTATGGAACCTACAAACCCTTATAGTAGAAACAACATCTCGTACGCTTGAAGTTAAAGCAAATGTCTGGAAAATGAAGCGGTTAAGACATTTCAAAATAAATGCGTCTGCCTCATTGCCCAAGCCAAGTAGTCAAAGTAAACGTGGTCTCGAGCTTCAAACACTTGGGAAGATTTCAGCAGAGAGTTGCACAGCCGAGATTCTGCATCAGGCCTCTAAATTGAAGAAGCTGGGCATCCGTGGACGACTCGCCTTGCTTTTGGAAGGAAAGATTGGGTCTTTCAATAGTTTGGGGAGGATGGGGAATCTTGAAAAGTTGGAACTGATAAACGATGTACATCCAGATCCACCTTCACAAGGCCAATTGCTTGTGCTTCCTCAACTCGATCAATTCCCATTCACACTTAGGAGCCTCACACTATGCGCAACTCTTTTCAACTGGAGTTACATGTCCACACTAGGATTGCTGGAGAACCTCGAGGCCCTCAAGCTAAAGGATAGGGCGTTTATGGGGAGGACCTGGGAGGGAGTAGATGGTCGTTTCCGTCGTCTTGAATTCCTGCACATTGATCACACAGATTTAGTTGTTTGGCAGGCTGCACCACATCATTTCCCGAGACTCAAAGGCCTTGTGCTGCGGAACTGTGAGGAACTTGTTGGAATCCCAGAAGAGCTGGCTGACATACAAAGCCTCCAAATGTTAGACTTGTACGTCTGTAGATCTGCAGCCGCCTCGGCCAGGAAAATTCACGAGGCAAAGAAAAGCAAAGGCTGTGCATTGAAGCTCTCCATTTTCCCCGCTAATGAATGATCGACCTTCACATTTCTTGACTGGTAAGTTTTGCTTCAAAGTATCACGACGGTGTTGGATTCATCTCTGATTTCAATTTTATTTTGCCTCATTTCACAGTTTAATCTTCTTGTCCAGCAGAGTTTTGCCGAAGCCTTCATCTATTGCGTACCAGAATTGTCGACCGGTGTTGTTTGCACGCGTCTTGCTTGGAATAAACATGGCATTTGATTGTTTTCATTATGCTGAACTTGCGAATAAATGCACTGCTATGTGCCTATGTTGAGTGTTTTGCCTTATGCATCTCTGTTTGTTGTCAGTCTGATAATTATCTTTAAACCTTATTGTATTGTCATTGAAGTTGTGATCATTCCTCCTCGAGTCCATGCTTGATTTTGGAAAGAATTGAATAATCATCTGACTTCACTTAAAAGAAAAATAGTTAGTTAACAAAGTGATAATGAGTGGTCATTATCAGTAGGGGCATATATCTGAGCTACATGAGAAAATTAAAATCTAAACAAAATTATCATGTATGGTGGTTTCTATAGATTTTAAGAAATTAAATAAATACACCCCATTTGGAAATAGGAACATCACTCTTTATTTTTCTATCTACTATGCCCAAATCTTTTTTTTTTTTTCCCCCCTGAGTTTTCCATTTTGAGAGTGCAGACATTTGAAGATATTAGATATCCAATAGTTTCTGTAATTTTCTCAAGGAAGGTTAGAAACTTTATATCAAGAAAATGGATTCTACACAGAGGTCATTCATAGCAATACCTGGAAGGATTTTGGCTCTGTAAAAGGCCACTCTTACAAACTGCTAAATTGGGGTACATCTAACTAAAGAAGACCATCTTCTGACTCTCCATTCTATCAGTACCCGAGACCGATAAGCCATCGTGGAAAATATGAATAGATGCAAAAGCATTAGTGCCCGGAGGACACTCCAAGGCTGCTTCTAGAACCCGATGGTGCACGCCATAGGAGTCGACTGAATGTCCACCTTTGTGATCATGGCCAGCTAGACAGACTTTTACGCACTTGTATCTGTGTATAACTTCCATCACTTCGTCATAATTCCACAACAGCGATTCAATGGATGATGCGCCCGCATCTAGAGGTAGATGGCAGCTTATTATCACATTCTGTTTCAACTCTGTAGCATCCACAAGAACATTTTCCAACCATTCCATCTGTTTTTTCCCAACTGCTCCATTGAACATCAGGAACCTTCTCTCCGCCCCAACTAGTCCATTTGGACTATTCTTATCTGAATTCGGGTTTCTCTCTCTGAGAAAGTTCACAGCTTTTATTGTATTCGGATGATCCTGAGGCCAGCCTATAGCACTGATATCATAGCCATCAAGAACTACAAATCGAACTTCGGGTATTGGAGAAAAATCATAATAGGCATGGCCATCATGACCAGCAATGTTCAACAACGGAAGTAGCTTTTCACGAGGGAGATTATAAAGACAATGATTCCCAATCATGTGATACACAGGGCCATCAAAAGCATTGAACTCATCGATCACTTTTTGAATAGCAGTTAGAGAATGCTCTTTTGGGCAGAAACCATCAATGGTGTCCCCAAAATTAATGACGAACTTCACCTTCTTCTCATTCCAATGCTGCACTGCTCTTTGCAACACATGCAGGCTATGTCGGTAATAACGGGGCACACCTAGAAATGACTGACCATCTGGAATGTCGGCGTATTGGACATCTGCTATCACCCCAAAAGAAACAAGAGGCTGCTTCTCTTGTGCACTAACAATACTATTTCCATAACTCATTGAGGAGCAAAACTCCAATCTTAGTTAAATGAAGAAAACTCAAATTATTGCCGAGTCCCCTTTTCTGATCAAAAGCATGCTGCAAAACAGTTTGGACAGCCGCTATGCAACATAGCAGTGTTAAACACCAGTTCAGTCTTAGTCAGATAAAGAATCAGATAAAAGTAATAATATAAGTGTGCCAAATTCAAATCTTGAATACCCAGAACACCAACAGTAACATGCATTCAACAGTCACCAGGAAAAAAAGATAGGAATTGATACTGTATACTACTGATTCGTGAATTCCCCCAAACTCTTCATAATCATAGAACTACAAGTTGATTAGGTGCATAAATAATAAATCAACTACTAGTTGGTAATGGAAATTCTGAAATCAAATCAGAGTTAATCAGCTCTAAGAATCATGTTTCAGAGCTGTTAAGATCAACGGCACGGAAAATACCCACACTTTAACTAATAAAATCGAAATTGCCACCGCTCGTCAACTAAAACACCATACCAAAACTTAGAATAAACACAGCAACAACTAAATACCATAACATCGAAGAGGATTCCAACTACAGGGAACGAAAACAATGTAAGAATGGATATAAAATACAGTTTATGCGATAAACCTAGCAAGTAAAATCGGTATATGCATCCAGTAGGGGAGAAATTCATTACCTAGACGGAGAAATGTAATGCTCCAATGATGTTTCTCGCCAAGAAACGGGAGCGGCAAAGAGGGAGGGAGGGAGAGAGATAGTAGTCAAGGTAGTTAATGTCCGAGAATTAAACGACGTCGTAAACTCATGATTTGATCTTCCTTTAACCTCTTGACTTTGGCCACTTGTTACAGTCGGTCAAAATTAATTCTTTGTGGAATTCGGATTGCATTTTGGACCGTTGATTTGGATCCAGAAAATGGAAAATTTGTTAGGTATGGTACATTTTTTTTATGTATTTATTTTTTACCAATATATACTAAAACAAAACAAAGGAATTGTATGTAATCATCAACTTTATCAATGTTATTTATTTACTCTTTCTTCTATTGTATCATATATATAAATAAACAATAATGAAATCTATCAAAATTATATTTATCACGCAAATTTAGTATTTTATATGATATAAAAGGAGAGTATAAATTATTGAAAATAAGAAAATTCAATGATACAACACAGAACCCTAATTAATCGAAGACACCCCATAAATCTAAAATCCAACAGCCAAAAATACTTGTCTTGTTCTTTATAAAATGGGGTGTTTCTGCTTAGTTCCAGAAAGTTCCTTCCCTTGGCTCACGGAAAACTTCATCTTCCATTGCCCGGCTTGTAAAGGATCTGCTCGATCAGCTTCTCTGGCAGTTTCTTTGTAGCCTGTAATAAAAATGCACAAACACTCAGATTAATACACTCCAAGAGTAAATAAGTAAACAACCATGAAGTTGAAAGATGGAAACGCAGACCTGAAAATGTCTCATGTGTAGAATAGGCTCACAACCTACATCTGCAATTAGATTCCCATTTGGCGTGTGCACATTGAATCGCGCAGCTTCGTACGATGTAAGATTATGTTTGTCATGAGGCAAACTGTGGCAGACTTTGAGGAGTGATTCAAGCGAATTCATCTGCCAAATCAAGAAAAGAAAAACACATTTAAGTCAAAATGGGAAGGTAGTCCAAGGGAAAAAAAAATGCTGCACTGTCTTGAGTTAGGCTAACCTTCATGTACGGACATGATGCACAGCCTCCGTGGAGAGAGCAGCCCTCTCCACTTGAGACTCCGGGTATTACTGAGAGGTTGAAGATGTCGTTTGCTTCGCTTGGTGTTTTAGTTATGGACTCTGATGAGACGGGAAAGACTATCTCTACGCTGACTTTAGCTCTGTTTTGGGATTTGGCAGAGCCCAGTAGCTCGCGAACTGCAACAACAATGGAAGTCACCATTCCTGTTTCGGTTCCTAAAACAAACTGAAGATGGTCATCCACATCTCTATCTAATGCCTCTTGCACCCTCTCTTTAATGAAGTCCAATATATTTTGGGTCGAACCCACTACCCCCATCCCTCTTCTCTTTGCTTCCATTGCTAGGGAGAACATCTCCCCAGGAACTTCGAAGTGGGCAGTTAGGAATGCGTCACAATACATCTCGTTTATTTTGTCAACAACTTCATGACCGAAGAGGTGATGGACAATACACGTTCCTTCCTGGAAACAGCAACAGCAACATTTTAACTCATCTTCTCCGATTCAACAATAGAATTTGTTGACAACAGAGTATAATGCAATGATAATTTTACCTGAAAATAGTGAAGGCGTGACATTAAAGATTTTATTGATTTGCTAGTGTGGTTTGGATGTATATTGGCCACTTCTTCATCGCTCATGGCAGTCATCTGTCTGAACAATTCCATGATATTTGCTCCCATGTAGGTGTCGGGACCATACCATACATTTAGATTAGGAATTTCTGCAGAAGCCTGAACGATCCACAAAATAAATTGAAGTATCTAAAAACATCTAGGATAGCTAGGAAAATACAATGACGTAATGATTGAGTATAGCACGAGAATCACCAACCTGTAAAATGGTTTGAACAACATTGGAAGAGGTACATGTTATTGTTGGAACAACTTCATGACTATAAGCTTTCGTCTCCAGAGCAGTGTTAATGTACACTACATGTAAAGAGGGAGAAGAAGCAGAAGACACAGCAGCTGCAAGGTAATTCATGTATGCAGGACTGGCAGCAGCATCAGCCAAGGAGCAACTAATGCGCTCATTCGACATCCTGTACACCCCAACCTGGATAACATTCATATAATTAATCAATGCATCATGTAGCCAGATACAAAAAAAAAAAATTAAAAAAAATAAAAAAATTGTGCGGTATATATTTTCAAATACGCGTGCAATCCACAAGGAACATTTACATTGCCTGTCACTCTGTCATTCAGATATCACATACTATGTAAATAGGTGAATGCTGGCTTGACCATCAGATAAAAATGAACCGTATAAAATCATTGATAAAATTGGGCAGGATGCAGTACCTCAGGAAACCCAGCCTGATCAAGGATAGCTCGCACATTTTCTGACATAAAATCAACGCCGAGAACAGTGATGAATTTGCAGCCAGCTTCAGCCATCTTGACAGCAGAATCAGCCATGACCAATGAATCAGAGATATGAATATGTGGCCACAGCTTCTGAGCAGCAGTTAAAATGCCTTGAACCTCAGGGTCCATGTAAAAATGTGCGACAACACCAATCTTCTTCTCCTTCAACAAATTCACTAGCTCTTGAATTTTTACCTGATCAGGAACCAGGAATCTAGCCTGCAATAAACTATATTCAAACTTAGGCTTTTTTATAGTAATATAGTCAACATTAAAGATAAAAATCTTCTTGACCCAAAATATTAGAACTGGACCATGGTTCACCACCTTTCCTAGACTACATTTAGACCAATACGAATGCTCCAAATTATCAAGACATAATAAAACCAAATGATAACAGCATATAAGAATCAAACTGGCACAGTGATTGCAGCCAAACGTGCAATCAAGCACAGAAGAAACAAGAAACAGTTACAAAGGGGACTTGTATGCCCCCATACAAGGATACAAGGTTCCATCATTAATTATAACAAACTGCTGTAATACCCATCTCTGATAACCAACAACTATTGAAAAGCAATAATTCTTAAAACATTATAACAGTATGACCTCATACACTCGTGAAGCAAACATCCATTATCTCATTCTTATTAAACATAATTGAATATGATATTCAAGAATCAATCTAAATATTGAAAAGAACATGTGTCCCAAATGTTAGCTTATCTTACTAATCCAAACCCAAAACATCATCAAACTGAACCCACATATGAAGGATAAAAGAAAGAGTAGCAGAACATTCCAAATTGGTTAGTAGCCAGCAAACTATGGGTTTAATAGTACACTCCACAAATAACAATAAGTTGGCAACAGCAGAAAGACAGTCAAAAGATCAATCTTGTCAGTCATCCAGCCTTTTTTTTTCACTTTTTAACAATTATTCCTTAAAAATGTCGTCATATGTGAGCCACAGTCAAGGAAATCTTTAATCGAACCCTACATCACTAAGTCTCCAATTTGAAAAAATAAAAATAAAGAGAAAAAAATCTTCAAATATTGAATTTAACTTTTCTCACACAGCAGCCAAAAAAAAATTGTTTAATCATACAATTCCTCCGAGAATAAAAATTGTCCAACCTGAGCTTCCGCATAGCTTCCTTTGGCCTGAATTTCATCAGCAGTCACAATCAATGACGGGAACGGCTCGCCGCGGGGGCGGCCTTCGCGCTCCGCCACCAACGCCTTCGTCCTCTTCTGCATACTCATCAGCACATTATGCCAAGTATTCGCTCTGCTACTCAAATAACCAACCTTTCTTCCGTTCAACCCCACAACGCTAAGCGCTCCAAAATCCTCAGCTTTGAAGGCTAAAACCTCCTCCGCCGTGGCGCCGTCGAGCGCCCAAACCAAGCACGCACAGAACCCTTTTGTAATCTCCGAATCACTGTCCGCCAAAAACCTCAATCTGTTGCCCTCGTCCATTGTCACATGCAGCCACACCTGCGCCGTGCATCCCGGAACGCGGTTGTCTGCGATTTGCATTGATTCATCAAAAGGAGAGAGGAGCTCTGCGTAGTGCAGAAGCCTTTTCACACGGTCGACCGGATCGGTTAGCGATTGGAATTCTTGGATGAGGAGCTGCACTTTTGCTTTAGCCGGGGCGGCGGCTGTGAGCGTGTCGCCGCCGGAGGTGACGGCAGAGCAAGAGAAGGCAGTTCTTGAAACTGCTTTTACGGGATACCATGAATTAATACGAGGGCCCTGCGAATGGATGCATCTAACAATCAGCGGCGAGGCGGGTTTAAGGTTGGCGACATGGCTTATTTTAGGGTTTGTGGCGCTGTTGAAGAAAGAAGAAGAAACGGCAGTCATTGACATGGCCGCTGACTCCATCTCTTACACAGATTAAGACTAAACAAACACGAATCTTCGCTCACCAGCTGTTTGTGTAATAGTCTAACTAAATTCTCCTGAGCTTTTAGGTCTGTAAATTATAGCAGGAAAAAAGAATAAACACAAAGATGAAAAAAAGGAATTGAGCGGTGAGGGCGGCGGCGAAAGACTAAAACGGCGGAGATGGGAATGGGAGTCGATGGAGAAAGTAAGGATATATCATAAATGGAGGCCCAGTTGATAAATTCGCGGTGGAAAAAAGGCACCCAATCACGCGCCAAAAGAGCAAAAGTGTGGACTGTGGAGCGGAAGGGCCAACCTTAAAAGAATGGTGATGAATTAAATCCAAATTAAAAATTATCACTTCTTCACTATTTAAAAGGAATTTATTACACAAGAGAAAGAGCAATTTTGTCCCCATTAAAAACAAAAAGTTCCTCCAAATTTGGTACTCCCTCCATTCCCATTATTTAATCCATTTTTTTTTTGTAATTTTTTTATAAAATTACCCTTATAAATTGAATATAATTAATAAAATTATTATTAATAGTTAATTAAATATAATTAATAAAATTATTATTAATAGTTATTGCTAAATAAGGATAATTCAGAAAATTTGCTCAAATATTTAATATATTCATAAATGAGTTTGGCATTTATGCAAGTTAAAATAGGACCAAATAAATGGTAGGGAGGGAGTATTATAAATTCTTTTTACTATTTTTCTCCAAAGATTACGCCTCTTATATTCCATAGTCTTATATCAATATATTGTCGATATGAAAATATAGACTACTATAATTTCATCTTCTAAAAAGAAAGTAAGTACTATTTCAAATAAAGAATCTCATCTCTTGAATCGAAAAGCTGGAATATTCAAGAATCTGAATGTGATGCAGGTTGCAATTAGTTGACATAACTCATTATTCTAGTAGAATTAGTTGACTGAATTAAAAAAGAAAAATAATACTTTATATATATATATATATATATATATATATATGCAAGTGATTCCACGAAAATGATTATTACCATAAGAAATAAGAATAAATCTTGATTTTTTAAATTGATGATCCAACTCTCAAGGCATAATAAGTCTTGTGCAGTATAATGTAGTAAAATATGCATTGAAGTGTAGTTTTATAATATTTTTCTTTCTTTTCTATAAACATCCTAAACTTTTAAATGATCATAATTCATTCGATTTAAATTATTTTTTTATATATCATATATAAAATTAAATGTAATTTAATTATCTTTCAAACGAAATCTTTATTGCATATTTTTGGTCCTGGTTTATCAGAGTATAAAGTGTATGCACAGAGGAAAAAGATTTTTATAAGTTCGGTAATCTTGCACTTATCCAAACTGAAGGTGACGCATCAGTTTGGTTTGTTAATTGTATTTCAAGTACTTATTTTCGACTTTGATTTAGTGCCAGTGTTGGTCCCCGATCAAAGTGTTTTATATGCAGCGGAAGTATTAATACGTTTTTGCACTTATCTCACTAAGGTCACGACTTAGCAAGTGTTTATCAAATGTATTATCAGCTCAATTCTTCGTTAATCCGAATTGCATGTTATACTACAACACTTGTTGTGTTGAGTTTCAAATATATGTATGCACAAAATATAACGAAATAAGACAGTAAAGACACAAGGATTTTATAGTGGTTCGAACAACTGTTCTATATCCACTCTTCAGTCCTATGACTGAAAATTCACTAGAAGAATGAATACAAGGTCAGACATTATCTCTAACGTTGAGCAGCTCGTCCGTCTGGTCAGCGCGCACATTCAAGCACCTCGATCTCCAATCTTCAACCGATGTCGCTTCGTAGAGTGAGGACAAACCTCCCTTCTCCTTGGACGTCGACTGTTGGGAGTTTTATAGTTTTTCCCGAAACCTATCCTTGAGTTAGCGTTGCCCGTAAGAATCACGCTTGCACATCAATCGTGATTGCTAGATTCTTTCCAGAGTAGAAAGAATCCTAAAATAACCTTGAAGCTAGGCTTCGCAGGTCTCGAGCTTTAGAGATGAAAGCTTGTGGAAAGCTTCAGTCAAGAACTTAGCTCGGATGAGTTCGCGTAATGTAGAGAGTGTTTTTGATCTCTTTTGTTATCTATGTATGTAGAAATTCGCGAACCTTTGAATCAAATAAGGATGACACCTATTTATAGATGAAGATTCAAACGGTTGTTTGAATCTTATCCGTTAGACTCAAAGGCATTGCTCGCCTATCTGTGTTCTTCCTTTTTCTGCAGTGGACAGAGACTCTTCAAGTCTCCTCGTCTCTGATTGGCATAGCATCTATTTGTAGCCGTCTTTGTCAGAATGGATCTTTTGATGTAGATCTGAAACCTCCTTTGTGTATGATGATTGTTCTATCCTCTTATTCATCGGGTTTCCTTGTGATTTGGATCCGTCTGATTCACGAATCTGTAACTTCTCGTGATTGTTGATTGTCGTTTGCTGGTTGTTAGCACGCGGCGGGTATCTCAATAGTTTGAGTTAAGACCTTCGGTTTCTACTGGAGTTACTTCTTCAGCATTCTTGTAGCATTCCTCCGTATTGCTGGCTTTTTCCTTCTTTAGAAGTCTTCAGCAATTCATCAAGTCTGCTGACTCCTTCAGCATCCTTGATTCTTTTTCTTTCTAAATCTATTACAACTCGAGTATGTATTCCTATACAAAACTTTTACAATCGACTCGATACTGAGTTGCTAGAACTTTGATGCACCAAAACATATCAAACTATGATTATGGATCAATTATAACCGATGTAACACCCCCAACTGATCTTCCCAAATTTGGGGTCGCGTTACATTGATGTTCAGGTTTTCCCAAATACTTT